>JARK01001634.1:160075-183918 GCA_000688135.1 Ancylostoma ceylanicum
GGCATCAAATGTGGAAAGAGTCGATCGTTTATTCGCCACTGGCAGAATCGGTGGTGCCGGTGAGTCCATTCCGACCGCTTTTCTTTTAGTGATGAAAGCGGTGAAAAAAAAATCCTGTGGGCCTTACGGATTTTTTTCGACGCCCATAGTAAATTGGAGGAGTTTCCAACCCTCTATTTTCACAAGATTCGGCTGGGTTTCATCAAATTTTGCGCTGCCTCAAGGGAATGCTTCAAAGACGTGTTTTCAACGGCTCAACGCGCCAGAAAAGCAATGTATTTGCGGCACCTGGTTTAGCGCAATGGGTGTACGGAATATTCACAGGCTTTCGTGGCAGGACTCGCACACCCTGCAACGGAGCACTCATCCGCGCCATCGAAGAGATAAAGCTTATTATAATAGAGCTTATTCTTATTCTTCTACGTTTCATCTCGCCAGCCATGGTGCCCCGCAACAGCCCTGCGACTCGAGGTGAACACGAGAATACCTCGAGTTTTCGAATTTGGAATTCGTGCTACACATATGGTTTGGATTCCAAGGAAGAGAAAACCTGGATGGGCAAGGTTCTGACCGGATCTTGCCTTAAACGGACCAGTTCACAGCTGAGTTAGTGGCATAGACCATGATGCTTCATATTGCGTATGCACTATCTAAAAATTAACTCTTCAAAGCCTCACGAATCTCAACGGCCGCGAAATGTATAGATTAGGCCCTTACGCGAGAAGTTCCGAAGCATTGCCAGTCAGAACATTGAGTGCTTCGATTGAAACTAGCTCTTGAAACTCGTAACATCATAGAAAATACCGTGCTCAAAGATCAACCCCTATATTCCGAGGATTGGGGAGGCGAATGAATCCCAACCCACATGCGAGAAAGCTGATATGGCCATGCTTATTATCACTTATTTATGGAAGTACAGGCTTGTTTCTACCGTATAAGAGCATGTCGACCACTCCACTAATCACCACAGCGGAAAAATTTCCGACGTGATGATTAGTGGAGTGGTCGTGATGGGCGTGTTTTTGCTCGCCGAAAAAAACATCGTCGGTAACGACCGAATTCTCACCGCCTAGTATGAATGCAGTCTTAGCCAAGCCGTGATGAAAACTCAAGGATGCGGGTCCGCCTTGGAAAAGCAGTAAGGACAACGCCAGGATACAGGCCTGCCGATGGAGGGGTGGGGAAACGCCAGGATACTGATGGAGGATAGGCCCGTTGCAGTCGGATAGTGACAGAAACGCCAGGCTACGGATTTGATCGTGGAGAATGGGGTATTCTACTCTTGGGAAATCGTCATGCAGCGGGTCCACCAATCGGAGGGGGGGGGGGGGGGGGGCGTTCTCTAGCACATGAAAGTGGTTGGAGTAGTATCAGTCCTACGCAGCGAGTCCAATGCTTCCTGAAGGTAGCTCCACCACATTTGTGCTTATTTTCATATGACCATATTTTTGCTGCCAACTCTCGTCCTCATTCTCATTTANGTAGTATTAGTCCTACGCAGCCAGTCCGGTGTCTCCTGAAAGTAGCTCCAGCGCTCATTTGTGCTTATTTTCACATGGTCGTAATCTGCTGCCAACTCTCGTCCTCGTTCTCATTTATGTCTCAATCGACAACCACTACTTCCTCTGAGGTATTTGAGGGACTATTCATTTGTAGGACTTTCCCGCGCAGAGCTGGGAGTGACTGGCCATGGCAAGTTCTCATGCATGCGAGGAGTGCACCGACAGAAAACAGACGGCTGGAAATATTAATGCATCGAGAAGTAATATTGGATGTTGATTTGTTTTGCTCTTTTGTTAATTTCCTGATGACTCCTTTAGTTAAGACTTCTGCTCGAACCTCAAGTGGCTGTCCCACCCCACCTTATAACGTCCCGAAGGGGCGCTATTATGACAAGCTTTTGCACCTTTGTGGAAGCGAACCCCAGTCATATCCTAATTTTCAACAAAATGGATCCAACAAATTCATGGGGTTTCTTTCAAGACGTCAATCCAAGTTACTAAAGAGGTGGCCGTTGATGCTCTATTCCTTTGCGTCAATAAAGCACAACTCTGAGTAATATGCATGCATAACTTTGCTTCTCGTCTTTATGTGAATAAATGCAAATAAATACGCCTCTACGAACTTGAATGAAGTAGAATACGCGATGCACTTCGAGAAGAAATCGAGCAACGTTGATCACTCCTTTATTTTTTTCTGTCACACGCACAAAAGAGGGAAGAGAATGTGATAGATTATAAGAGAGAACAAACTCATCGAAACTCCTCTGCAAGTCAAACACTACGCACGATTTTAAGTGAGACGAACACTTGCACATTATTACCATGGTTTCCACCGTTACTGTTGCAGCAAGGGTGGCCACAGTTGCTCCACAGTGCCAGGACATCTCGTCTGATAGAACTGAAATCAAGTCGTTTGTATGACGCATCGATTCTAAATTAATATCTATCAATGTATAATGCATTAGTTATTGTATACTGTCTATGAACGAAAATTGGGCTAAGCCTACAAGTATGCGCTTGATTTTATTTATATCTAGATCGATTCCAATTGACAGAGAAAAAGTTTGCACTGCATCTCTCAGCCGAATGAATATCTCGAGATAAATCTGGCTATGTGAGCAGTTTTATCCTATGATGAATTCAAATTCAAATCACTGTGATGCTAATTCAACGCTCTATGTGCCATGCGCTCGTCAGTGTTATTGATTTTTAGATTATCTATCGTCATATCCATTGGCACCTTTGCCACATCAGTTCCATTTCAGATCAGACTCGCCATTTTCTGTTTACATAAATGAGACCTCGATTATTCTGCTCGTCTACTGCCTCTGTGCAGAAATAAACTTGAGATTCCCCCCGTCGTCCAAAGTCCCTACTCCAATACACTGCACAGACTAAAATTCGTAATTCTTCCCGTCTTAGCGTTCAGAAGAAGTGGAGAAAGGATTCGAGATCAGCAGTAATCATATTTTGAGACATATTCCATTTCGAAATGGTGCGTACATCTGACGTCCTTCCCTTGTCAATCTATCAAAGCTTACATTGGAGCTCACCGGTTCACGATGAGAATCAGAATCGGGTTTACACCCTTGTTGATCACCCAAAACCAAGAACTGTAGAACCTTGCCAGTAGATTAAATTCAAACAAATGTCCATGTATAAAGACTCAGTAGGTGTATGTACTAAGCGTCCAGAACGCACTGAAGCAGACCTGAAATAATCTTTGTCAAGTTTGATATCTATCAAAAAAGACGACTCCTGAGGCAACAACACAATCATCTGTTCTAGAGTGCAGGTTGATGACATTTGACAAGAGCCACTTTGTTAGCACAACAAGTGTAACTTTTTATGATTAGACCTGCATTATGTACTTCACACTTTTTCCAGTAACTCTCTCTCCATTCTTCTTTCTTGCTCTCTCTCTTTCTCCCTCCCTTCTCAATCGCTGGCATGTTTCTTCAAAATTTGCTAAGAGGAGGGAGTAGCGACTTTGAGCTACACTTATCACGCTGTTTGGACTGTGTTCCTGCTGCGCAGTTTCCATAGAAGTCTCACTGCTATAAACCTCGAAGCTATGGTTCTGCATAACTGAACAACACTTCATTTATCACATTATCTCTCGTTTCTGAATGCTTTTTCAGATGACACTCGCTATATCACACTACAATGATGCCCAAATCACTTCACCTGTAAAGTAACTGCCTTGTCATAGTGGGTGTTGCGACCTTTTATCTGCAAAATTGTCAAATGAGTAGATTACGCAACAAACACGTTAAAGACAACGTAACCAACCGTGAAAAAGACGAAGAAAGCTATTGCCATGTAGCAAACAGTGCCTGTCAGTACAGTTACTAGTATTGATACGTTCTTGAACTGTTTGAAGAAGGTCACCATTGAATTTGCACTTGAAAATTTCCAGATCAGCAGCTGAGAATCGTGGGTATAGTCAACTCCGGGTAGGAGAAATATTAAAAATATAGGCAGGATAATTAGTAGTGGACTCAAAAGTATGAACTAAAAGAATCTGTTCTTAGCTGTCGTTCAGGCTTCTTCATATTAGAAGCCAACCTTCTTGTTGCTGTCAGAAAAGACACGGTGCGAATATGATTGGAATACAATTGCAATGAGACGGTTAAAATACACCAGCATGCACACAAACATGAGCGAGTTCCATATAGAGAAGTAAAAAGCTCCAAGAATCTATGATAGGTTTAAATTGGAATACAAGCCTTCTAACTCACGCTGATCTTACTTTGTTAAAAATATATGGCAGGTTGTACTGAGTTATAATAGTAATTGAAGTTATGAGCTGAAGCGCTAGCATTAAATTTTCAACAAGTCCCAAAATAAATAAAATGTTGTACGCGATGTACTTCTTAAACTGGTGCGAGCACATAACCTGAAGAAGAAATGGATCACAGAATTCGTTAAATAGGTCGAATTTGCAAACTACTAAAAATTTCATGTTTTCAATAGAAATCTGTCACTAACTGAAGATTCGTTTGGCGTACATCGGGCAATTTTCTAAAGAATACTCCGTTTTCTGCAGAAATCCAAAGCTTTCATTCAATTTTTTCTTTCATTTTTTCTTCAACAATTGCAGCACCCTGGTTTCACGTCGGTGCATTTTTCTAGCCCCTAATCGGTACTTCAATTTCTCCTCACTCCACAAGGGCCGATTTCTGTGGAAGTGTATTTGAGGAATGATAGACCAAATTCCAAGATCTCAGTGGTTTATCAATACTCAAAGCTTTGTGGCCGCCTACTGGCATAAGGAACGCGGGAAAATTCAGTTTGTGACCGATGGTGGAGATAATTTTATAATATGGATGTGGATGTAATATGGATGCTATGTTGGATCTATGGTTAGTTTTCGTTTCGTGCATTATCCTTATACGAAAACTAAGCCTATAAGTAAGTATCTTCCTGCACTCACCAGTAAAGTGAAGGAGACCTATCAAATTGAATTTCGTTATTGATGTTAATATGTACACATATTTTTAATTAGTTTGAAGGCAGTTCAGGAAAAACTTGATGTTGGTGTGTCCTCACATGGAGAGCGCAACATCGTTTTTGACAAATCGCACATCTTTCATCCTGTTAGCCGCAATGGTTTTTTGGTTGCCTAACATTTCAAAATAACAGCGCAAAGGCTGTGTGATTACAAAAAGCATGGGTTCTGCATGTGCGTTGTCAACTCTGTACTGAAGTTGTTTCTATTAATACTATCACCATATAAGTTTGGCACTTACATGTCAGTTGATATATAGTTTGGCACATACATATTAGCTAAATCATAGGCAATGCTGAGTATATGCCAGCCGATCCTGTTTTTCCCCAATAAAAAGTGCCCCGCCTCATTTCTATTCGGAATGTTAACAGATTCCGAGCCCCCTGATCATAGTGGTATATATGAAATGCGATAATAAAGCTTTTGAACCCTTTCTCCTTTGCTTTAAATGCCATACAAACGAAAATGCTTCCTTCTCACAAACGATCCGCTTTATTTTGTGCTAACATGGGCTTTGTAATTTCTTCAGTCCAACTTTATTTCCACGGTGAGCTCCTGCACCATCCGAAGGTATCTTCTCCACTCCTAGATCAGATGGTGCGGAAATGGAGTGCCAAACTACCAAATATTCGAATCATAGGGCAAAAGCATTTGATCTCATTCGCGTTGAACTATGCTCGAAGACACCTAAAGCTGCACCATGGCACAAGATGAGTAGATTCCATCTGCAAAATAAGCGAGCGCTGAGATCAGAAGTGATGAAGATGTATGCAACTCCACAAATGTGTGAAATTCGCCTCACTCTCTATGACACCAGGTCTTCATCATTTCATCACTACGGCTGAGAAATTCTGCCGAGGCTCCCATAGTATCATGTTCGCCTAATGATTGAGCCCAAGAGGTAAATTGTTTTCCAAAAGATCATTCGAGTGAGGAACAGGGGAACAAAAAAAAAACAAAAATGTAGCAAATTATATATACACTGCGATAGCGTCTGTGTAATTGAAGAAGCATGTAGCAAAGCCACATCGATTCTGAGTGGTTTCTTGTATTCTATGAACTGATGCTAACAACTTATACGTTAATTTATCAGATTCTTACACTTATTGTGTTTGTGTCAATTTATAAATATTCTTTCATGAAAAAGTCGCTCGTCTAAATTGTAAGTGATTGAAGTTTGCTAAAAAAAGCACTTGCAGACTAAGTCCCCTTCCAGCATAGCATAGCGAGTATACATCTCCGGCCTCTGCATCTTCTGCCTTTCCACTGTTCAATTTTGTGTTTGCCAGAATGCGGCCTACGTTATGGATGCAAATTTTCCAGTCGTTTCGCTCTCTTCTGTTTCTATCAGCTCGTCTTCGTTCCTCAATGCTCATTGTTGCAGCTTTGAACTTATTGTAAACAAATCACTGACAAAAGCTCAAATACGGTTTAATTTGTCCCAACTAAGTTGTGGTAATTGAGTCTGAATAAATGTTTGGCTCCCTCACTCCCGAAGAAAAGGAACTCACCAGTAGAATTGGTATGTAGACGACGAGTAGTGCAATGCCAGTGAGCAACAGTGGAATACCAAGGATCAAGCACCCCTTGTTACTACAACCCTCCATAGCCTATTATGTGTAAGTAAAGTTAGTGGTTACACTCTGAAATGCTAATGATTCACTGGGTGCAATTCTAGATTCAGCATTCTTGCTTAAAACTGATGACGGGATGAACAGTCAGAATCAGAGCAACATGTATGCATTCGAAAGCAAATGTAGCGATGCAATTGATTTTCAGCGAATTGCCTTCTCACATGCACCAATTTTTCAGGGTAATCCTTCAATTCAGAATGAAGCTCTTTCTCGAATTATTGCGATCGTCATGCGCATAAGTATGGCATATAATGAGAAGTTGTGTAGGTCTACTGAGGAAACTAGGCGGTGTTTCGCAAGCGAACCAGTACCACAACAAAAAAGATGTGTTGGCATGTGATCAGACAGACTACACATTAGATCACACAGTCCCCTTGCCCTCCTGTCTTGTTAGAAAAAGTGGCTCAACTACAATGCTGGGTGGTCCGCTGACATCGCAGCTTACAAAAAGTAAGCATTTGTAAAGCATGTTGTAAATTCCGCTTTTCTCTTTTTGGTCCTACCTTTTTAATGACTTAATATCTGGAAGTGGGCGCAGTGTTTGATACAGTAGAATGCATGTGATTGGGAGATTTGTGGGCCCTGATGAGGGCAACGATGACGTCATTCTACTGAACAGATTTTCAGGCGATAGCATGTTGAACTCTGACTGTTACTAACTACCTACTTACCGGGATTGCCCATGGTGAGTGAGCAGAGGAGGACCACAGAACAAACGCACAAGCTGAGCGACTAGCGGGGTTACCGCTAACGCATATAACGCATACCGGGCGCGTGTTTTTGCCATGAGTTGATACCATGAAAAGGCTTACGCTTGAATGCATAGTTCCGCTTGCCATATTATGCACCGCATTGAAGGCCATTTGGATTGATTTCATCTAAGAATCATAGAGGGATTGAATGAGCATGTGCCCTAACAAATTAGTTTGCGATGGGGGACATCCGATGTTTCAAATCAGGTGTCTTTTCGGATGATTCCCTTCATGAACGACTTTAAATCCTAATCAAATCAAATCAGTGAACTGCGAAAGAATTTACCTCAGTTCCCATCTTTATTCGACACATAGGGTCAAAGTTCTGGTATGTGCACGCATCCATTTTTAATGGTCCGAAATTTCAACTCCAGCTCCACGTCTAGACGCGACCTTTTCCAACATTGGACGCACACTCTCGAGTCCGCACACAAGTCCACCCAAAGCAGAAATTCAGTGAACGCCCAGTCTCAGAATAGCGGCCTCATCGTAAACCCACTGAACCTTCGTGCAATCTGCTTAAGATCTATACATTCATGTACGAAACACATAGATGAAGGATCATTAGTTTATAATGTTAACGATTCTATGAAATTGTCTTTAAAAACTTACAATAGAATACATATTTTTGTTATTTTTATTATCCGTCTGGGTCTTCAATACGGACAACTCACTTTTATTCCAGGTCTCTCTCCCACTCACTTTCAGCGTCCGCCACTGCTTATCAGCTAACCCCTATTTCATAGGCCTTATATGTTTTCTTGACCAGCGTCCCTTTGGGACGCTAGAAAAGGGGATGAGGCATTGAGGTTCGAGCAGAAGCTCTAATTCAAGTAGTCCCCAGAAAATCAACAAAAGAGCAGAACTAATCATTAACAGCGATCAAATACAAAATTCTCCTTTCGACCTTTTCCCAATCTTGCCACCCTGTTGACTTTAGCCCTTACAGTCTTCTTCTGGTATTAGCCTTGCTCGAATAGTTTCCGTTTGGTGGCGAGGCCCGTTTCACCGATTTTTTGACGCCATTTATTCCTATCCCGCGCCTAGTGCGGGTGCATACCAATTGTTTACAGATCGGCGTGCAAAGTGTCCATCTATCGTTGCTTCGGGCGTCCTTTTGGTCGTTTGCCTATTACGCCGAGATTGAAGCCAATTTTGCAACTGCTGTCGCTTTCAGCAGGAAGCACGTGGCCATACCATCGCAAGCGGGCTTCGTGAAGCTTGTCCGTTATCGGAGCGACGCCAAAACGCTGTCGGATGTCTTGATCGTAGATCCGGTCAAGTCGCGTAATACCAGCCATCCAGCGTAGCATCTTCATTTCCATACCGCTGAGGCGCTATTCTACTTCCTTGGTAGCTGCCCAACACTCAGCGCCATAAAGAGCGACAGCACGTACGACCGTTCGGTAAACCTTCAATTTGAAGCGCTCTGGGATGTTCTTGTCGCACAGTACGCCAGTCACAGAACGCCATTTCATCCAGGCGGAGTTTACACGGGCTAAGACTTTGAGCGATAGGCTACCGTCGAATGTGACCATTGAGCCCAGGTACTTGAATGTTTCTGTCCTCACCAGATCAGTGCCATTAATTTGATGGTGCCGTTTTCATTCACATCAGTTGTCAGGTACTCGGTTTTCTTGACATTGAGGCAAATTGCGCCAGTCGATCACTCCATGCTTGCGTTTGCAACTCCAAATCGTGTTTGTCCTCTGAGGCGAGCACGATGTCATCACGAACAGAAGCGTCCAAGGCACCGATTTCTGAGAGTTTCGTGTGATGGCGTCCATGACGAAGATGAAAAGTAGCGGAGAGAGAGCCGAACTTTAGTGCACGCCAACTGAGATGGGAAATTCTGCAGAGGTACCGGCAGCTACCTTCACTTGACTCTTTGGGCCGGCATAGAGAATCCGAACCCATTCAATGAGTTCTTTGGGAACGGCGTGCCGTCAAAGCGCGTAGCAAATTACTTCGCGGAAGACGCGGTCGAAGGCCTCCTCTAAGTCGAGGAAGCCGAGATATAGCAAATTTTGTATCTCACGGTGTTTCTCGATAAGGTGCCGGACGAAATGGATGGCATCTTTGGTGCACAGTTGGAAACGAAGCCACACTGATTGGAGGAAAGCCGTACGATGTCGCGGATACGGGAGTCGATGGTGCGTTTGAATATCTTCATTGTATGAGACAACAAACGAATTGGTCGATAATTCGCGCCATCTGCTGGATTACCCTTGTCTTTCCATATCGGAACAGTTGTGCTTCGTTGCCAGGCGTCGGGTGTTCTCTTCTCCATAACGACTAGAGAGTTGACCGAATGGAATGATATTCGAATAATTATCCGAATATTCAAATATTCAACTATTCGGAACATTCGATTATTCGAAAAGACTAAATAATCGAAATATTCGAATATTCGAATAATCGGCCTGGGCGAAATATTCGATTGTTCGAATAATTCGAATATTCGGCCACTTTTAATTATTCGATTACTCGAATATTCGAATATTCGATCACTCTCAATTATTCGAATATTCGAGGTAGAGGCGCTCAAATATTCGAATAATATAATAAGATGTCTCAGTGGCAGCTTCGCCTTCATGGCCATTCTCGAGTAATTCCCTCAACAAGCACCCAAATGAACCGCCAAGGCTCTGATGATCCAAATTTCTCGTTGGTTTTGCTCAGGAGGGAACTATGTACTTCACGTCGTGCAATATCACCTGCTGCCATTTACGAACCGCTACAATCTTGTGGCAAGTCTGAAAAATTCCGTGAAAAAAGTGCGTTTCTCCCCAACTCAACGAGTTCAATTTAGTGAACAAACTCTCAAGAAAGGCAAAGAACTTCCCGAGGGATTCTCAGTCACCCTATAGCCCCAATCTAGTATTAGGGACCGGAATCGACGAATCGCAGGAGCTTTTAACGCTTGAAAATTAATTAGCAAAGTTGTAAAACCAGTATCTACGATACCAATCACCTTCAAAATTTTCCGAATAGGGCAGTGGTTTTTATTGCAACGAAATCGAACTCTTTTAGGAGAATGGCAAGGGCCCGCCAGATGATGGTGTTTGTACTTCCACCGATAGCTGTTTTCGAAGGTAATAAAAAGACTGTCGATGGTGGTAACCGATGAGTGAGACGGCCACCGCCGTTATCCTCCCGTTGCACCCATCGTTGAGCGATATAGTCACAGTATTTTGTTTGGAACATGGATAATTGAAAGTAAAGGAAGCAGTAAGAATTGGTTCCATCTACGTAGTAGTCCACAATAATTACTTCTCGCTTGGAGAACAGCCGCACATCGCTACGTTTTCCGTAGGCGTTTGATCTGTTTTTTGAGAGCTGATCCTTGATGCACTCACACGGAGAATGGAAATTCTGCCGATGTACCCGCGGTCGCTTCGACGTGGCTCAGAGACCTTTACATTCCATTCTTTTCGACATAGCTATCCAGCCAAAACCAAACAGTGCGATGGTTTCTGGAGATATCGGAATCTCCCATAATACCTATAGCAGTCGAAGAGCTGCTAGCTACAGGTCTGAGATATACTGGGCTGGCAATGCGGTTTCTTCATCTTAATTTTTTTACAGAGAGTCAGATTGTCATGAGTCATTCTGTGGCTTTGGGCTTACTCTTTACAGAAATTTTGACCAACTTTCTCAGTTCCCGTCTCGCCTCATCTTCTATCGCATGGAGTGTGAAGTTGAAACTCGACTAAACCAAAACCTCTGACAACTCCTACTGTTTGTGTTCAACCGTAAATTGAGGGCTGCCCAAAAGGCAACAAATATCAACGACATCCGAAGAGAAACCATCACTGTTCGCTAGGCAGCGCAGAAGCGGCAGCGCAGAATTATCTGCGAGTATCACAATTTGAGTCGCCCCAAATAATGTGGCTTTTCAAGGAGATCGAACAGGGAAGCAGCATAAATAACGGAGGGAAAGAACTACATAAATTTGTTATAATTGAGTTTGTCTGAAAAAAAGCTGTATTTGCGGTGCCTATTGAAAACAACACAAACTTATCGTCCAACTTAGTACACATGCACAGGATCAACGAAGAAGCCATATCAACAGAGCCTCACAGACCTAGAAATTCTTGCTTTGAGTTTCTTCTAACAGGGAAAAAACGTTCGTGAATAAATTGACAGGAAAAAGGGTACATGTGGAGTAAATCCGCAGTGGAACAGTGGTTTTCGTTACGTTCATCCAAGTAGAAGATAGGCGATAATTTCTCGAGTTCAGCAGACTCAGAGTTAATCAGAAACATTTGAATTGTATCAATTGCTAAAACAACTGGAAAATTGAAGAAAGGGAGCAAGTTCCCAAAACAGCTTGAAAGTGCTCTGCTGACGAGATGTTCTCGGTAGTATTTGAGCCAGCAGTCTCTGGACAACGACATTGAAATCAAAAGATACTTGTATTCTAGAAACACAACGGCAATCACGGAAAAAATGTGACGACGTATCTTCTCGTCGAGTGATAAAGAAGAACAATTCACACTGAATTTGAATGACATCAAAATGAATATTTAACTAAATTGACGAACGTGAATATATTTTCTTTGGCATTTTTATGCATTTTCGGCAAGTTGAATTGAAAGTAAAAGGGCTTGAAGCCACGTTAATGACAGCGGCAAAAAGTGGAGTACCGTGACGCGACAGAGGCGAGCAATGAGCCGTGACGCGCTAGACACGGTTGCTGAGACTAGTCTGCATCAAGCAGTTGAAGAATGTGTATAGATTAGGATTAGGGTCGTTTTATCATATCAGATTACCAACCTGGTAGTCCGGCTAAGGCTTAGCTGCTCGTTGCGCTCGTGTTGTCTACATGCGAAATCATCCACATACCACGCCAACCATTCCACATACCCATTTCACGTTTATCAAAACTACCTTTTATTGCATATTCATGCTTTGTGGCTCCGAAGCTGTACAACAGTAGGCTGTCGTTTACCAACTTTGTACAGGATCGCTGAACCCGTCTCTGTGTGTTTTCCCACTTTTGGACGCCGGCGTTCCCTTATACCCGTATCACACCATTGGACCCCACTCAAGGCGTTTCTCCAATTTTGGACGCCGACGCAACCCTGCTGTGACGTTGTCCCCATTGTGGTTACACACGTGCTGGCTCGTATGTGATTCGTGTTAGTCTTCACCCTTCTGGCTCCTTCTTTTTGATACTAGAGCATCCTTCCCTCTTCTCTTTTCTCCTATACGATCCAGTGATCATAGGGCTATCCCACTCATTCCACCTGTAGTAGACACAAATGTCGGTGATTATAGGGACTTAACACGTCTGACCATGACAAAAGTGAACCGAAACACCTGTAATTTAAGGTAAAAATCAAAATTCGCAACCATACATAACTCAACGCAGTGACCGCGGTGGCACAGGGAACGTCAATCACGATTGCCTGTGCTCCCACGGCCGCAACACCCACGCGGCGCGGGCGAGACAACACTCAACATCCATAGCGCTCGCCTGCGGCCGCGGAAGTGGCAATCGTGATTGACGTTCCCTGTTCAGTTAGTTTTTGACGACAATGACTGGTTCTCGTGCGCAGACGAACTCACACACGTACATGCCAAGCCAATATCGAGTATGATATCACTTTCAAGCTTCTCAATAGATAAGTGTTGACATATATCACAGAATTGAGAAAGTTAGTGTATGTACAAGGTAGAACATGATGAAATGAGAAGCATGCAGCAAAAACTTGCTCTTCTCCCATTTACTTGTGTAGAAGTTCTCACCTTATGGCGCTCCCTCGACGCTACTGCTCTCCCTGCCCTTCCTCTTAGAGGAGAATGCGACTCACCATCCTATTTGCGCAATCACAGAAGGAACCCATTTGCGCATGAGGGGAGGGAGGGAAATAGATAGCACGTTCTCTGAAGAAGGCTTTAATGCGTTACTCTTTTCCCGACTGGGTGGAATTTCTTGCATCTGTTATAGAAGGAACTATTCAGTGAGGTCTTACTCTTAGTTTCACTTACGAAACGTGACTCAGTCATTCTCCTCGAGGTCGCGTTGACTTTTGCACATGAGCAGGAAGAAAATTGCGGCAGTAACAGGCTAACGATAAAGTCAATAAAAACTAATATTTCATCATTTCGTCTATTCATATACTTATTCACTCAATACATCACTCTAGGGGTGCACCAAATGATGATAACAGCTGAAAAAAGAATATTCCATTCAACGCCAATATGCGGGTCAAGGAACGAAACGCTCTCATTTTACCAAGGATCGTCAAGTCGTTTGCCCAGTACAAAAGGTTGAAAGCGGTCGTCCTCGAATTACCGCGGTAGACGATCTATCTCATGTGATCAGTAGGGATCATTGTTCATTGCACGAGCAGGCTTCTGAGGGTCTGCGCAAAGAACTTAGAAGACTGAGAAGCGAAAAATAAGGAAATCCCAGTTTTCAGAACATTAACATTGACAATTTTTTTATGGGAGAGGATTCGGGAGCTAGGGGAAGCGACTAAAATACTGCACTTTTTCTAAAAAAATACTATGGCTACTTAAAAATTTCTTTGTTAAGACATCAAAAGATATGTAGGCCAACTCTCGGAATCAGTTGGGGCGCAAATAATGAGCCTTTGATAATCTTGAGCGCTTTTCCAGCAATTAATAGCAATAGGCATTTGTGAATGTTTTATTTGCAAAAAGTAGCCTGGAAAGGATCAAGCTTTTGAAATCAGGGAAATAGCAATTAAAAGGCTCCAAAAAGTACTCTTCTACGTTTCCCTAACAGCGGAGTCCTTTCACCAAAGCTCTAACAAGCAAGTGCAGCAAGTGGTAACTTTCTGATTCAATACAAAGAAGTTGTTTTGGATTGTACTACTTGCGGCAGTGAGGAAAAATTCCCGACATTTGAAAAAATTGAGAAATAGATTTTTGGAAATTTTCACTTGTCTCATGACATCTAATCCCAGCCGAAATCTCTCATGCTTACAGCACAAAAGGGCTTGCGTTGCTCTATGAGTGTGTAACCGTATCTGGATGTCATACCATATTCGAAGAAAATTGCATGGTTTTGAAAAGAAAGTGCGCCATTTCTTGACCACCAACTTCTTATTCGGAGCGCATCATCAACCATCTTTGGTGGGATTGCAGCAGCCAAGGCTTGGAAGGCCATTATGAATTGAGAAGAACAAGCGTGTCGAGTAAAAGAAGCGTATTTCTAAGCATACAATATCGTAATACTTGGATAGACCTTAGCGACCTTCAAACGCACATTAAATTGCGAGCTTAATACGCACATTTGAATGGCCATAATAAAACCCATTGGATGCATTGCTCTTCTGAACATATGTATAAAAGATCAGGTCTCATTGGAAGGGGAACGTTCGAGTTGTCGTAGCCTCACAGGCTCCGCGATGGAACACGTATTCCGAAATGATACGATTTTTGGTCTTTGAGTTGTTTCACAAAGGCATACAAAAATTTCAGGGTTGATCAAAAAGTAAATAGATGATTTTAAAAGAGAGAATGAACCTTCATAATGAAAAAAAGATGGGAATGGATCTGATGAAACCCCGAAGATTCCAGCTGTCAAACTGACCACTCAAAAAATCAGACATTTCATACTTTACGACCTAATAGTCCTGGCGCTTTCGGAGCTATTCCTATGAGGAAACCACTGCTGATGGAAGCGCCAGGTAGTTTAATACTGCCGACACTGAGCTGTATGTAGCCTTTGGAATAGAGCTTTCCATTTTTACATTCTGATCTTTTTTGCAATTTCCGAGTATGCGTAAGAACGTATGGAAGTCTTTAACTCCATTCCTTATTTGAATACGATGACTGAGGAGTGGCTGGTTGAGGTGATAAATGCTATGTGCAGAGATCTGCGGTACTCGTCGGACAAAAGAGACGAAAGAGAACCGCTACAGTGTTATTCCTCCTGCATTTTTCTCTAGTGTTCCCCTTGCCGGAGTAATATAAAGACAATTTCAAAAATCTCTTAAAACAAAGGGCTCTAAACTCTCTTTAATTCAGTGATCAAAGCTCCCAAAAAATTGACTCACCGATAAATTTGCAGTGGAATGCTCTGATCTTTCACTTCGTCAATCAAATGCTCAAACTCCAGTAATCTTTTATTGAAGCTAAACCTAATTGGTGCAGAAAGATCGCGGAAGGGAATTGACCGATAACCTCAACCAGAGTTCGTTCTGCTGCAGGCCGATTGCTCGTGGTAGTCTTTCGGGAGGTCGTCTGGATAGAATTCTGTGGTCGAATGCTTTTCGATTGTCTCATAGTCGTATTGCCTACCTCCTGCATCTAGCCGGCCACTTCCGCCGGTTTTTCTTAATCCCGAGCATGAGGCGTTAGTGGAATTTCACATGAATATTAGAGTGGCCATTGGTTGCCAATATATTCTGCTAGTTTAGATGAAACTGCGCTCTGCGTGGAGTTGGGATGAAGGCGGCCGCTGCGCTCGATGAAATTGCCGCCGTAATAGCAGACAATGGGGTTTTACTTATAGTTTCACTCATATTGTGTATTCGACTTTGCTTCAGCGTTTGCTTCAGCGTGCATGTTAAGTCAACCTCGTATCTTCATGTTGTAGCCTTCCTCTCTACATTTGCTAATGTTTTCTGTTCCAAGTAAATACAGAAGCACCATTAAAGAAGATCACTTTTGTGAATTTCCCTTTCCAATGTTCTCCCTAGGATGCATTTCATATTGAGATTATCTAAAGTTAGTTAAAATAAAAAAGAAGGGTCTGCGACAAATTGTAAATGGCAATTATATGGTTGTTCGAAGGACACTTAGGCAAATCGAACAAAATTGTTAATGATCTCATAGAACTCATTTTCACTTCTTACACTCAACTCATTAAACTCAATTTGAATCAATATCGAAACATCTATTGTATTCGACCACGTGGCGGCATTCTTTCCGGTGAGAGCGGATCCCGGGGCGAAGATGTCAATCGATCTGATGATGGGCGCCATTGAACTTCAGAGTAATTTCTTTTTTTTTGTGAAGCCCCAATCTGAGCTTTGACATCAGGCTGGATCTCGCTGGAGGGCAGGAGAGAGGTGGGGTAAGATGTTGTCGCCGAGCAGAATGCCATAAGTAACCTTTCTTATTCAGCTAAATGCTCCCTAATCTGTAATTTTTTCTCTGCCATCATTATTGTTTGATATCCGAATATCCGATAATTTTACATCTGACCCCATTTTTTCTATTATTGTTGGCGTATTCGGGTAGGGTCCCATGACTCAACCATGCTACACGCTATTCTGTGAACGTGAATTTTGTGCATTCCAAGCACCGACGCAGTGGCAATGATACCTGTCTCAAGCTGTGGCTGATATATTGCTAATGGTTAGAGCCTCTGTTCTGTTCTTTAATTGTAGAGAGTTTTCAACCTTTTTGAACGGATATATTATTGAAGCAATTTCGGCAAGAAAGATCCATTATTACAGGAATACAAAAGTCATAGATGGTGGAAGGATATTGCTATGCTATCGTTGGAGCGACGTGTTCTTCGAAGGCGAAGTTTTGGCTGTGAAGACCGTGACCGTACGAATCACTTCGGGCTTCCTTCGTACAAACGAAATCACCCTTGCTCTAAGCGCTCTGCAAAAAGGATTCGTAATAGCATACTGCTATGAAAGTGAAATTAAGCAGATTGCTGCGGAATTTCAGCAAAACTCACTTGTTCACTACAAGATAAATGAATGGGTTCACTCCGTTTGAGAAGGTCCAGAACCAGGAAGCCACAAATCTTGCAGTCAAAGTATATTGGAATAACGATGGATGAATAAAAGACCAATAAATATAATTACTGATGGTCCAGATCAAATTGAAGGACACCTCAATGGTTATAGGCAACATTAGTCGGAATCCTCGGCTCGGAGTGATGATGTGCGGTTGATGGAATACAAAATCAGCATGAACGGAAGGCGTACATTTTACGGGGTCTCGTTACGGGACCTTAATAACCTACAGCAGAGCACTCATCCGTGTCATCGATATCTGGGAAAGAGCGCCTTCGTTCCCCACTTTTCTCGCATCTTTCGCAATTTCGTCCCTGCCTAAGAGTGCACCCCTCTCAAAAACCCCTTATTTCGGGAAAGTCTTCAACACAACGATTCGCGTGACTGCTACCTTTAGGGGCAAATATGGTGCTCTCCATTTCCGAATGTTTCCAGGTCACAATTGCAATGTTGCGAAGCATTCAAATCTCACCTGTAATGTGACAGCTTTATCGAACTTGGTTTTTCGACCTCTCACCTGGAAAGAAAGTTCATTTTCAACTCAACACAAATCGCTATGCTCCTTTACAACATATCTGCTCCACATAGAGTAAAACTCATATTTTTGTGTGTTTGTTGGTAATCGCTCATATCTCACGATCCAACCGGCAAACACACATGAAACCCATACCGTTCGACTCAGAATTGTGCCCCGCAGTGCAACGTCAGGGTCTTTTGCCGTTTTTCCATTTCCGTCTGGCATTTACCATCACGAATGGCCACGGCCACCAAGTATCCTTTCCTTGTAAGGTCTGTGCCGAATTTTTGCTGTGATCCTTTCTATTGATTTCATTCGCTTATTTCGTCCCTCTCCGCAACTATTCTAGTCAGAAAGACTAACCCCGCCTTTCAGGGAAATTTTATCGTTCAATTATTTGGAGTAGCTATCGTTTACTATACACAACCAATCCAAGAATGAATGACAACGGGATGTGAACAATTTAAAAAAAAGCCATAGTCTTTCTCGAAAATCCTTGCCTCACGCTACATTGTGCGTCGACTAAGCCACGTCGCAGCATGTATGATAATGCATGGGAGATGCGGCGTGGCTCAGCAGATGGTGCATGTAGTATGAGGCAAGGATTTCTCGAGGCGACTTCACATAGTATATGGGATATTATTCGATATTTCCAAGGACCATTATGCGGGAATTATGGAGAAAAGATGTGGTGAGTGTTATGTGTTGTTATTTCAAAGCGAAGGTTTGGCAAGCAGGTTAAAGAAGAGATCTTACAACTACTGCAACAACTACGACTCAAATGATGTGTTCATGTACAGCTTTTGTCACTTCCTCCACCATTAGGTTGCTTCAATAAGACCACACCAGTAACACTGCACCTCAAGAAAAACGTTTGACAGCAAATCCTAGCAGGGAAAGTGTTCAATTTAACTTCGCATGTGCAGCCCTGAGGGCTACCGGGATGACGCCGGCGGCAACCGGCAGCGGCTACGGGCTGTTATGATACGAGGGTGGGTTGAAAAGTTTCCGGAATGACCATAATACTGTTGCTGTTTTCCAAATATTTTTATAGCATTGCATTGATAAATCCTCCATATCAAAAAACTGAAAATCTCAAATCGATCCGACAAATAATCTGTTTTTCTTAAGCAGTTTATTTGAAACAACTTGGAATGTACTCAGCTATTGATAGAGACGGAGTTGAAGCGTTCATTAAACCTTTTTATTATATTTGGAGGGGAAAACGGAAAGGAAATCAAATGACATCAGGGTGCTGGTGTTAAAACCTCATCATCCTTATTTCCCAAGCTTAGTTTTTGGGTTTGGAAAGTAGAGCGTAGCTATAAACGAACAGAAAGTGAACCAAATGCAGAACGTCGAAGGAAGGCCAATGTTCTAGAAAACGCAAATGAAATCCCTGAAGCCGTTCTTGCTAGTGGCAACTAAAAGTGTATGGAATTGAGAAGGCACTGGGCATCTCCTATTTACAATAAATCTTCATTCACAAAAGATAATAAGTCCAGAAAACGTTTTAAAAGAACGGTACCACATTCCCACAATTCTAAAAAGAAGGAGAAACTTAGCCTCTTGTTTCAAACAGTTCTCTTGGACTGGAAAAGCTAGAAGCAGCTGGGAATGAAGCCTAGATTCAGCACTGCCCTCAAGATACATACGTACAATATTCAAAAACATGGAAGAGACAGCAAAATAGGGTCTGAAGAGCAGAAGGTCCATTTATTGTAGTGGAGTGTTTGTGGTACCTGTTTTCGCTCCCGCCGAGGGAATTTCGCTAATTATTGGACAGGTGTTACTTTATCATATCGACCAATATTTCTGGAAGCATTTGAAGTGGGAATTCCCGCAAATTGCTCTCATCCGGTCAAGTAAAACTGCATCTATCTCCTTTACAGTATGACCGTTCTAAAAATACCGATTCCTCGGCGGAAACATGTAAGAATGAAACTCGATACTTCTCCCCATCTGCTTTTTTTTTCTCACTGGCTTCATTTTATTCCTGCTCGTCATTGGAAGTCAAATTTTGTCTGTCTAGGAAAAGGGTATGGCTAAACGACGAGCGAAACTGAGCTGATGCCAGTTATTTTGTGTACTTTAGAAAAGGTGATTGTAGGGAAAGAACGGATGGCTCGGAAGAGATTGGAATAAGTGCATTGGGCTTCTACGGGAATGGGCAAAAATATAAATTATTTTATGGACGCAACTCGTTTTGTTTTTAGTGTCATTCCGGAAACTTTTCAACCCACCTTCATATATATATTATCCACCTTTATAAACTAGTAAGAATTTTTGGACTAGTTCACTTGCCTATTTTTATCATCGTTTCTTCAGGCACCTATTCCAAATTATTCATTATTTAATTTTCTAACATTTTTTTTCATTGGGATGACCAGAGTAATGAAGTCACCAGTTTTTATGTTTATACGGGAATGGGCAAAAATATGAATTATTTGGTGGATGCAATTTCTTTTGTTCTCCTGTTTTGCAACCTGCCCCGCCACTTTACTATTTTCGCATGTGAAAATTCATGCATGTTCTAAGGCACAAGCAGAGACCTACCGTGGTTAGCACAAATACGATGATCAAGGCATAGCAAACAGCTCCTGTTAAGACCGTCGTGAACATTAGAATGTTTTTGTATCTTATCAGATTTTGAATAACTTTTTGGTTCGTGGAAGGAACCCATATTAGTAGGTGCGGATTGTACATGTAGTCGAACTCAGGCAGAAGTAACAACACCAGAGTTGTTAAGAATGCCAGAAATATACTTGCAAAAATAAGCTGAAAATGATGCTATGGGAGAACTGCTTGAAAAAAAGAAAAAATCTGTCAGAAATTTGATTTTTGTGTCAGAAATATGAGAACAGCAATTTTTTCAGTCAAGGAACCACAAATAGGTTTACAACAGCTGCAAAGGGCAGATGTCTATAGAAGCGTGATTACCTGAAGGGGCTGATTACCTTTGCTCACCTTGTTATTTGTTTCTGAAAATATATATTGTGAGTACTGATGGAAAACAACAACGGATAACCTATTCACGAAGACTGCCGTACTAACAATCATAAGAGTAGTCCATGCTGAGAAGAAAATACTGCCGAGGATCTGAATTACGTATTAGGGAATGAGGACCTCCTCACATAGCCTCTTCACTTTGTTCTTGTGTGTTGCAGTTACCTTGTTAAGAGCGAACGGCAAGGTATATTGTGTTGCCAGGGAAATCGAGGCTATAAAATGAGATACCAGCATAACACAATCGCACAGCCCCAGGAGAGAGAGAAGGCGGTAAGCGAAATATTTCTTGAACTGTGGGTATTGCATAACCTAAAACACCATTTGAGAATCTAGAGCGGATGAAAAAGTAGAAAATTGTAGAACCCACTCTAAGGACAGGAATGTATACTGTAATCAGTACGATACTGGTAATCAGTATTGATATGCCATAGATACAACAGAGTGAACCTTTGCATGCTTCCATTGTCTGGAAAGGGAATAGGATCGAAGGTCAGCAACATTATAAATGTATCAAAATGCGATAGCATGGGTGGTCCAAAAATACGGAGACGATCCAAAAGGTCCATATCTAACGAATGTGAGACGAGTTGAGGCACTTATTCTAAGACAACATTTATTGGTCAACAGTCAACAAAATTCAGGATTACTTCTTAAAAATTCCTTTATTGGCCAGCTACGCAGGACTCCAGACGCTCAGGGAATGGGTTTACGGTGGCGCGCAAGTAGTCGCATCCCAACCTTCCTGGAGATCCTGCTTCAGAGATGCTACAGTTCGACTCCACGACGAACCAGAACGAGTAATTCATGGGATAAAGGTCTGGGCTAGGGCCACTCTTCAAACGAACTGAATCCTGGACAAAACCGGCCTCACCCTTCGCTAGATCAGGCAGCAATAAACATACTGCCACAAAAACCTGAAGAGGAGATTAACTTCTAGACAACAATGCTTCCCCTAGAGTGAACCATTCGAAAGCAAAGCTCGAGATATGGGTTCTAAAAAGTTGATGTGGGGCCAACTCAAAAAAGTTTCAGAGGCTTTTGCATGCCCTCAAATTATGAGCATGGTCTCTCTAACATTACAAAAGTTGCTTATAGAAAGCGACATTTCATTTTGGAAGTATGACGTAGTGTTGGAACATCACGGTAACACAACTGTGGCGACATGAAGTCTCTCTCGTTTTATATAAAACCTCTACACCATAATTTTTGTTGGCACTACACCTACTTACATGGACCAGATAATGGTTCAAGTATGGTTCCCCATGCGCCTATTACTTGTCCAAAGAAAAATGTTCCAATAGTCCAAAAACTCACATCCACGATATGGTGCACAACGCTGACAACCAGATATGGGTGACTTTTATAGATATCAGCCCATTCAGTTTAAGTTTCCACTGTGCGGGAGACTGAATCGTAACAGAAGACTAGCATGTTTACACCGAATGTTGATGTCTTCCCATCTTATAGAGGTCGGGTCTTCAGCAAAAATCAAAACATGTCTCTGCCTCATGAAATCAGAAGCTATACTTCGAAATGGGTCCTATTTCGCGTGGAACTGCCATTCAGGCAAAAGCCGATGTCCTGGTTGATTTCAATGGAGCCATTAGTGCACTTGTTCTTAAAGGCAGCACTCACGGAAATCTTCACTGTTGAAGTCGTTCACTATGGTGTTGCTAAAGGATCATAACAGCGAGCACAATACCAAGTGTTTCCACCCACCTGCGACAATATTGTCGCAAAACAGATGTCATCGTGCAGGCTTTTGTATATGTACATATATCCATGGTTCACCTAAACGCTCGGTCCCTTGCTCATGTGCTCTAGTTTTGAGTAAGGATGCTAGTTGGTTGGTTGTCTAATCTATGCCTGCGAATTGTGTATGACGCGCGAGTTCCGTGCACAGCAACAAGTTCGACTTTTCTAGAAAGAAAAAAGAAAAACGCAGCTAACTCCTCTGTTAAAATCACCGTGTTCATCAATAAGAGCAAGTTAAGGATTCGCTTTTTTGTATCAAAAAATCTTCCAGATACGAGCAGACACAATGTATGTGAGTCCAATTCGCAGTAGAAAACCTCTATGTCACCAGCAATATTTGCTAGACTGAATCTTCCAGAGAAATGTTATCGACAAGTGCTCAGAGGTGGAGAACATCAGGAAGATGGTTTTCCGAAAAAAAAAACAGAGCTTTGTAATGTACCTTTTTTGGAGCTAATTCCGTTGAAAAAAGCAAAACCGCGATGGCTTGCTACCGATAATGCTAAATGAGATAAGTGTGAGAGAACACCATTTTGTACTTTGGTAAATCAAGATTATGTATTCATTACAAAAGAGAAACAGCGTAGAATAAGGAATGAATTCAACAGCACATGAATTAGTGCAATTGACTTGACGTTTCCGCACTTGTAGTTCTTGCCGCACATTCAACGACTGCATTGAAGTTTCACCCTGGCAACACCTTTGTATTGAACAAAAGGCATTTTTTTTCGTCACTATGAATAAAGTGACTACCTACTCTAAAAGTAGACGTAAATTCTAGACGGCAGTCGATCCCCTGTCACGGGCTACAGAAAGTGTTCAAATAGAGCTTATGCTGGAATAATTTTCGCACTTGTACAGTTTTTTCACAGCGGCTTTGATCAAGAATGTTAACCAAATGCTCCCATGTTCTAACCAACCTATGTACATATGTTTTTGCGATGTTGCCAATGTCAGACCCTGAACATGACGAGATTACGAATCGACTACTCTCTGAAACGCCTCGCTCTTCAACAGAAATCATTCAAGCAAGCACTGAGACCTTAAATTTTACCCGATTTATTAGACAAGCCCACGGAGTTCCAATGGCATTTTCAAGCCTATAACATGCACTACATCATACTAGGAGGAGAGAAACAACAATCAGGTGAAGAACACAAGCGCCTCGGAAAGCAACTGAGAAGGGTATAGATGAGATAATCACGGAATCATTCTCAGTGCTTCAAGCTGTTCATCACCGCTGTTAATCTGTGGTGATCCTCTCCTTATCTTTACAGCTTCCATCACTTTTCGTCCTAGATGCTTTTACAGGTTGTTGTTCACCTTCTCCTAATGTAAACTGTGTTATATGCTTGAAAATGACGTCACAACGCTGATAGCTTACCAGATGAAACGGTTGCGCCGTTTGGGCCCGTAGTAAAGTGGG
>JARK01001634.1:193503-213677 GCA_000688135.1 Ancylostoma ceylanicum
GGCATTCTGCCGTTGTGGGGATCCCGACGGGAAATAAAATTGATATGAATATTAATCTTTAGTTGATATCTCACCGAGATCACAAAATTGCTCTGATCTCTTTAACAAGCCGCAATGTAGAACCTGCTTGCACTCCTTCAACAAGTCACATTAGCGGCAACTGGAAATCGTTCCTTGGTTTTGTTGGCCTTAGAAACAACTAATGTATTAGCGATCTTGTATTACACAAAGTCATTAACTGCAGAATTGGTTCACCAAACTTGATTTGCCGACTTAGGACGCATCAACAACTACGAACAGATGAATTCATCATGAATTCAACATTAAGATGAAGCAAAGCCTTGTAGAGTGTATAATGATTAGGATGAGTAAGACTGACTAGAGTACATAGACTGGGTGTTCTGATTTTAGTCCGACAGTTACAAGAAACTGTCATAATTCAGTAGTCTGGCGCAGTTGGATAAGTGCAGCTTATAGAGTAGGTGAACTTTAGGAACGGGGGTGATTTATTCCCGATATTTGCAAAATGTTACATTGTCGCTATTGGCCATAGGTAATGCCTCCGAACTGAACCGAAGATTACTCTAAAATGTCATGTTTTCATATTATAAAATCGCCAGAAGGGTTCATTGGTTTCGATGGCGTGTTTAATGTTGGATTATTCGGATAGTAATTGAGATTTTGAATTGTTTCAGAAAAAAATAATGGTCGAGATAATTTAGCGTAACAAGTGATCAGAGCGTAAAACTATGGCTGTCCCATATTGTCTTTATGAACTCTTAATGAACACCTTCTCTAGAAGTTTGATATCAGCTGAGAGAGCAATTTATGGCATACATGGACGTACATATGTAGTTTGCTCAGATATCTCATATTTTCGACCTCTACAGAAATTCAGAAGGTGACCGACTATATCAGGGATTCTCCGTTGGAATGTTATATTTTTTTATGTTTTCAACCTTTATTGAACATTCCATTTTTACCCTCAGAGATTTATCGGGGCCAAAAAAAATGAAAAATGTATTTGTGGTCAGGAACCATAGATAGAGCCGCAAAATTTACACGAAAGCCAGTCGCAAGAAATGCCTGCTAAAACTTGTGCATATTCAGTACAGCAAGGGGGAGGAGAAACGGCGGGAAGGGGAGGGTGAATTCACTATTCTAGGCTGCCTCTCGAGTTAGCCGTGAAAGAATGAGAAGTGTAGGAAGGGTCATGGAGAAAGAAGAGGAAAGCACAGGAAGGTTTCACCTATGACCATATTGACTTATAACTTGTTAGAAGAAGAGAGGACAGCAGCGGGATCGCTTCGCACTCCATTTTAGAGATTCAGAGAATATTTCCTGTGCCAATAAAACACATTAGTGCGAATACCAGAAATACCACGAGCATGGGCGACTTGACCAAAATTTCAGGGTGTCGATCAAATTTCTTATTATCCTCATCTATACTGCGAAATCGCCGTGTGGGCGCTGGCTAGCCCATACTGTACAGTCCTTCTCAAAAAGGTAGACGGATTGCGCGTGCGGTTTCTTAGTGTTGCGACTGCACCATCGCGGTGGGACCTACTCAACCTCTCACTTGAGGCATGCTCTCTCCGCATCCCTCGTTCAGGCCCCGCCGCGATGGTGCAGACGCGCAACCAGTCTATCTTTTTGAGAAGGACTGTACTATCAGGCCTCTTCTCGATTCCGTCAATGAAGGTTTTCTTAAAGCAGAAAAATTTCAAAAACCGTGCCGAGGTCAGAATTTGGGTGAATAGTTACAGTAGCGGCCATAAAGATATACAGTAGCGGCCATAAAGATATCATCGTTTTTACAATGATTTTTATTGCGTACCTTTGTAGTTCCACACCCTAATACATAGGTGCTGCTCCTACTGCTATTCCTAGCGCTAAAAAGCCCACGCATAACGAGTAGGCGTCAATTGAAATCTGAATTAACAGTTCTAGAGAGCTGTTATATTTCAGTTTAGTCTACTCTAACACCTTTGTCACGTTAGGAACTCTCGAGAATTCGCTTACAGTGGGCGTCAATGGCGGTAACCCGTCTGCGACCTCGAACAGAACGCGGCGCGACCGCGCCGCTCGAGTGAGAATCCCCTCCTGGACACCAAATTATGGGGTTTTCTTGATGGTCAGTTAGTTTCCTTATTAGATGTCATCAAATATGATGAACAACTATCAAGAAAAGCCAGATAAGCCACTGCGGCGACGATTCATGCGTGAGCGGCGCGGTCGCGCCGCGTTCTGTTCGAGGCCGCAGACGGGTCACCGCCATTGACGCCTACTGTATGTGTATTATGATTAGGGTGAGTCATAAGTTCTAGGAATTTTTTTTCAGTTGCATTCCCCAAAAGAGAGCAGCTCGCGATTTTTCTGAGGAATGAACCACTGTGGTCCTAGACGGCATGGCATCAAATACCTAGGCTGTGGTTGTCCCAATCGTACTTTGCTCGGTTCTACAACCCAAAAAGACGGCCAACTCGCATTTCAGTTTATTTTTAGCAATCTCTCGTTTGCCTCTCAACAATGCTGGAGATTTCCGATTACCTGCTATTCTGAAGGGACATCGCTCATGCGACACGCAGGAGAAGAAGAAGTTCCATCCCCAACGTAACGTGCCAAAACGCAACCAAATTCTTTTGCAGGCGTATATTTCTAAATATATCTGGGTAGGAGTGTTACATGATATTCGGTTTGAAGCACCAAATTAAGAGAGAAACCACAAAGACCGAAAGTGGTGAGAAACGGTGTTTTGCCGCTTGTTTTGAGTCAAAAAAACCATTGCTTTCGGGTGCAATGCAAGAACAAGCCCGTCATGTCGTGGGACGAACTTCACTTATTAACGCACTTTCTAACTTCACTAAATATTTGCGCTCTGGAGTTCCAAGAAAATCGAAAGGAAAAATTCCTGAAACCTATGACTCATTCTAATAATAAGGACCTACAATTCTTGATCACATAGACCTCGTCAAAGCCACTACGCACTATTTATGACGAGAATTAACACTTGACTGGCAATCACATTAACAGTCCCACGCATAAAAATTTTGCACTCGGGAAATATGGAAGGCAGTCTGAGTAGTTTCATTCAGATTGGATTGTTGAACTGCTGTACTATGTCATAGCTTTAGTGCTGTGTCATAGCTTGAATGTCGCGTTGATATTGAAATATTTAAAACAAGTTAACTTCTCAATCAGGGACATATGTATATTGAGAAATCAATCCTCCCAATAATAATGTGTAGTCCATACTACGACAGCGTTCGATTGTTGTTGGCATGACACCCTAATGTCCAAAAGCACGTCTATAAACGCATTAGGTTGTTAAATACAGTGGACGTCAATGGCGGTGACCCATCTGCGGCCTCGAAAAGCACGCGGCGCGACCGCACCGCTCACGCTAGAATCGTCGCCGCAGTGGCGTACCTGGGTTTTCTTCGTAGTTTTTCATCACGTTTGATGATAACTAATAAGAAATCTAACTGACTATCAGGAAAACCCCGTAATTTGATGTCCCGGAGGGGATTCTCGCTCGAGCGGAGCCGTCGCGCCGCGTTATTTTCGAGGCCGCAGACGGGTCACTGCCATTGACGCCCACTGTATTTTGCCTCGACTTTATCCCAAAAATTACTGGTTTTTTCTTTGGTTTCCTTACTCTAACGAAGTTCGTTTATAACGTGAAGGTGCTTCATATATTGCCATAAACTTCTGAAAAGTTTTATTTCTTCCAGATTCGACACATTGCAAATGAAAAATGCAGTCGACGAAAGAACCCACTTTCCATGCTATCATACCGATTTGATAGCACCATTTCGAGAAGAACAATTGAAGTTAGTATTTCATGGATAGCGGACTTAGCAAAGTTTATCATGTGAGGCCTGGTTTTGTCGTAGGCGAGGATGACTTGTCGTGGAGCAGGCGTTGTCGACCAGATCTTTTCTGTTGTCATGCCCTGTGCACCTGCTCTAACTAGACTATGCAGGAGCTTTTCTAATCATTTCTTTCTAAAATTTCAAGGTGTAGAGAAAAATAATGCGCGTTGCTTTTTTCATCTTTATCAACGTGTCATTGGAGACCTACATATGTACGGTCAATTGTTTATAGTTGTTGAAAAACACTTCACTGCCCATTTATTAGTACTTCACTTGCTTAGAAAACTTCAATTTCTCGTTCATTCGAGAAGTTCGCAAGGCTGCCAAATGAAGTAAGAGAATTGTAGAAAAATCGTTATCAAACAAATTATTCTCTGCTGTGGCAGGAATGCCAAATCACCTGCAGCAAGTCTGATCTCCAACACCATATAAGCACCTCACTACTTTTCTTTCGACTCATGATTTATTCCCTCTTGTGTTCTCTACTCTAGACATTTTGTTCTTTTTTTTGCAGCATTGCCTTTGTCCTTGTTATCCTCTTAGATGCGCTCCCTCTTTTTTAGCCGTGGGTTTTCAGCCAGCTAACCTCCGCCCGTAGGTTCGCTGGCCTCCTTCAACGGGGTAACAGAAGAGTGCATCTCAGCGAATGACAATGTTCATAGGATTGCTATATAGTCGATCAATTAATTGTAATCCGTTTTTACATACTGCCTCTCATTTCCTGATTGACCAAATAAACAATAAACAATAAACAACAATATCAATAGAGAAAAGGGCGTAGTGCGAAAACATATGCAGATAATCACTTTTGCTCAACAAAGGATAGTGACGTGATTCGGCTCCCAACCCGGTTATCCATGTGTGTAATGAGAGATCTTGTCTTCGTATCCAGATATGGGAGGAATGAATTGATAAGAGCGGAGTTCTTGTTGAACGAGTACAGCTTATCTCCTTCAACCAGATTTGGGCCACGTAGGCCAACCACTCCTCCAACATCTTGTCCAAATAATGACTGCAAGAAATTTTCCACGATCGGGCACAGCTGCATGGGCGTTAAAAAACCTTAGAAGAAAGTGAGGGTAGAGGATGAGAAGCCCATTTTTGTCATCCAAACAGCGGAAACTCATCACTATAACATCGGCTATAACAAGTTACTGAGTAATTGCCTTTAGTAGCGTAGAAAATGTGCAAGAACTGTGAAAAAAGTCACGGTTCTAGTGAGCACCAGTTTGGACTAACAGCGCGGTGACTTCTCCGCAAACGGACCCCGTTCCTTGCGTGATTGATGAGGAAGGGTAACTGAGAGTGATTGTTGATTCTATTTTGATGGGGTGTTCTGCCATGGTTTTTCTCTAAAATAAATTTGTTTTACGTAAAAACGCGTATCCATAGCTTTACACCCTAATAGGATTATAGCTGTCGTCATAAATGGGCCTTTTTGCGCCTCAGACTGCCCACTTTGACCTCTTGAATTCAGAGGCAATCGAGTTATCTAGAAACTCATTAATGTTCTTGTAGGAAAAGATATGCGATTTCGAAAGGCCCTATACTTTCTCGATGAAAGTTAGAGAAAACAGGTTGTATGAAAAATTGAGAGAATTTATTTGACAACGTCCTGCAATCTCTTAGCAATAAGGAGTTGCAGAGACCGCAGAAATTGGAGATGAGATAGGAAGAAATGACAAAGTCCACTCCAGAAGGTGAGCTACCATGAACAGACTATAAAATTACACGCCAAAGATTAGTTCTTTTTCTCAACAGGAATGTAGCGCCGAGAATAAATCTGAACAATGTTTTTCTGTACAGTATGTATGCCTTCGAGGTTTGCAGGTGGAATTCGTTATTGCCTTACGTTTCGGCCTCCTCATCGTGCTCAGAGGCCTGGAACGAGGTGGGATCTGAATAGTCTTACGTGTCAATATGTTTCTACAGTTGAGACTCCACGATTAAAGCAATTTTTATTGATTTTTATTATTAAAGCAACAATACTTCAAGTCTTACGTGTATAAAAATGTAATAATAATAAAGATGTGCCAAGGTTCAAGGAAGCGGAAACTTTCGAGTTTCTGAACAGTGTGTTTGAGAGACTGTGTAAGTGTGTAAGACTCAAACAAAACGCAAATTAGGAGATTCAGCGGAAAATTTCTGTGCTCTATGCCAACACATTTGGAACAGACAAACCGGTCAACTAATAACGACAACTACGTATTTATTAGTTTGTTCTGAAAACAGTAGCCGTTTTTGAGATGCGCTTTCTAAGATGTATAACCTATGTACTCGAAAATATGGCATTTTTATATAGATACTATTATAATGAGCATTTTTTAAGGAAGTATGTTGTGGGTAGTTAGAAGCAAACCAAAGGCACCAACATCAACGAAGTGCGAAAGAGCGATTTTCGGTTCATCTTGCATCACACGAATTTTCTCAAGCGAATTTATCACATTTTCACTGTAAACAATGATAATCAGACAAACCCTGACAACCACATTGTTGCAACAAGGAACTAAACGCCTCAATCAAGGCGTTTTCTCATGTTTGAATGTGAATCATCCGGATTTTTGCATCTTAGAGATGCACTTCCTCGGCTCATCAAAGCTGATTTGTAGCAGCTTTCTTCTTGCTAGCGCTTCTAGACTAGAAAAATCAATAGAATATCCTTCTATTCAAAAATGTCATTCTCGACTGCAGATGGCACAGTTTCACTGCAATGGATATCAAAGCGAGTGACGCAAAAATTGTCCCTATTCATGAGCCGGCCGCCTGTTTCCGTTCGAAGTACACTCTGCCTGATTTCCAGCCAAAAACCCGGGGAGATAATTGTCTTCTTACAAATAATCTATTTGCATTCATCCATGTAGGCCGTTCCAAAATTTTTGGACCGGCTTCTAGAAACTCATGATTCTGAACGTAACGCGACCATCACTGGTTAAAATTGAAAGCTCGTGTCTTCCCAAGAAGCCTTCCCAATCAACAGGTTACAGACACGCTTTTCTTGAAGAACAAAAGAAGCACTCTCAACGGTTGCATTTCCCTTGTCAAACCACGGAAATTATATAAGAAACAAGCAATTTTGGAGGGAGGGAAGCAGGAACATTTAACGAACTCTAAAGATTTACGTGTTTTTTAATAATTTCTATATGCCTTGGCACAGTTTTTATCAACAGTTTTGAATGTCATTGATCCACACAGAATCATGCTGAAAATTTTCACTCAAACTTGAATCATGCAGTATCTACAACTTAACCTGGGTTATTTTCAGCTAGTTTCTGCACCAAGGATTCATTCATTGTTGGGTAGGTAACCTGTACCCCACATGCCTCTTTGGGAGTGTGAGCTGGAATCCTTTTCTAATCTCTTGCTTTATTGTTGATGTTACTTCTCCAGACCTCCTTGGATTAGCGCAATTTGTATGTCTACTGCTACAGTGCCTTTATGACTGAATAAATCAATCAATCAAGTCTGTAGTAAGAGCAAGCTGTACTAGTATTTATTACGCCTTATCATCGGGAGAGTTAGTCGCACTCAGAGTTTTGTCGCCGGGCGAGTCGCCCACGTTATAACATACCGGACTGTCACGCAGAGCGAGCTCCCCGCAGCAAAACTCGCTAGGGGAGTCGCTCATAGTATTCGCGAGCTCGCTGCAAGCTCGCCCAGCGAGCGGCGACAAGGATTACCCCGTACTATTTTTGCCGCGCGCGGCAAAACTCGCCGAACCTTCGGCGGCAACGTTGTGCAGCCGCTCCTCACCTGCCGTTCGGCGACAACTCGCTCGGCGGCAAAACTCTGAAAGGGGCTTTAATTTTTCATTAATATCCTACTCACTGGGAGTTTTTTCATGAGAATGTTTGAACTATTTGAAGAGCTAAGACAACTTACACTATCGAAAAAGCAATAATAGCGCCCTACCGATCGTGAGATGTTCATATAACTCGAAGACGACTGAAACTGCGTAATAAGAGTATTCAATAGAAAGTTTTTTAATAGCAACCTATACTACGGAGAACATCAGTGCGTAGGTACATACGCAGCTTAATAGTAGCCCACTTCAACTACTAAACGTCTGGGACGGAAATCATCCTTAGGTATCCATAGAAGCTGCACAACACGCTATGAGACAGTGTAGAAGTTCAGTAGTCCAGTTCGGGTGAAATTAGATGGAATGACTTCTACTTCATACGAGTGCAAAAGTTATAAGCGCAAGGCTGTTAATGTGATTGGTAGTCAATTGTCAATTGTCGTTTTAAGTAGTTTGTAGTTCCTTTGACAAGGAGCCATTACCAGACTTCGGCAGGAACTTAACTCAAGGCAAGCTGGACTTCGTAAAAGATGCGGTGAACAAAGGGGACTTCGAAGACACAACATCGTTGTTTATGAACGAATCCTGCTCAAATTTTGTGACAAGAATACACATACTACTCTCCCTCCATCTGCCAGAGAAAATCGGAATTGATTGATTTTGGCGAGAGTTTGTGGGGTTATTATGCGGAAATTCTGTCAAAAGCATTATTGTCGGCGCTTGTAAAAGGAGCGGTTCTGCACGGATCTTGCGGGGAATAAGAATATAGCTGCATTTGGCCATGTTCTACCTAGATCCGAAAGAGAATTGAATTTAATTGGTTTTGGTGGAGTTATAACTGAAAAAGTACCTAGCAGTACCCATAGCATCGTCGGTACTGAACGGATCCTGCCGAAACTTTGCTATAAGATTACTGGTACATCCCTCCCTCCGGCCGCAAGAGGGAATTGGAATAACTTGATTTTGAGTGGAGACAATGCTCCATAATTCTCTAAAGCCCAATTTTACCCTAAAATTTAGCGTTCAACACCGGTCCAAAATATTTTCATCGAACAATTCTCCTCAGAATCAATTATTTCCAACTGTACATACATATTAAAATGGTTAGCTTCAGGAGGAGCTGCTCGTTTCTGGTAATAACAAAACTTCCGCATTCATATTGTTACATTGGAAACAATTAATGAAAAAGGGGTCTTCTACACCACTTCGACAAAACTTCTTCATGTAACATTTTCCAAAATCAATTGTTTCCAATTTTATTCGCATGGTTGGATTCAGGAGGTATCGCCTATCAAGCTCATGGCAGAAGTCTCTGAAATCTCCATCCTTTTTCAAATTTTGGGAATTTGGTGCTAGCATGTTGACGTGCTCTACCGCTAGTAATACTTGGTAACACTTAATCACCCGTGTGAAGATATACAGTAGCGGACAAAAGTATTGCAACAAATGGTTTTTCTTGCGTAACTTCTTTCAGGATAGTCCTAGGCAGTTCAAATTTTTATGTGAGTTGCAGATGCTCATGTTGAACAGAACCAATAAAAAACCTACCCATTTCGTGCATCCGTTGGTTTGGGAGAAATTTTTTGTCCACAGAGGTCGAAATCCATCATTCAGTTGTATTCGCAATGTCTTACAGAATGAGGCCAGTCATTGAAATCTAGGCCCGAGTCAGATTCCTTTCAGCAAAATCAAACTATTTATGTTGGAAAACGCGTATCCTCTGGTCAATGGTTGACTTCAGCGAAGATTACTTGACAGCAATTTAGCAGAGGCTTTCTATAGACGTTTCTGGCACCCTTGCTCAATCTATCAGCTCTGTTCAAAAGGCAGCGCTGCTCATAACGGTATCCTCGCTTCAGTTAAATGTGCTCAACATCAACGCATTCCATAAACTTTCCGAAAACTCCAAATATTCAGGCTGATTGCAGGACAGTCACTAGGACATACCAGGGGAAAAGATTTGGATTTTTTTCTTGGTCGAGGAAGAAAATACCCAAGTGACCTTATGGGTGGTAACGATGCCCTACTATTCCTAGAACATTTATGTGTACATTGTAGTTCGTGTCGCTTTGATGTGATCTGTGAGGGCTTTGTAGGTCTTTCGCTAGGTCAAAGAGGACTACGTAATTTTTCATGCTCAAGCTTGTGTCGAACTTTGAGTAGGTGCTCCATATAAGGGCTGTACTTGGACAATCTTAATAAATTCTTCCTGAAAATTCTATGAACTGCAGAAAATGAGCGTGGGCGCGCGACTTTAAAGAGAAGAGTGGCATTTGATACTACAATAGATATGCATGCATGGCAACAATTCGAAACTCATTTTGTATGAGAACATACAAATGTATTTCGGCGAAAATGTGCAAGTTCTAGCATAGAAAAGGGAACTGGTCACATGTGTCAGCACAGCTTGCAAGTAGGGAAGCTGGGTCTCATAAAAAAGGCTGGGGTGGTAGTAAACCTCTTGAAACGATGACGAAACGATAAGTCGTAGGTCGTAGTTACCTGTCAGCTCTGGTTTGCAACCGTGAACAAGCTACGAGCTAACTGACAACCTTGATCCTTGGATGATAAGGCGTTAGCAAAACCTTCCGCCCATCAGGGGTTTCGAACCCTCAACCAACAATACTCGATGTCCTCAGAGTGTGCCGCCATACCTCTGCCCTACTGACTCCACGGCTAATGGAATCTATGTGGCCCTTATAACCCAAACGGTTAGTGAATCTCATCCCACATGAAATAACTTTAATATGTTAATAAGCTCAAAAATACATTTCCGTACCCATAAAATATGAGAGATTTTATCTGGGAACGTGTGAGGCTTAGCAGTCAAAATCACCCACCAGGAAATTGGTGTCATCGATGATCTCCGGTGGGAGGTCATTGTGATCGGAACGGTGGAACATCGGTCAGCTGGATGTGCCCGGAATTGTGCCTTTATCGAAAGGGAGCAAGTATACGCTCGCTTGGCTACAACGATGAACTCGAACCATGAGCAAAAAGTCCTCTCGAGGACTTTTTCGTGAAACGACGAGGTCACTGTCTGCGTCTCGCGCGCCGCACGCTATTGCCCTCCTCGTGTCCTCGTCGTTTCATACTGGCAGTAAGGTCGGCGTGACAAGGAACTTACAGTTCGGTTCCGAACTGTGAGTTTACCTGCTAGTCCCGGTTCCGTCCTGATAGTCATCCGCCATACTTACAGAACCATATTCCATGCAATAAAGCTTACATTACCAATCCCGGAATTCCTCGTTAGGTGGGAGTTAGCTGTCAGTTAATGTTAATCGTTAAGTGACAGTTTAAGTAGGTTTACTACCAACCCTGAAACGAAAAGGGGGCTTTGTGTAGGTTCCGAGTAAGAGCTCGATGAAAAAATCGAATTTTTGTTGTTCTAAACAATGCTTTGCGTTGATAGAGGTGATGCGGGACGAAACAAAAAAACTTGCATAGGACTGCTCTTAACTTGAGCAGCACTGCAGTAGACATCGACGTCGAAAAAGTTCGACTGGAGCAGGTCATTCACAGATTTCCACTAACCGGAAGATTCTAAGGAACCTTCGAGTCGCATGCGTTGACTTCAACTAGTCAGTGGGGTAAGAACCATGCGAGTACTGTAAGTGTTTGGAAAAACGGTCTTATCGTATGTACCGTACAAAACCATGCGCGCAAAATGCCAACCTTTTGCCCTGCAAGGAAGTTTGAAGATCTCCAATGCCATCCACACCTCATTCCCTTGTAACTTTCAGATACCAAAAAAGAACAATTCTGCGAGAGGTGTTTGGAAACTCGCCCAAGCTTATGTAAACTAAAATGTGTACCTTCATATTCGCTTTTTGAGCGTATAGAGTTACAGGGCCCTACTTAATAGAGACGGCATGAACTAACACTAAATTTAACATGCTGCAAAACTAAATGTGGGCACCTCTCGGTAGGGGAAATGAAGATATGGCTGGAAGATGTTTGTGCCACAAGTCAGAACATTCGACCTAATACTATAGCCACGTGGGAGATGCTGTTGAATCTTACCTGGAAATCAAAGTACCCGTCTGCTCCATTAGTGTTCGATCACTGGTAGTTTTCTTTATTCTGAATTGGCCACGCGTTTGGAGTTGAACGTCATTCTCCGAACTTACTGCTAGGTGGGTACCACTGACGAACGCAGATCCCCCTTCCCCCCAAATTTCCGAACTTATTTCACAGAATAAATTAGTCTTGTTTCAGACTCCACAAGGTAGACGTAACAATGTCTCATTTTGAAAAGGCATTAGTTAGAGCACTTTCCAACGGCAACGTCAGTTATGCTTGAAAAAAAAGCCAAATCGAGAAAGACAAGATAACTAGTGACTTTGCAATGACTGGAGCAAATTCAGCGAAGTTTATATTATTAGGTTGTCGGGAAATGATTGAGACACTCCACTGAAAATTCTCCCTTGCGTCCCTCACACATGGCTTGGGCCCAGGATATGTGAGTATATGATGGCATGGTCCCTGAGCAATTACACCATGGGTATGACATGGCGTAGCGTTACGCCGTGGTGCAAGTAGGAGCGAGAATGCACGGGCAACTGGTTCAAGTGATTTTCTTTTACGAGCTTCTGTTGAGCGCCAGTGCGAGCAGGAGGAGTGACTATACCATCATGGCATTTGGCCCAGTGCTCGTCAGTCATGCAACCATGAACCGTCGGTTCTGGTATTTCGTTTCGGAAGATATGTCTTCTCAAAGACATTTACCAATTATGCGACCTCCTCAGCTTAGGAGCAAGACATACTCCGTCGGAGTTGCTGGCACGCAACGTGATGAATAACAATACCTTTTGCAATAATCAATTCAGGACAATGACCGGCAAATATGGAGAAAAGAGACACCGACTTGCCGAAGTGCACGTTTTGGTGCACAAAAATCACCGTCATATGGCTTTGTCGACTCATCCTCAGCAGGAGAAGCAGGCATGGACAGCGCTGCCATACTCGATACCCTTGCCCAATCTTGCGCCCTCCAACTAACATCTTGCTTGGTCGCTCAGGCACTCCTTGGCCAAGCAACACTAAGCTAACTCCGAGGATTTTTGAGCATTGACTGATGGATTCTTCGACCTGTGGCTTCTTGATTTTTGACCCTGTGGAGACAAGTCTGACCCTGAAGGGTGGCCTAAGGTGATAGGTATACATTGTGCCTACAACAGTTCCCAAGGTTCCCCAATTGGAAAGAAAAAGTTTAAAAAGTGGTAAAAATCTGGAGTGTCTCAATCATTTCCCGACAACCTAATAACAATGATAACACGACAATAGAAAAGTGGTTCACAAATTGAAAACATCGAGAAAGTGCTCATGTCGGTGTTCCTTACACAATTTTCTGTGAGCGAACGTCTCGCAGCAGAAGTGTCTTCTTGTCAGACACACCATAGGCGATAGATTCGTCGAATGTTTTGTCGTGACGATTTGAAAGTGCGACATCTGCAGATCCCACGTGACCATGCCGCTTGCGGCTGCGGCGCGTATATTATTGTAGACCACGTGTGTTGACTCTCCATGGTGCCCTTTGACAACTGGAAAGAAAAGAGATTTCTTTTTTCTATGAAGACATGGTACATCATGCACGGTGGCATCGGATCAGTTGAAGTGGGATGGACGCACTCGCGCCCAGCAGTGGGGAATAGCTCAACCGACGGCTCTGTTGGGGAAGCGTACGCGGGTATCCAGCTTGGCACCAGTGATGGAGAAGATGCCATGCAGCTGATCCAATGACGTAAATGTGGGTACACTGCGACACGCAGCGTGACATCTTTCCTACCACCGGATGCAAATTAGTCGGATCTTCCAGAGATTATTTTCACTTCCTACACTCACTGTCAACATCATTGTTTGATTGCCCATGACTGCAGGCTTTGGCCATGATAATGGAGGTGAATCCTTCTCTTTCCCTCGACCATAACTCGAAACATATGTATAACTTCATAGTGAAATATTACTGTTACGTAATAGACCATTATGCATCCACAATACATGGACATGTTACTAGTCAATTATTTCTAATGGTTACATCACCTTGATCTATGCAATAACACACTATGCTTCGTAACCAGATACATTTTTGTAACATAGCAAATTATAACTACCTTTTACTACACAATTCTTATTAACAACGTACATTAACTAAAGCACCCTAATATACCTAGTATGTCGTCCAGCATTAATCTGAAATCCATCCTCATCGATATGGGTATGCTGACAATTCTGAACGAGACATTAGGAACCTCCGAATGAACAATTTCCAAGTACTATTGCTTTCCTTCTTCCATTTTCTGAAATACGTACATATGTATATGACAATTACCATTCGTACCATTTAGATACACGTCAGTCTTATCACCTCTATAGCTAAACGTTGAACGATAACATATATCTCGATTATCATTCCAACTAAGTAGATATACGTCAATTATATCACATTTATATATAGCTTAAAAGAATGATATAAAGGAAAGTAACAACAATATACACCGATATATTAGTTCAAATACAGTACTGATATTCCTTTATCCACTTTAGGAATTTCTTTGTGCCGTATCCTCATGGAGTTGGTCAGGTTTCATCCTTCGTCCCCTGTCAATCTCGGTCAAATGGGTCACCGAATCCAAGATGGTCCATGTTTTTCACACACGTAATTTCATATTCATCCTTCGTCCACTGTCAATCTCAGTCAAATGGGTCACCGATTCCAACATGGTCCATGTTTTTCACACTTAATTTCATATTCATTCCTCATCCATTCTAGTACTTTTCAATTTCTCTCTTAAGCACTTACATTAACTATTCCGCATCAATTTCTCCATCATTACACCTACTTGTTCTTACTGCTTAGCACGTATTCGAACTCATCTACCCATTCTATATACTACATACATACTATTTCTATGTTATGTTAACAATATATGTAGATCTCACAACTTGATTAGGCTGTTTCTTATTATGTAGCCCTAAACATTTCCTTTTTCACCACTCCTTATTAATAGTAACATTTATTAACCTCTGCCTTTTTTCTCTCTCACATTTAGAATACTATTACAACTTCCATTTCTTCAAGAGAACATGTTTTTCTCCTTAGTTGATTATTGATTATGTCACTGAATAGTAGATCCATAACTTTCTAACCTAATTGATGGTGCCGGCCCCGAACTTGCTTGCCTATCGCTTATAACTCTCCATAGGCTAGATTACATTAAATTGTTATTGTAAAAATTACCTTTAGCTTCTGTCTGGTTATACTCAATTATTTTCTTTTGAAATGGTGCGGCCATTAGATAGTCGTAGTGTCTCTGAGCAACGAAAAACTTAAATAAATTGATGATTAGGACTAGATTAGAACTCTGCATTTCGGTTCATAAGTTACATCAGTACAAACTTACAGACATGTTGCAAAGGAGACCGTTTCGATTTCCGTATAAAATGTCCGTCGCCAATAGATCTCGATCACTGTCAAAAAGAGGTTTTGAATACCCCAACTTGGTGAAAAGCTGTTGAAGGGCTTGTCCCTTAGACACCCCATAGGGTGAGGGGAGGTTAATCACCTGCAAGCGCCCAGAGTAGCATGTTATTCCAAGATATATGGCCTGTACAACATGTAAGTTATATACCATTAGCCAGTTCGTTCGCGACATCCGGCGTACCAACTCCAATTCTTTGACTGCTTCGAGCTGTTTATTTTTAATTTGGTCAATCGCTGACCATAGGGACATAAGAGCAGTAGATAACTCGTTGCTCAGATTGGAGTCCACGCTCAGAATTGAGCGAAGGGCAGCAGCGACGTTGGGCGATAACATCTCCGAGCAGCCGAGTAGTCAAATAGTAACAGCTATTTAGCAGTTTGATTCTTCATTCCCGTAACCTACCCCATATTTATACTAGTGGTACGCGCGCCTTATTTTAAGTTACTCACATTTAGCGCCAATTCTAGTAAATTTGAACAAGTTGGCGCCAATTTTGATCTAGGTTCATACCCGCAAGCCATACCTTAGCAGTTATATGAGACCGGCTAGCAGGTTCAATTTAACAGAATATTAGGTTAATGAAGTTTGTCAAAATTTCTTTAACAGAATATTAGGTCAATGAAATTGTCCTCCCTCTAACATTAAGAGTTAGGGGTGGAGACATTAAGGTCTCCTTTGATCCACGTCGTGAGTAGCCCGTAGTTATAAGATAATAGAGCATAATATGCGTCTAACAATGTGATCCTGCTATCCCACTAAGGAACAAACAGTTGCGATTCCATCCACAATCCAATTTTAAGGGTTGGGTCATGTGGATGAAATCGTTGGAACGTTAAATGTAATAGTATAAGAACCAGCTTATCTTTGGTAAGGAAACACATCTAGAACAGTAGTGTAACTGAATATTCCTGTGGAAAGAAACTGTCGCTAGCAATTAAGATTCATAGTAGCATCGAGTAATACCTAGAACTATAATTCATTAGGTGGTCCAGTGTTCCATTACTTGCTGCGTTTTTACCTTAATTTATTATTACATTCGCTTTTCAAGAAACGAATTCCTATGACATTTCCTTAGTAGCCAACTATCATATTCTCATCTAACAAGTTGTATTCATAGCTAGTAGGTTTTAGGCAGATAATGCTAGGAAATGGGATCAATATAGACAGGTAAATTGGGGACATAAGATAACCTAAAATGTTACTAACATATAAACTTAGTTTACCGCTGTGATAGGTTAACATTATAATTGGGGTATCAAATTTCGAATTTGGGAGAACGCAAGCGTGGTGATGGGCATAACTATCCAATGCAGTTTACACCACGGGCAACACTCCCCAGCGACGAAGAGGCTTGCCTTAGCCAAGGAGGAAATACCCTCCGATAAAGAAACTGCATAAGAGTCTGGGAAGGACCGCCTCAAGCTCAATAGATCTAGGTCCGCAAACAATAATCCCAGTTACAACAATTTCCGTTCAGTGCTGTCCTTGTCTAATGATAATGATAGGCATCATCGATGCGAAGTGGTTGACCTCCCTCAATCCATTTTCAACACGGGTAATTGATGTAGTAGAAGGGAATGTAAGATCTGTGATACAATAAGGTTTAGGAACTACGTTAAAAGCTCTACTACTAACTATTCGTTTAGAACCAATAAGCCGATTGACTTCAACTGTAATTCAAGCAATGCTATTTACATGATCACATGTGGTACATGTAAAATGCACTACATAGGTGAGACTACGCAGACATTAAGAACACGTATAAGTCAGCGTAAAAGAAGCTTCCAGAAGTCAGACCTAGGCAAGGCACGTTCTTAGCCAGTCATTTCAAAAAATCTGGGCATGACCCATCCAACATTAGTATAGACGTCCTTGATCATAGTCCAAATTCGGAGGGTGTTAAGAACCAGTTAAGAGAGAAAGAATTAATGTGGATAAAACGTATAATCACAGCATATCCTTTTGGATTCAATGATCAAATTAAAGGGTTCGGAAATATCTCGGACAATGTGTCTCCTTTAGAAAAAAGTAACCATTCAAATCTCAGATTCTCAATTAAAAGAGTAAGATATAGAGACAAGAAAAGGAGATCTAAGAAAAAAGTAAATGTAATGACAGAACTAACCATGTAGTACCTGAAATTAACGATCGGAGTGGTAATTCTTTTTATAATTATTTTAGGACATTAAAGACAGCACCCACGGAAATTTTTGTGTTGGAGATTTCGGTGAATTTCGAGGTTTTTGGAGAAGATGAACTCACAGGAAGTGATGAAACAGCGTGTAACACGACGGAAGCTGAGGAACGAAGGCGCTGTTTCCAATGCGTTCACAGCGCGGACGAGAATTCCGCTGAGGGTATACGCGCGTATCGTCACGAATTCTTGTGGACGGTGCGCATTCCATACCCTACACTGTGCAATTTTCCTTATACAACATGATACATTGGGCTAGACCACTCGTAGCATGCCAAGTAAATAGCGTTATCTGGCGTGGCGGACACCAAAATGGCCACGCTTGGCTCTGTGTCCACGGCAGTATCTCCACAAATAGGATGCTTTTTTCTGTGTTCAAGTTACCATTGTGACTGTCTGGCAGTCGACCACACGGAGAACGACTCAACTCGAAAGTGAGGATTTCCGTGGGTGCTGCCTTTGAACAAACACGACATAAATAGCCTCATAGACTTAGCCTTCAGCACGTGCTTCAGAACTCTAGAATACAAGCTGAAATATAAGATATATGGATTACTAAAACATTTTGGAGTAACAGCGCTAGGGAGCGGGATAGAAAAGAGGAACTTTTTGTTAGTGTCAAGTATTACGGTGGAATAGTAAAAAAGCTTAATTTAAGCAAAATATGTAATGAACCTGAGATGAAGGATCTCAGTGTTAGCTATGTACAGGATCCCATGCTTATTCAGGAAATAAAGGGTGTAAAATTAAGGTTAACGTATGTAACCAGTTCACCTTCAGATCTGAAACTTTTCAACTATAATAAGTTTTTGAAACGATTGGACGGGGATGGTATCAAACACATAGTCAGCAATGACTGTCCATGCATGAACTACTATGTTGAGTACATAGACCCACATCTTGGACATGTGTGCACAGGAGATCTAGGCATGATTAGAGAAGGAAGGTTGAGGGGTATCTTGAGTAAAGGAACCATGTTTAGAATACATAATAAAATGGTCAAAGAGGAGATACTCGAAGAAGTTAATAAGTTGGCACTTTAGATGGCAAAAAAACTTAGAATCAGATTCAAGTACCATAGAGCCACAGAGCAAGATATGGCAGAGAAAATTAGTAAGTTTATTCGGCATAAGAACTAAATTGCATAACTTGCAAGACTCTAAGGCAGTGAGAAGAGAAATTCGAAATAAGGGCCTTGCATGATTTGCATAAAGATTTTGTGGTTACACCAATAGACAAAGCAACATCTAATTTTAGCATAACTTGTAAAAAGCTATTCGTTTTGATGATTAGAAAAGAAATAGAACAAACAAGCAATGAAGAAAGCACCTACCAGCCAACTTCATTTACTGAAGACGATATTAAAGAAATGCATAGACGACTGATAGTCAGCCTAAATTTAAGAACTGAAGAAAGGTTTGGAGATGTGCCTAGGATATATGTGATATCTAAGATGCACAAAAACCCCATCAAGTTTCGCTTTATAACTGGGGCAAGAAACAGTACACTGAAGTCGTTGACCATAACACTTCAGAAAATATTGTCACACTTTTACAAACATTTTGGGAATTACTGTAGAGTTATAATACAAAGGACTGGGGTTCATCAAATGACACTGTTTTGCTCCAATCGCCAGTTCAAATCATCGTTTACTCCACCATATTATGGTCAATTTATTTTGCTCCATTGTTGCTCCGTTCCTCTTAGCTCGAGGCCGAGCTTGTACTTCCACAAAGTGTAGGCAAGGGTAGTATTCTTTGATCCCCGAGCCGCATTCGAGACTTATCAAAATGGAGACCGCGAAGCTCTGTCAACCAGCTTCACAAAAAAAAACAGCCAAACCGAAGCTATCAAACGAATGTCGATGACAAGATTTTTCAACGAACGGACATGTCGAGCCCATAAGTTGATGTAGGCGGAGCCAGTCATCAGATGAGAGTAAGATGGCCCGGTGACCGACGGCCTATTCCCCTTCCTCTTGGCCCTCATTAAGCCACGCCCCCTTCTTGTATAATTGTAATATCATTCACGTATTAAGGATAAACTTTATATATATTAAAGGTGTTATGTAATTGATGACCCTACGTCACGGGTGGAAAGATTCAAGTTAAGGACGTGTACAATCCTTAGACTTGACAATCTTACTCTAAGTGGGTTAATTTTTCCTTATTCCTTTTTTTTGTTCTCACTCACTTTTAACTTTTCTTTCTGCACTTCTGCACACAATGTGCACACTGTGCATGCCCTAACAAAGGAGCAGTCCTACTCAGAAGTCGTTTCCGTCGCGTGAACTGTCGAAAACGACAGCGTAGATAGAAGACATCAGGGTAACGGTTCAAGTGCTCGGCGTTAATTGAACACGTTTGTGGGATGCACCACGCATTCGACTACATCTGAGCATCGCAGAAGCATTGAATGCGTATGTGCTCTGTACAGTGACTTGCGTGGGGCATCCAATGTACCATATCAGTGTTCCATACTCCAAGACTCCTCTGGTACCAATACGACGATCTCGGAGGAATGGATGGCTTGGTTAGCCATGGGCGCCAACGAGCCATCAGCCCTGTACGTGCGCAGAGAGCCTGCTACTACTGCGTTGCAATTACCGCGCGATAGACCCACAGCTGTTAATAATTCTGTTTTGGAAGTTTACTTCCGTCAATAAAGAGTTCTCAGTTTTTTGTTTGTAGAGGAGGAGTGGTGCCTCTTCATAATGTAATTCGAACAGTAATTATCGCGTAGTTTCTGGAATAGTGGAGGCGTTTGCCACATGCAATAAATATGGGCTGCTCGCGCGAGTCACTTTTTTTTTTGGGGGGGGG
>JARK01001634.1:213824-226760 GCA_000688135.1 Ancylostoma ceylanicum
GGGGGGGGGGGGTACTCTGAAAGAATGACTTAGTATCAACTGTGTCGGAAACTCTCCAGTATCATAGAAAGGTGAAAGTTGGAAGTCCGCGTAAAAAGTGGGCGAATTAATCATTCTCGTTTGCAGGATGCGCCATCCTTCGAGCATCCTTAATCGGGATTCATGAAACTTCAGCAAAGAAAACTGCACAATATTTTCGTTGTTGACATACTTCTGTTCAGCCTACTAGAAAACTACACTGCACCTTTCCTCATTGACCCATCCGTGAACGGAAGTTGGAAAAAAGAAAAGTCAAAAAATTGATTAAAAAATCAACGAGCGAGTACTTCAGTGTAAAATGCTTGTCATATTTATGTATAGCGGATAAGAAATTTTCAGTGCACATGTATTCACCTCCTCCTCATCGACTGTGAGAAAAATGATGAAATCAATGAATGGATAAATTTACGCCAAACTCTTGTCAAATTATATTCAGTACATTGAACAACATCAAGGAGCATGTCTTCACTGCTCTCTGGGCAAAACAGGGGAAATCATTGAGACATATGGGCCAATTGATAGTTTCTTGGCAAAAAGTGGGCTAGAGCCTCCATAGGCCTGCAATGGTTGCGTTTTCAAGGTTCGTCATGATCGGGGTAGATCGTAGTCTCCCTCCACTAGCGAATGCACTGTGATAAGGACAATAGTCGATGCCTCAACTAGTCCCGCCGCTGGGATGGAGCAGAGGTAAAGCTGCGGACTGGGGAGCAATCGAGAAGCATTAGTAAATGATCGCTTGGCCAATTCGAAATCGCCGAAGGATGGTGGGAGTGATAGGTTTCGCTCAAAAATCTCCATTTCGGGACATGCGGAAGAGGAAACCGGAATTTGCGGGGAACTAAATCGTGACTTGCGGTTTGTGAGACCGAGACCCTCACGAAGTCCTCCGGGTGCCCTGCAGTAGTCCTTCGCATGTGGGCGATACTTTGTCTGCGTATCGCAAACAAAGCCGCCAAAAACTATGTACCCTTCCGAGTAACATATGGATACAACAAGCCCATCTCCACACTCTTTCATAACTATAATTACTTTATAATAAGTAATACTAACCTAGATACAGACAATGCTCCTTGTATTATACTTGGAAGTTAAACTTCTTGTTCATCTTAAAGGCAGCACCCACGGAAAATTTTGTCGCGAACGTTCTGAAAGTTTTGAAAAAGTCAAGGCTCGGGGATTATATTCGCCACAACAGCCGCACTGGAAGTGTCCGTTTACCTACTTACAATAGGATCGCCTAAGACCAGACGGAGCTATTTATCAGCTGATTGGACGTGTTTTCTCTGTTTCGTTTCCGCAGTTAGAGCACCGAAATCTTTTTTGAGTGCGGAAAGGATCGATTACCAGCTGATCTCCTTGTCAAACGTCACCCTTCTCGATGGTATCCCCTCGTTATGCTTCCAGAACTGCGTAGTTCTCTCTCGTCTTTTCAATTTCTTCTTTGTTTCTGGTAGTTGTGGTCGTTTTTAGCAGATTTCCACAGTAATTATGGTTGTTTCAATGTTGTTAGCTCTAGTTTCTGGGGGATTTTCAAGTTTCTCTCGTTTCTTCTCTCCTGGGGAATTCTATAATTTCTTAATTCTCAGTTAACATCTTCTTTAATTGTTAATGCTTTTCCAATAGTTTTTTTCGCTGCGGTGCAAAGAGGCTGCATTTCATCAGAAATAGCTTATTTTGCAAAGATCCGCCTGGCGAGAAAGAAGCGTTGAGCATGTTCGATACCTACGAAATATGCTGAGATCCTAAAGTCAAAAATTTTCGTGGGTGCTGCCTTTAAAGGCAAGGTCTGGCGAAAACCTTGCCCATCCAGGTTTTTTGTTTCTTAGAGTCCACACAATGTGCGTAGCACGTATATCAAATTTGAGACCTCGACGTGAGCTCTATCGCAAGATATGAGACCAAACGTTTGGAGATTACGGTAGCCGTAGGAAAACACGCTCCATTTCACAAAAGATGCTCGCGTGCATAATAGACAAAGTTGGGTGATGCACATGGATACAGACACCTTAACTAACTCTTCCGGGAAACACCCTTATCAAACAGACTGCACAGTCATTTGAAAATGAATTTTTTTCTACGACGCCACAATAGACAACATGTGGGCGCGCCGTATAACGTTATATGAAAGCATGGCCGCTGCAAACGTGCAAACGGCATACCAAAACTGGTCGGTGGGAACCGTTCGTTGTGGGACTTCTTCAGGGGTTTTTCGATTGTTTCCGTCCAAGGCATGAAGTCTATCTAGGTGTAACTGGTTCAGGTGTTCTTCGTGTTCGGTGGTCGCTCTCCCCCTCATCGATCCACTTCACGGCTGCTCCAACAACAACAACAACAACTTGAACAGGTGTGATCTTATGACTTTATGTGGGTTTTGTGAAAGCTCCATGTTTTTTCTTTTCTTTTTCTTTTTTTTTCTTTGTGTTTTCAGCTTTGCGACGGAGCGGAACATTTTCTTGCAGAACGCTTGATTTCTCCATTGGTGGCTTCTCTTGTCTGGTAGCGGGCGTTGAATCTGAATCAAAGGATGAAATGCTGATGTGGCCAGGGAAGTGTAGGTTAACATTACCTCCTCATGCACTGCTCAACCCGCTCACGTCTCCACCTATCTCGTGCATGGAGCCTCTTCTCTTCATTAGGGTGCTGAAGTGGATTGATTGACTGAAAGCTGGAGTGGCTTTCAATGCAACTCACCTTCTTCTTATGCATGAGCATGCACCTAGCTTGCACATCGAATTAACTCAGTGCTTTGATGATAGTGGCTAAAGAAGCATGGACCGTGTACAGTTGAGCCATCCTAGAGGGTTGGTAGCTATGAACGCCATTTCCAACAAGGGCAAACAGACCATGACGACAAGCCATCTGCATTGAGTTTGCTTTTCAAGCACCACATAGTTGTAGGAGCGGATGTAGTTCACTTCTAATGTCTCTTCTAAAAAGTGGATGTGTAAGTCTTTATTTAGACATTCATATAAAAGCATAGTGCCATTGCTGAACTGTGCTAGAGCTCGGGGGATGTTGGGTGAGTGATACAGTTTCTCCTTTCATCTCATTAATTCTGTAATTTGCAACAGTAGTAGACTAGACTTGAATGAGGTGTTCCAGACATAGGTTGAAGCTAACCTTGACAGAATCCATCGTCAAGATTTATAATCAGCTTGATGGATGCCGGTTGCAACTTCCTTTCTTAAGGCGTCGCTGTATGCAAGTTTGTATAGAAGCACTTGAAGCAAGACTGAATGTTGTTGCATCGCATACCTATCCCACATTCCTATTTCTTCGCACGTGAGTCTGTGGTTGACAACAACTTATTGCAAACCATGCAGGGACTTTGACCATCGTACCTTTCCGGGTCCTCTCGCATACAGTGAACTTCCTGACATAAGCCATATAAGTTATATGATAATGTTAACTCAATGTCATATAGAATCTATCTTGTACACAATTCGACTGGTTATGTCTTTTCCCATTTCCGTGGACGTGCATACATGTGTCAGCACACAGTGGTCCACTTGAATGTCATCGCCGACAACCTGAATTCATGAAATAGGAGAATATTGTAATAGAAAAGAACTGACGAAGAAGTGTGGTATACCTTTATAGGATTCCACTTCTGCTTCTTACATTTTGTACATACATAAACGTCGTAGTTCTTAAGCCCCACTCAGAGTTTTGTCGCCGGGCGAGTAGCCCACGTTATAACATACCGGGCTGCAACGCAGAGCGAGCTCGCCACAGCAAAGCTCCCTAGGGGGGTCAATCATAGTATTTTGCCCAGCGAGCGGCGACAAGGAATGCCCCGTACCATTTTTGCCGGGCGCGGCAAAACTCGTTCGGCGGCAACAACGTGCCCGCCCCCTTGCTTGCCGTCCGGCGACAACTCGCTCGGCGACGAAATTCTGAGAGGAGCTTTATTGGTTCTAACACGCGAGAATGTGTAGCCTGTCATTGTTCTGAGAATTGTGTAGGTTAGGACACTGCGTTTCCCACTTTCACTTACCTGTCGTCTCCCCTTGAATGTCACAAGGGGAGGAGGTGACGAAGAAAGTTCCTCTGTCCCTGATGTACCTGTGTTTTGCTGTTGCGGTTCATTACTAACTACATGCTGATGAGATGGTGCAGAAGAGGCATACAGGTTAGGCTTGTACATGGGTGGCAAGTAAGATGGAAACGTTGACGTTGAGATGTTGGGAGAAAAGAAGGAAGATGAGCTTAACGATTGTTGGTATGGAGAGGGATTTGGAGTAGTACTGGCGGGAAAGTAGCCCTGATGAGTGCTGTTGTGAATGGTTGAAGAATACACTTGGTCTAGTGAGTGACGTACCAAAGCACAACTAAAGGTGGTAATGAATATACTTTTTGATTTCAAGGCGATTGACCTCTAATGGATAACCCTATAGTGCGATATTGAACCCATCGGGAAGGTATATTTCTCTGGCTTCCCTCAGAGCATGTAGCTACGCTCGCGGAATGCCTGTGGGATTGATTAGTGTACAACAACATATGAACATTGCTGATCAGTTACTGATGGACTTTGGTGTGCAAAACATAGAGGTTAAATGTTAAAGATATATGCAAAAGATGTATGAAAATACACAACTATCATTTGATGCTTTGGAAGCCGTGTATTCTATTCAATATTGGCTTAAATACATTTTCATATCCTTCTAACTATCCTGCAAATTCTCAAAATAAGTTCAATAATGACTTCAATGAGAAATTTCGATCATCTGTATTTGAGAAGAAACATCCAGCACTGTCTGGAGGCACATACCCCGAGTCTATACGATGAAGGATGGGGCGAGTCGCAACGCTGACGCAGAAAAGACGCGCGCGTTTACAGTCTCGTAGCGGCCGCGCGTTCTTTTCGTTGAGGATGTGATCGATCTTCATATAAAATTTTTCGCAAAGAGATGCATGCGTCTGAATAGTATAAATTGCCCTTATATGGGAAAGAATGGTCAATGATGAGACGTAGGTCAGACACACGAGTTTACATCTTTGCAGCGTGGAAGACCCTGCGCGAATGAATGCGGGCGTGTGATACACGCACCGTATTATAAATTGTCCTTGATGCGTTAATCCTGCTCAGAGCTGCTGTTTTAGCAATTAGCGCGCGCTCGATTGGCGTGCCTCCCGCGCTCGTCTTACAACTCGCCCGCGGTAGCGATCTGAGGCCGGCCGCAAAACAAGCGGGTACGAGCAGCTAGAATTGTCTGAGCAGTGGAAGCGAATGGGTGTGTCGGCGTCTCAAAGTGGGATAGCGATGCGAGGCAAGTTCATTTCTTAATTTCTGAACAAGCCTCACTAGTGACAGACCGCGTATTGTAAAAATAACAACACGAAACCGCGAGCTCCGCGACAAACTCAAATGAGAAGAGGCAGGTTATCTTTGACGCGTCAGTTTGTTCACTCCTACCCGCGAAAAGACTACACTCGCGAGGAATTGGAATTTGATCGCGCCCTTCGCAAAAAGGCTGGTCTTTTGAATCAGCAAGCTGGAAAAATGTTGTACGTAGTGCGGGATTTGAGCTTTCAGAAGCTGAAAGCGCCCCGCGATCTACGTGTTCGCTTACCTAATAATGTTGAAGCTTCAGGTTCCTCGCTAGCACCAATTAGCCCTACTGTGCGTGCCGCTCCCACATCTATATCTCTACCATCCACAGCTTACTCCGGCTCCTCCACTTTCTCTATCTTGCCGCAATCTCAGCGCTCTGCTACTCAGGTAAGTGATAGAGGATTAGCAAGCAAACAGCGTTAGGATCTGATCTCCGGTGCCGCGCATATTGGTCAACATGGCACCTCCTCCCTTCTGTACAATATCACAAATACTCGAAAATTTCAATTTATCCTACTCAACTCTCGCTCTATAGTTAACAAAATCCCAGATCTTGACCTTCTGCTTGCTCAAAGTCCACTTGGAGTTTTTATAACGGAATCATGGTGCAAACCTGATTCTATACACAACGCTACGCTTAGCTATGGTAACTCTTACGCTGTATATCGTTGCGATCGAGACGGTAAGAGACACGGTGGCGGTGTGGCTGTACTTCTTAGCAAACGCCTCAAACACTCTCTCATTGCTTCAAAAAACTTTTCAGGATTCTGTCAATGTGTCGTCACCCAAATTTACTTAGATAATTTCGATTCGATCATTGTAACCGTATATAGAAGTCCATCTTGTAGCGTCGAAGCTCTAAATGACCTTTTACAGTTTCTTGAGCATTTATTTGCTGAATACTCCTCGCAAATCTTCCTTATAGGTGATCTTAACTTTCCACTCATCAACAGGCGCAATATTACTCTCAGTGTTAGTACTGGATGCTGCCAAGTTTATCCATTTTTGTAAGTCAAACAATCTCGCCCAACTCGTAGATAAACCAACCCATGGGTTAAACGTTCTTGATATAGTGTTGACTAACAATTCCTCTTCAGTCAAGGACTTGTCAGTTTTAGCGCCATTCAGCACTTCTGACCACAACATCGTGTGTTTTAATGTTCATGCTGAACCTGGCAGTCCTAAGCAACACTCTACGCCATTCCATGACTGTTCTAGAGGTGATTACAACAGTATTATTGGTGAGTTGTTTTCTATTGACTGGGTCGAACTAATTCACTGTAGCAATTCAGCAGACGAGTGTTATTCTAAGTACATCACTGTCTCATTGAGAAATACTTTCCACTAGTATTACCCAGGCAACGAGTCCACACTCTTCCTCGGGAACTGCTTCTCCTCAAGTCCAAGGTAGCATTTCTTCACAAAAATATTTCTATATATGGCTCTGTAAAGTACACTTCGTTGGCAGCAAAAATTAAACGTGCACTAGCTTGCTGGACGTCTGCTCGCGAAGAACGCATTGCCCGATTTTCTAACTCCAAGAAACTCTTCAGCTGCTGCAATAAAAAACTCAAGCTAACTGATGAAATCCCTGATCTTAAGGATGGCGATTTTGTAGTCCACGGCGACCAGCAAAAAGCTAACTTGCTTGCTAGCTACTTTGAAAACGTATATAGGTTGCCAACCACTTTTGATGTCGACATAGCGCCAGTCACAGACCAAGTCATCGATTGGATAGATATCAATTGTGAATCAGTTTATCGCATCCTTTGCGCACTATCCAACAGAAACTCTACCTCACCTGATGGAATACCGTATGCCTTTCTAAAGAACGCCGCATTAGGGTTAACCAGCCCCCTCTCACTCATGTTCAACAGATTCTTACTACATGGTGAGACACATAAAATTTGGAAACTGGGGTTAATTAAGCCTATTCATAAAAAGGGTCCAAAAAAACTTGTGGGTAATTACCGCCCTATTTGCCTTACCTGCTCGACGAGCAAGGTTATGGAAAGATTAATATGTGACAAAATAGGAAAGTTTCTCACAGAAAACAGGCTACTATCTGATGCCCAACATGGTTTCCAAAGTAAACGGTCTACTTCCTCCGCACTTTTGTCTACCGTTCCTGTGTGGCAGAAAGAGGCTGACAAGGGCAACTACGTTCCTGTTTGCTATGTGGACTTTAAAAAAGCCTTCGATTTGATATCTATTCCACTACTTTTGCAGAAGCTCCAAAGTTTCGGAGTAAAGGGTTGTCTTCATCGCTTCCTTTCCTCTTTTCTCACTGACAGGTACCAGTCGGTAGTAGTTAACACGACATATTCGAGGACTTACCCTACAGCCAGCGGTGTCCCCCGGGGGACCTGCCTAGGTCCCCTGTTGTTCCTTTTATACATCAACGACCTTGATAGTGTTCTACCAAAAGGAGCGGCATGCTCTATTTTTGCTGATGATTCGAAAATTTACACCATCAATAATGCTTCGCTACTTCAGCAAGCTATCGACGCACTTAGCTTGTGAGCGAATAAATGGAAACTCTCCATATCCACGAAAAACTGTAATGTTTTTTGGCAAAAACCATCCTGACATTGATTTCGTTCTGAATGGCTCCGTTCTTACTCGCAGTCGAAAAATCCGCGACCTTGGTATAACCTATACCGATGATTTTATAGCTATATCGCAGATATCACAGCTAAAGCGAAATGCAGATCAAATTTCATACTGAAGGCCTTTAAAATCCGTAATCCTACCCTGCTTTTCAAGTTATTCATAGCTTATGTAAGGCCCCTGCTTGAGTATTGCTCACCGCTGTGGTCACCTAGTGACGTAAAGAAATAGAAGATATCGAAAAAGTGCAAAAATCCTTCACTTATAGGAGCTTTGGTAGGAGAGGCTTGTTCGAATTTTCGTATACCTCTCGTCTTAAAAAGCTGGGGGCCTCTACGCTTGAAGATCGCAGATTACTCTCGGATCTCACCTTTATGTACAAGCTGACTACCGATGAGGTCAAACTTGAACTGTAAGACCTCTTTGAAATATCGCCTTTTGCTAATCTAACCAGAGGCCACGCCCTCAGAATTCATCCAATAAAACCCAGAACTGCCTCCTTTAAAAGTAGCTTTCTTTGCAGAGTGCAGACGAAGTGGAACTCTTTAGATCCTGAACTTTTCGTGTACTCCAGGTCATCCAGCTTCCTCCAGCGGCTCACCGGTCTGCTCCAGTCAGGGAATCTTGATACTTCTTACTTGAACTGCTGATTTCGATTGTCAGTGTCCCTACTCTCAGGAATGTGTTTTTTTTTCGGTTGCTAAATGTCTAGTGTTGTTTGTTTTTTACCTATTCAGATGCATTCTCTTTCATTTCCTACCTCAATACCCCCTATGAATACTACTTCCATTTTCTGCACCGTTGTCACCACCAGAATCTCGTCCTTGTCACCTTCACCCGGGGTCGTTAGCCAGCTAGCCTTTGCCCGTGGACTCGTTGATTTATCTTTGATAGGGGAACTATACGACGAGGTTCTGGTTAAACAACAGCAGTACTCATGGTCGATCATTTATCCTGCATCTTCTACTGTTCTACCGATTACATCACAATCGACTGGAATAAACACATAAACACATAAACACATTTCTTAACACGGCCGCAAAACAAGCGGGTACGAGCAGCTAGAATTGTCTGAGCAGTGGAAGCGAATGGGTGTGTCGGCGTCTCAAAGTGGGATAGCGATGCGAGGCAAGTTCATTTCTTAATTTCTGGACAAGCCAGCATTTGCTTAGTCCTCCCCTCCCACCTATTGGTAAAACTGACCTGACCTAACTACCTATGCCTACCTTTTATAAATGTAAACTAATTCTTTTTGTGTCTAAATGGACCACTGGCTTTGTTCTGTCTGCTCAGACATTCGCTCTGGAGTCCCGCACTAGAAAGTGATGACTCCCGCTCGAGCGTGAGCGGGAGTCATCAAAAACTTTGAGTTTTTGTCCCGCAAGCTCCGGCGGGAGACCGGATTTCGTCCCAAAAATGATACCAGCGTCATGATGCGGGAGACCGAATTTTGTCCCGACACTGAAAAACGAGAGGAAACAAAATGCACGTTGAAATCCGCAACGCATATGCGGTCCGTGGGCCGACGCCGGCCGCTACTAGCGGATTCCGCATCCGCGTCACGGCCGAGCGCGACGGCCCCCCACGCATTTCGCCTGGTCTTCACACTGGGCCACGGTCTTAACCGGGCCTCAGCAGGCCAGATGAGTCCCGTAGGACTCCTCTCCGCCGAAGCGGAGAGTAGACTGAAGCCTACCTGCAAAGTGAGGCCCTTGTATACCCCTCACTTGATAAGGGTTACCACGTGGCAATAACAAACCCGCACCATTCTCGGGTTAATACCGCAACAAAACCGAAATGGTGTCTCCCGCCGGTGCTCCTGATTTTGTCCCGAAAGTGATAAGAAAGCGCTTTGTCAGGCGGAACTCCCGAGCTAATGTCTGAGTGTATATATATACATCAGCAGACCTATATCACTTAATTGCCGCAACAGCCGGCTGAACATGAATAATTTCATGAGATCATTCGCACTCAATCAGTCACATCCAGTATTCATGGCCCCCTGGGTCAACAAATGAGCACCGTTGAGCGGAGATAGGATAAGACTAGGCTATCGCTGACGGATTTGAGGGTCTGTCAGAAAAGTGTTGTCAGAATTCGGGTTCATCTCCCTCAAAGGTTTTCTGAGCTTTGCTTGCACTCACTGCGAAGTGTACGAAACAAGCATCAATACAAGTCCTGAAGTCCGGCTTGAGCCGGGCGGCCAGGCTGGATGAATATACGAGGGTGCGTTGAAAAATTTCCAGAATGACCACAATATAGTTGCTGTTTTCCAAATGAATAATATATGTACTTGCTGTTTGTTGTTTTTCTTTGTTTTGTGTTTTCTAGCATAGATAAATCCTCCAAATGAAAAAGGAGAAAATGTCAAGTCGATCCGAAAGAAAAAAAAAACCCATTTGCAACAAGTAGTTTAGTTCGAGCAACTTTGAATGCACTCAGTTACGTATTGATAGGAACGGAGTTTAGGCGGTCATTTAATTTTTTCATTTGGAGGGGGAAACGGAAGAAAATCCAATCGTATCAAGGTGCAGGTTCAAGCACTTCATCATCTTTATTCCCCAAACTTAGTTTTTGGGTTTGGAAGGTAGGGCGTAGTTACACGCGAACAGAAAGTAAACCAAGCGCAGAACGTCGAAGAAAGACCATTGTTCTAGGAACCATAGATAAGATCCCTGTAGTCGTTCTTGCAGGTGGCAATTAAACGTGTATGAAGCTGAGAAGGTTTTGCGCATTTGTATGTACAATAAACCTCCGTTCCCCAAGAGGTATTAAGTCCAGAAAAAAGCTTCTTGAAAGAACGGTACCGCATTTCCACAATCCCAGAAAGAATCTCTTTAAACGTGAAACTTAGTTTCTGGTTTTGGACAGTTCCTTTATAATGAAAAAGAAAACCGTAATCGCGAATGAACGATAGATTTAGTACTACCCTCTAGATGCATGACAATATTCAAAACTTTAAATGAGACAACAAAATCGGGTCCGAAAAAGCAAAGGTCCATTTATTGCGGTGGAGTGGTGGTGTTGCCTGTTTTCGCCCCTGCCGAGGGAATTTTGCTGATTGTAGGAGAGTGTTATTTTATCACATCGATCAATTTTTGGAAGCATTTGAAATGGGAATTCTAGGGAAATTCCGTCGTCCAATCAAGTAAAACAGCTTTGTTTCTTCACGACAGTATGACAGCTCTGAAAATACCTATCCCTCAGCTGAAACATGTGGAAATCAGACACGAAACTTCTTTGCATCTGCTTAACTTTCTTCACTGACTCCGTCGTATCCCTGCCCGTCCACGGAAGTCAATTCTCATCAGTCTAGGAAAAGGTTACCGCTGAAGGCGACACCCGCGGAGATCCTTACGTTGGAGATTCCCCCGAATTTCAGGGTTTTTAGGGACGGCAAACTCATAGGCAGGGATGAAACTGCGTGAAAGTCGCAAGAAATGCAAGAAATGGAGGCGCTCTTTTCTATGTGTCGAAGGCTCGGACGAGTGCTCCGCTGTAGGGTGTGCGCGCCACGAAACCCTGTGAATGGTGCGAATTGCGCACATCCACTGTGCCAGACCACCCACCGCGATAGCGTTAACTGGCGCGTCGAGCTGTTGAAAACCCGGCGTGGCCGCGGCAGCGATCCCGGTTTCCCTGCAGGTAGGTCATCATTCCCTGTGTTCTTCTCACATTTGTGATGTGCTCACTCTCTATTTTACCACTCGCACCTGAGCTCCGAATCGAGGATTTCGGCTGGTGTTGCCTTCAAGAGACGAGCGAAATTTAACTGTAGACGGTTATGCTGTGTTTTCCATGGAATGTACAATACCAACGGTGTCGCTTGATGGAACTGCGCGATGTCAGCGATTTCACGTTTCTCTTTTCGTCGCATCTCCATAACTCTCTTCGATGTTGACCATTTTCAAATTAGAGTAGATATCCGGAATTGAGGTGATCCAATCTATCCGGTGATTTGCTTTGAATTTGAAAATCCGGAAATTTTCGTTGACCATGAAGAAAAATCACCTAGGGGTACAATTGACACATTCGCGACCTTAGGCATTCGTCATGATATGTCATGTGGGACACACGCGCTTTTGCACAAGTAGGACTCGTGCTCAACCGCTTGAGCACGAGTCCTACTTGTGCAAAAGCGGGTGGTCCCACGTGGTAGGAATTTTTCCTCTGCAGCATAATACTCCGGAAATGCGCGAATCTGAAACAAACCAAAACGCAGTTATGCGGGAGCTTGAAGCTAATTCATGAAGTTCACCTGCATAAAAAGTAGTGAGTAAGTGAGGTAATTTTCATATAAATTGTTCTTTACTTGTCAGTTTCAACCACGCATTAAAGAAGTACGAGAAGAAATCTGCTCTGCCCATTGCGTGTATAGATCGCCTGAACATTTGTTAGAATGTGTTAAGAGAGGCTTGCTGCTTTGAGTCTCTCCTAATTGTATCCGCGGGAACTTTTGTTGGAATGAAGCCCGTAATTCCTCATCTTTGTGAAGAAGTTGTTACTATGCACTATAGATCCTCTTTTTAAGCTTGGGACAAGATGCGGACAAGAACGGTACCTCATATGACCAGGACATGAACCAGAAGACCAATTTCATCAATTTCACCAATAATTCTCACATTTTCAGCTGTTTTGAGGGAAAGCCGACGTATGAGGTCTTCAAATGAAGTTTTTGCGATTATCCCGATACCTTCTTGCCGCGATTTTTTATAGGGAAATAACGGAAGGCTTGGAAGAGATTGGAACAAGTGCGTTGAGCTTCTACAGGAATGGGCAAAAATGTGAATTACTGGGTGGATGCCATTTGTTTTGTTTCTATTGTCATTTCGGAAACTTTTCAACCTTCCTCCGTAATTATGTAAAAATATTAGTGAAAATAAGATGTTAAAAATAAGCTGCCACAAAGTTTTCAAGTATTTTAGCCCCCCCCCCTCTCTTTCCCGCTCCCC
>JARK01001634.1:226880-253088 GCA_000688135.1 Ancylostoma ceylanicum
CTCTTTCCCGCTCCCCCCACCCCCTCTTTGTTCGCCGCTGGTGACAGCCCATGTGAAAAATTCAAATGTTTAGTGCCTTCCAAAAAAAATTCAAAAATATAATACTCTCCGCTTCTTTTGCACTCTCCCAGGAGTTAGAAGCCGGAGTTCCAGAAAATAGCCAAGATAATGAAGTTTCTCACAGTTCCACTCATCCCGATTACGATGATGTTGTTTGTGAGCTCTGCACTCCTTTAGCAATACCGATAATGAGTAATAATTTTTGTCACAAACCATTATTTATCATAACCTCTGCATTTTTCAACTGTGCTCAACTCATTGTTGTGTCCTTGTTTTCTTAAGAGAATTGCACAGTGTACAGGGTGGCTGAAAAATATTGGCGCGTTTTTCAAAAGTAATATTTATCTGAAGTTGTTGTATGCCGAGATGAGATGTTGATTGGTATATTGGTCTCATATATACAAAATAACTATAATACTATCAGTTTTCATGTTCGACTGTCCTTGAATCTTGGCATGGTAATTGTTGTTGTAGAATACGTGAGGATTCTTTCGAGCTGTTAGCCAAGATGGTTATTGATCTTTATAAACCCCTAGGAGCACGGGTTTGGTACCAGTAGTCCGCTGTTCGGTCATCGTGTTCGCAACTAAGGTGAGCGCTTATTGTCTGTGTTTCTCTAATACTGTTTTTGAGTTTACGGGCTGGATGAATGATGTTCTGTCGAAGGATGAGGCGTTTGAGGGGATAAATCACTCATGACTTTGACTTTCCAGGCTCTGACGAAGGCGACATCGCCGAAACGTTAGCCTCAATAAAGATCAGTAACCATCTTGGCTAACAGCTCGAAAGAATCCTCACGTATAATACAACCTTCCAACAGGGTAGCATTCCTGCACGCGGAGAAAATCGACAATGAATTTCTCTGACACCCGTATGCCTTTATCCTCTTAATTGAAGGGTAAAAGTCTTGGAACAAGACGGATCGTGGCCGGCTCAATTTCTTTGCTTAGCGCAACTTCGATGAAAAGTCATCAAGCAGGAAACTTCCCATCTCGGACCGTATAAACTCACAGAGATAGGGACGAATCAGGTCAGGGTAAGCTGCGGCGCATCTCCATCTTCGCGATCGCACCTTTGAAGCTTGTGTGGGAAGCAGTTGTGAACATTTCGAGCAATTCGTCAATATAGTGTTATTTGGAACATTTTTGTCTCATTGCGACAAAAAATGCCATCTCTGAGCGTTTACTTTCAAGAATATAGCGTTTTTGCCGCCAGCGTTTTTGCCGCCAATACTTTTCAGCCAGCCTGTATGCAATTAACGTGTGCAAGCCTTCAATGCTCTGTGAGGACGTGCGTGAACGTGATCTTTGACAAAAACATTCTTCAGAGCGTTCGGAGTCATGTTATACCCTCTCTCACCTCTCCCTACAACCCACGCGCTTCATTTGAACTATTTAGATTTCGGGCGTCATCACAGAGATCAACAAAGATTCATTAGCATTCGAATGAATTGAGGCGCATCTCAAATCCAGGTGTTACATGCTTCCACTCCATAAGGTTTCCGGAGAAACTGTCCGCTGGGTCGTCAGTGACGACTTGAAAACATGATGATGTATGATATTCTCCATCATAGTAGCTTCCTGCAAACAACTATTTCAATGAAAATTTCGCGTTTTATGGTTTAAGGAGTGTATGGCTACCTGATAGCAGGTATTCCTTTTTTGTTTCAAGGACAAGCCCACACGCAGAAGACTCTGATGACGTCAGGACATGATTGAACAGAGGGCAAGTCTCGTTGACATTCTGAAAATTGATATATTTTGCGAGGTGGAATCCGTTGTGCAGGGCTCTGAATAAACTACCTTATAAATTTTGATATGACGCAAGGTATAGCGCACATCATTCATGCCCTCTATTGGCAAGAACATTTTGCTGAGGATCCGCGCATGGGAGACTAAATTGAGCGTATTTGAGTTTTACTTCCTATCTCACAATGTACTACTTATGAAAAAAATCAGCCCCGCCTCGATATACGGAATACCAATGTAAACCTGAAAACACACCTCTACTCAAAAAAGAAAAAAAAACAAATTAGATTGATAGTTTAGGATTTGTGGGAAACCCTGAATATTTGAGTATAATACAGACTCTAGTTTTTTCCGAAACTAACAACCCACCCCAATCGGCTCTACAAAAGGCCTCCTTGCTAGGTAAAATTGGACACCGACACGAAAATATGACCGGAATTAGAAGAGCGAAGGAGGCAATAACAGAGAATTTCATCCTGAAATACATACACACATTTTCTGACTCAGTATGTTCTCCAGCGACGATACCTCACAAATTAATTTATCGCACACACAACAGCAGCGGACAATAGAGAGGATCTTGGTTATGGAACTGCGGCAGCAACCTGCCTTACCTTCTTTTTGAGTTTTCTTGTGTAATAACGACGGTTGCGATAATCTAGGAGATTTACTGCAAAAATGCCAGAAAATACACCCCTTTTAAGCACATTGTCTGTCGAATATGTGGCGCATCCCACATGAAGGGATCGATCAGTGCCAACCACTTTATCCTTACCGTTTCAAGAACACCACCTCATCTCTCCCCAAAGTGAGGGCTACCGGTCTTTCGACACTTGGTGCGAACCGTTTAAGGTGATTCGATTATCGTCTCATTGCAAAAAAATTACATAATAGTCTTCTGGACGAAGATGAGGTCGGTACAGTCATCCAGGCAGTAGGTATTTTTTATAGAGTAACATGAAGTGGCTGGCTGTTGTTAGGTATGGCAGAGGATTTGCACATAGATACTCATGTATGTAAATTTTTGTAGTATAAAATATTCCACTATGAGGAAATATTGCTAATTTTATACAAACGAGATCAAAACATAGATTCGAACAGAACCTTGACTTCCCATGTGTTTCGAGGCACCACTCGACAATAAATGAGCCCAGTTGACGATGATTTGAAGGAGTGAACGTTAGGCACAAAGACCAAGTCAAGGAAATATTTGAAGTAGCCAATAGATTTTCGATTTCTACGGGGATTGCTTAGAATACACTGACTTTTCCGATCATCAGCAGACTTTCTTCTTTTCGCCACTTTTTTCTCATTTCGTTACTGGGTTTCCCAACCTTGATCCTTGATTTACCCTCCTCGGTCCGTGTAGTGTGGCAAGAAATGACCAGGAATATCGGGAGCCCAAGAACAGTATATGAGCCACTGGATGCTTTTCTTGGATTTTTGGATTACTGGATTTTTAATAGAGCGTAGAGCTTTGTAGAGTGGGGTGTTGAATGTATGTATATATATCTATGTCATTGCGTGATGGAAGGATTCCTCACGAACAAGGATCTCAAGGAAAAATCTCCGAATAACACGGAAAGATTCCTTCATGAATCAATACATTGGAAGAATCCTTGCATGCAATAGATGGAAACATGAAAATTTCATAGAAGTAATTTTTGAGATTCAACTGCAGAGGTTTGGCAGATCTTCTGCCTTTTTCTCGCACGTTCATATATTTATTCATACGAAATTGTTCTTGTTACATTGTCTCGTTCAGCATTTAAAGCTCTCAATTTGCTTCAGGAATTTCTCTGAAACGTCCTTCCATTCCGGCACTATTCCAAAAAAGCTGTCGTTTGGATCATCTGATGAAATCTGTCCACAAGAGCCGCTGCTCAGTGATTTGTCTTCGTAGCTACCTGAATTATTAGCATAAACTGAGTTGAAAAAATATGCAGTTCTCACTCACCTGAGAGCAGGTACTCCTTGCCAACATCGAGCGACACGCCGCAAGATGCTGAGGATGATGATGTGAATACCTCTGTAGGTAACGAGCTGCATCCAGGAGGATTCTGAAGGGGTAGGTACACATCCTGTAATCTGGTGGTTGCGCGCAAGGGTGTGCACTAACCTTGAGAACTTTGACGTGTTTAACCGTATACTGCCTTCTCTCACCGACCATTTCATCTTGCACAATCTTTGACGCTGTTACCTTCACATGTGACACTGAATAAAAATAAAACAGCTCAACATTACTGGAAGTTTTTTGGTGAAGTTCTAACTCTTCGCGGGGATGTCGCCGCTGGAATCCATGCATGTATCTTTCCTAAAAGCATTCTGGCGTATTTCATTATATTGAGGTGAGGCAGCTCCAAGTTCTCTAACTCTTCCGCTTACTTGAAGTCAGTTCATAAGAAACACATGTAAGATCACAAATACTCCTTTTAAATTCGTTTTCAGCATGAAAATTCCCGAACAACTACGGGGGAGTTCCTCATTCTTCAAATTCAGCAGCGGACAAAGAGCTTTTTGCTCTGGTGAATTGACACTGTTTCATTAGAGCAGCGCACATTTATGCGGGGTTAATGCACCTAAAGGTAGCGGTTTGTCTCAGAAAATTCTCGAATTTGCAATGCTGAGTTGTAGCCAACAATATTTTGAGTGAAGTTGTCATTTCGTTGGAGAATATGAAAATTTTCCTAAATTTTTTGGTGGTAAGTGAATAGCATCACAGTAAGATGTATCCCCTTCATGCGAAATTCGAGAATATAGGTTTTAGTATAGCTCAATTACCATATGCTGGCTGTTACCTTGAAAAACACGGTTCGACGTGGGAAGCACGTATCCCGCACAGCTAATAACCTCCTCAGCTATTTCAAATTTTCAACAATTTTTTTTTGAAGTTTTGGCACTCCTGGAATTGCGTAGTGCACTTGGCTTGATGTGGTACAGCAACTCATACGAGCACATGTCGTATCTAGCGTGTATAGTATACTAGGATAGGAATTAAGAAGAAAACTGTACTTTAAAAAAAGGAGGAAGCGAGTGTGTATAGCTGTGGCTACATGAAACGAAAACGAATTACCCCAGTCGGCGTTGCAGTAGGCCTCCTTTGCTGGCAACTTTCTGCACTTGCACGAAAACGACACTGCAATGCAAGCAGCGAGAATGAGTGCTCGCAGGAGCATTTCTGAAAAGAGGTGGCTTCTTCAGTGCTTTTCTACCAACATTTCATTCATAGGCAATATTTGTTGGAGAATAAGTCCGTGTGACTTTTCAATTTTTTTTCACGGTGATGATTAATTGCCTGTCTTAGATCATTTTATAGCCCTCGCTTTGCTCTTTGCCACTGTGAAAGTCGCACTATTTAATCCTCATTGCACCTTCTTCTCTATCGTATGAAATGGGACCCACCAATATGACAAGAGCGAATTGTCTCCGACTATCGTAGATCAGATGTAGCTCAAGTGGCTAGAGATATACACCTAATCGGTGTCCAAAAAGAATTTCTTACTACTGGAAGGACAGAACAGAAGTGGACTGCCCTCTAAATACAAAACAATTTAGGCCTCAAAGTTGCCCATCGCTTGCGACGTCCATTTGTGAGACCATTATCCCTTAGATTCGTTCCATATGCAAGGAACAATAGGCACCGCGATGAATTCTCAACAACGGCTACATTAACCAACGTATTCCGAGCAAAACTTAAAAATGCTGAAGGTGGAGTAATTGGGCACGTTGAGCATGCTTGCTTTTCTTCACAAGTTTGACCAAAGCGACTATCAAGGAACTCGGACGTGGGGAATTTCTATTACTGCCGACTATACCGGTCTGGAGAAGTCACACACCACATATCTTATCGAGTTTCTGCCTTCTATGAAGCTTCATACAAGGGATTCAGTACCTGGCTACCATTTGAGTAGTCCAAAACAACGCAATTTGTCATAGGGATGGAGCTATAGCCCGTTCTAAGAACAACGACAGTTAAGTTCTTGTGCCGATGATCTACACTTCTCACCCGCTTCTCCGGATACGACACTCTTCTCGCGTTCTCTCTTGCTCTAATATCTTCACAACTATGTTCCTCGGTGAAACACACTATAAAAAACCACTTTGTCTCAAGGAGAACTATTATAGGAGGGAAAGAGCTGTGAAACTCATTCAGGGCAGTTGATACTGTTCTCGGAAGATAGTATTGGGTTGGGCAATAAGTTCGTGCGGTTTTCCGTGGGCATCAAAACTAGTGTTTCTCACAAACAGCATCAATCACAATAAGTGATTTATATGGCACCTTTCCTCCACTATTAATGCTACTAGAGAAAGAACAGCTCCCCTCTTTCATCTCCATGAAAAGCCACATTATCTGAGATGACTACATTTGCGACTCTCGACTGCAACTCTTGAATAGAAGTCTAGAAAATGCCAAGGAAAATAAATAAAACAAGTGGTTCGAGATAGCTTCAGGCTTGCATGGGTCGCATGCGTGAAATTACCTTCAATTCTTGCACCTCGGTCCTCGTTTTGGTGGAATTTGCTCAGAAGAGCCACGCCTTCTCAATATGAGGGATAACCTCGAGTTGAGCCTTTCGATGTTTTTTTGGCGAAGTGAATAACTTGAACTTAGATGTTGCTAAGATTTGACATTCATAGTAATTCTTCTTTACATCTACAGCAAAACCTAGCGGATAAACCGCTCATTGTCCTTAAAACTCTAAATTCAGAGGAGGGACGTCCTCCTGGCTAAATTTCACCTCTCAGAGGCGGGTATCTGCTTCTGTGCCGTCCTTTCAGCAGTCATGGCTTCTTTTTGGACCTCATAGATACCCGTCACCTTTTGAGCTGCAATCGATCCGCAATCGAAGCGGAACAGTAGTAGCCGTCGGAGATGTTCGCCTTAGCCGATTTGGAGGGTCACATTCTACGCGATAGAAAACCAGGTGTAGCACGTGTTGAGGAAATCGCTAGGAACATTTGTAAAGAGGATGCAAAGGGCTACAAAATCATATATAACACGCACTCGGACATATTTTGATTCTCAGTGAAAACTCAAGTTGAAAAAACCGCACGAACTTATTGCCCAACCCAATAGTTTCCATTCTCATAAAAAACCACACGAGCCCAACCCAATAGCGCTGTAGAAGGGTAATGAATCAATTCACTCTAAAAATCACAGGCCGATTCATGATCTCCAATCGAGTTTTGGGACAGTTTCTATCCAGCGAATGAATTACCGAAACGAGAACGAAACATGACGGTAACCATTAACGGAACAAAGTATCCTCTTGTGAGTACTTCACGAAAACACCACGATCAAGGTTAAAAGAAGAAGAAAAATAAAAACTACATAAGAGATGGATCTTTAATCTGTGGAAAATTGTAGATGCATACAAAGTTCTGAAGGAAAGATGTATAATTTTCCATCCTGAGACATGGTTTAGCCGTAACTGAAATAGGAGAAAAAGCGAAACCAGACTGCAACGACCGCATCGATTATCGCAGGTGACGCGATGAAATGACGTAATTTCCAGAGAACAACGGTCGAATTGCGGTGAACCGCGTAGGAAAACGGACGCGATGTGATCGAGCGCGACTTAAATGGCGCATTGTTTGTTTGTGTAAATAAGCCGGTTCTAATCGTTGCATTGAATATTCCCAAAAAAAACAGTCATGTCAAAATACCGTCAAATGCAATATACGACATGTAATGCAGTCTATGCATGTGAATGAGTGGTTGGTCAGGAGCAATTTTCATGCCAAAAAGGATTTTACTCGCCTACAGATTCATCCGCAATACAGGAACCGGTATTCGTGATATCTCCGGTATGGTACATTTCAACGCAGAGGACCACCTCTTTTCGTATGTTGGAGATAGCAACATATCCTGGACCTTCTCCTCATGACAATGTGCAAAAAAGTTCCACATACAGGTGCTTAGTCCGGAAAGGTATCGTAAACCTTCCATACGAAGACCGACTCAAAATGTTAGGCGCAAAATCCCTATCGTTTCGCAGTAAAATTGCAGACTATGGACTCATGTACAAGCTTACAACAGGCGAAATTGACTTATCGTTAGAACTTTCCGATCTTTTCGAGATGCGATGCACAACCAGAGAAACTAGGGGACATATTTGTCGCGTCCGTAGCGAAAAAGCTGATACTCAATCCTAGCGAGGCTCCTTCCTAGCTAGAGTTATTTCTCTATGGAACAGTTTAGACTCGAAATTCTTCAGATGAAGACGTTCTTTGATTTTCCAGAGTCACCTAACTAGGTATCTCTAAGAGAAGGAAGCAACTCAGTGAACGCCCAACGGCTACGGACCAAATGCCTGCTGTCTGTACTCGTAGATATATCTTGTACTAACACTATTGTACTTGATTTTTTTCATCTTTGTTTCTCCTTTTCATAAATTCCATCTCCCCCTGGAGTCTGGTTACCAGTCTTTGATATATTGCTATCAGTCATTCTTCCTTATTGCCACTTGTTGTCCTAGCCATGGGACGTGCTGGCCCTTTTTTCCTCATGGGGCTTTTGTCAGCTAGCTTTTGCCCGTGAGCTCGCTGGCTACACCTAAACGGGGTGGTCTTAAGGCAGTGCACGTCGTCCTGGTTAATAAACTATGGCAAATTCTTGTACAGGTCATTTAACTCGGTGGCTTTTTTTCTTCTCGTTCTTGTTTGCACAAGTAACCATTTACAGACATTGACCAAATAGATAAATAAATAAACAGGCACAAAATCCTCGAATGGGTCGAAGTGGCTAAAATTTGGAGCGGGGAGGTGGGTCGCTCCAAGGTTTTCTGGCTGTCCGCCACGGCTGCAACGTTGGCAAACGAGTCTTGCCCTGTCTGTTCGATAAGATTAACACACACGTCACATTCGGGTCAGCAAACTGTTACAGGCCCCGTCCTGGAAAACGAGTTCAAAGACCACTTCGAAACAATTTGTGTATACCGTTGGAATCAGCATGACGAGTAGATGCTGCATCTACTATCACCTCAACTACGAAAATGAGATGGGCCTCTGCCTTTAAATGTTAGAAATTAAAACGAAGAATGTTTTTGGAGGAATGGGGGAGTGGATCCAAAATGAGAAGAGATTTCCTTTGCGGTAAAGTTCTATCCCGTTGAGCGAAAACATCCAGCAGAAGGAGCTGGAAGCAAAAAAAAAACCGTTTAGTATCACCTTCGTTTCTATGTATCAACTATGTACTAGCGCCCCTACAGAAGGCTAAAGAGGGGTAGGGCAGCCACTCCAGGTTTGTGGAGGAACTTCACAATAACAAAATCTTTTAAAAAATGCTGTGAAAAGCCTTTCCGCTACATCCGCGCTTCTATTTTTGAGACATTTCTTGGGTTCGGAGCCGAAAAGAAACCTCTGTATCAAATCGTTTCCCATAAACTGTTTCTAGAGAGTCCCCGAATTCATGGAATACCTCGTTTTAGTTGTAATAATGTATATGGAAACTGCAAATGCAACGATGTTGGTGATGGATGAAATATCCCTGTTTTATTGGTTCGTCGTAGATGAGCCATGTTTGAGGATCACAGAAGTACAGTAGCATGTATATTCGATGTTAGACGCAATTTCTGTCTTTTTTATCACTTTTCTCCTGTTTTCTTTTTACTGTGGCCCTCGTGTTACTATCACATTGACGTCGAGTCAAATTGTGACTCCTGTTAGCAGCACAGCACTGAACTATTGAGGCGAAACGCATAATCACTGGCAGCCTGCGGCAAGCACCTCATTTAGGGCAAATACTCAGAACCTCTGCAACAACTATTTTACCAGCTTTTGAAAAGCTACTTTCAGATAGCTTCAGAAACTAGTTTTTCGAAGGCTGGTAGAAGACTATTTTTGACCACAAAAATATTTTTGCTTGCCAAATAGTTGCAAAAGAAATACTTGTGAAATAGTTACTTTGACCTCTTCCTTGCCAAATAGTTCTAAAATGAGAAGCTAGTAATTTACTTGATCTGACCACTTCCGTGCTAAATGGTTCTAAAATGAAAAGCTGATGAAATAGTTGTCCTTCGAAGTCAACCCGTTAGAACAGGAACTTATTGCGGATAACATTCATTCAAAAAACAACATCTTTATTGACAGCATCCATAAACGTCTCCAAACTATGAGTCGCGACGCAGCCACAAATCTAAGCGCAACTCGTGCCAGAGCAATGAAATGCAATGCGTTTCTCTGATGCTCATAGTTCACTGTGATTAGACGGACCTCGACAACTGTTTATATCAGTTCATTACGGTCTGCAGCCGTACATCACTCAGCCAAGGTCCAAAAATGTGTAAAAAGACTGCAAACTAGAAAGGAAATCTCTCCTGCAATAGATACCCAGACAGGAACTTCGATAACTGTGCAGCACTAACGCAGCCCAGAGTGAAAGTCCTAGCAGCACCTCCCTCCAACCTCCTCCCTTGAGTTGATTTCGTACTTCACAATTATTAGAGGAGTATTGACTCAGTATAGACTCTATTTATTCAAAAAGTTTTGCATTGAAACACTTGCCTTCAATGTTTCGGAGTGAGTACTGAGAAAATAAACTAAGTCTGTTTAATCGCTTCTTCAACCATGCTATAGTAAGTTATAATCGATTTCCAATAAAATTCCTTAAAATTTCAAATTTTAAAAATTTCCTTAAAATTCCATACTTTTGAAATTTCTGCCTTATTTTCCATATTTCTGTCTTTTGCAGCCATACAGGATTATGATAAGGGGTTCCCAAGGAGGCATGGTGTCAATCAGAAATCAGTACCTGCACGTTTGCTACCTGAGCTCCAACCAAGCCATCCATCCCTCCGGGGTCAGCAAATCGGTACCAGAGGAGTATGGGAGGATGAAGCACTGACTTTGTTCATCGGATGCCTCCCTCAAGTCAGTGTATAGGGCACATGCGCATTCGTCGCCTCTACGATTCCAGATGAAGTCGAATGCGTGGCGCATCCCACGTGACGGGATTGATCAACGCCGACCACTTTATCCACAATAATTTTTGTTATTCACTGTAACCTACGAGATGTAAGTACATTTGAAAAGTTGTACCCAGTGCTGGGGCCTATCCGAATCATATCCTGAAAGCCTCTACAACTTGCAAACAAGATACCCTTTTCCAACTATTTTACTTATATGTAAGACCACTCTCGAGTACCGCATCCCTTTGTGGTTGCCATCCGAGTGAAATGCTATTTATCAGCTAGGAAACCTGCAGAAAACATTTACTTACCATATCTTTGACAAAAACGGGTTTTTCCCGAACTCTTATATGAAAAGGCTCTCTCGTTTAGGTTTCACCTCGTTGCGCTAAAAAGAATCCTTTTATGACCAATTTCGGTTTATAAGATAGTTACAGGTGGCATTTAATTTTCAACGCTTATTCACTTCGCTCTGGTTTAACGACCGAGCGAGGGAGCACTTGTGTACAAACTCCTTATGGAAAAAGCAAAGCAATTCCAGGAGCTCAGAGAAACTATTTTGAGAGGAGCGGCGAGAACCTTGAATGGCCTTCTGGAAAAACCACATACATACATGTACATACGATAGTGCTGTCTACATTGGCAACACCGTTCTACTCGAAACTCGAAGCATCCCTGAGACCACGGATTCTTCTAGAAGTTTCTTGTGACTTCTTTGGCATATCTCCAACTTTCAGTTCACTATCCCACAATAGGAACCTAAACAATAATACATGGCGCTGCCGCAGTAATACACCTGTTCTAATGCCCTCACTTCCTATGAGAATGACAAACATGGGAATGTTCCTATCTGTAGGTAACACACTTGTGTGAAACGTCTAGCCCTATGTATGCAGGTGTTTTGGGCCTTTCCTCGGTTATCTCCTTGCTCGAAACGATGGAGTGTCTCTGGCGTAACTCCAACTTGTTAGCCAAATTCCGTAAGGTTGCTGCAAATAAAAATGCGTTTTCGAAAAGATCAAGCTGTCTCTATATGTACCGTCCTTCTCAAAAAGATAGACGAATTGCGCGACTGCACCATCGCGGCGGGACCTAGACGAGGGATGCGAAGAGAGCATGCTCCAAGTGAGAGGGTCGAGTAGGTCCCGCCGCGATTCTGCAGCCGAGACACTAAGAAACCGCACGCGCAATCCGTCTATCTTTCCGACAACGACTATATATGTATGTAAGTTTTCTCCACCTAATTATTCAAAAACAAATGATGATGATGGGGTTAAATGGTGATGATTATCAATAATGTCCTGCCCGAAAGTTTTCAAAATTTCGCTTCATCCAGAAATTGATAAAAAGAGGTGACCTGTGAGATATAAAAGTGCTTTTTCCGAGTTATTTTGCACGGGGTATACAAACCTAGTCGGGTATTTGGTGCACCAAGCATGCCTGAAATCGTTAAAAGCACTTTTTTCGGTATTTCTCCTAAATAGAGATGATGTTATTTATACTGGCAAACTCTGGAGCCAGCAGTCATTACTAGGTCAGGCAGGGAAAATGTGCCCACATGATCGACATTACTCCTTTATTTCATTCAATTCTGTTATGGAAGTAAGAGTATTTACAAGCAGATAAGTTTTGAAAGTCCTAGCGCTCTTCGATAACCCTCTCCCTCCTGTGTCAGGCATTGGGACCTTCTGTGGCTGGGTTTCCGCGTTTGTTTGGGTTGCCGTCTGTGCAGACTCTATCAGATTACCCTCCTTAGTCCGGAAACTTCTGGAGGCAATTTCTGTCGTTTGGCCCTCTTGGAAACTACACCATTTTTGCTCCATAGCGGGGAACCGGCATCGAAGAACATCGGAGATTGCTGTTAAGCTAACGAGCGTCAAGCCATCCCACCACGGCAATCCGACCGGATCAGGAAGTACGCTGGGAAAATTATGACGATATGAAGCCACTAACCGGCAAGGAGAAGGGGGCTAGGGGACCCACCACCCCAGAACTGAGGAAGAAGAGTCTGATTTCCATAACAATTAACAAGTAAGTAGGTTTTGAACGACCCTGTCTGAAGGCTGGTGAAATGATGTGGTTCGAGTTGCTCCTTTGAGGCAGGACAGTTATTGTGGTTATGGTTACCAACTGCGTAGGACAGGTATAGAAACCGAGTGGAACGGGAGAATGAAAAACACCGCGGCCCCCTCCCATTTTCAAAGCCAATTTCAGAACACTTTTTGCTGAGGAGACATAATATAATATAAACCAGCGAAGTTGGCGTGGGACGCTGCACCACTCATTACCTATTTCCCTGACTTTGCTTCCTTCGATCATAGCCCGCTCCGTCTCTTCTCTCTTGTTGAAAGGGGAGTCTTTTATGATAATAGTGTTGCATTGAGGTTGCTGACTTATTCGATCTCTAGGAAGTCGAAAAAGAAAAGATCGTTATACACGTACAGTGGGCGTCGATGGCGGTGACCTGTCTACGACCTCGAAAAGCACGCTGCAGGACCGCACCGCCCGAGCAGGAATCCTCTCCGGAACATCAAATTACGGGGTTTTCTTGATAATCAGTTAGTTTTCTTATTAGTTATCATCAAATGTGATGAACAACTATCAAGAAAACCCAGATTCGCCACCACGGCGACGATTCTGTCGTGAGTGGGGTCACCGCCATTGACGCCCACTGTATTTTCACTGCAGTTTTATTAGGCTATAAGTAGAAATAACACTTGTGTACACATTTAGAATAAAGTATAGGATACCTAGGGTGAGCGGATTCGCATCAAAATTAGTGCTTTTTTCTAGGCAAACCTTTTCCATCGCGTGTGATCCATAAAGGTCCCGATAGCATAATTTTGAAGGCCTGGATTGGATTCAACGCACTCTTATAGATCTTGAGACGCCGATTCCAGAAACATGTGAATTTTCCAGACCTACTTTTCATCCAACAAAGTTAAGCAAATAGAAGGAAAAAATTGCGCCCACGCGTCTTCTGAGTCTTTTTGCCAATGACTGCGTATGTAGCTACAGTACTGCACATACCTATCATCGGATTACTGTATTTAGCCCATTACTCTCTGAAAAGTTAGAACTCTTCAAACTCGAAGTCTTCTAAGCACTAATCTCCACAACCTTTCAGACGATTTTCCATAGAAAAGTCACAGTTTTCTTGACTGAACAAATATGAAAGGCAAGACTCGTAAAATTTGTGCTAAAACGCTACTGTCATCAAATTTCTCCTCGAATTTTTCTCTCGAAATTTGTAGCTGTCCTTCGGAAACAGGAAGCTCGAGAAAATCTCCGGGAGCGCGAGAACAGGATAAGAACGATGATAAGGCATAGTGTGCGCGGTTATCGCATTGTTTCACAAAATGCATAAACGATACGCGATCCGGTCAGGGGATGCACTCGCGGCTTTCTCTTCCTGCTTTCACCTTGTCCAGATTCAGTTCACTTCCAGAAATTCATTTCACTGCGCTTTCTCAGGGAAGCCGTGATAATTTAAATATTTACAGAGTTCTTTGTATCCCTCTCATATGATAGCTTTCTGCAGTTTTTTTCTCATATTGTAGTCATGCTTTTCTCTATTACTCTAATTTGTCTTTCAACGTGGTGTTTCCAAGTACAAGTGAATAAATTTCCATATGAATGTTAAATGAGAGGATTTAAATTTTCAGAAAATGCACTTGCTGCTGTTGTGCCTCGTATCGCTTTTGCCACTTCTGAACGCTTCATTTCTCGGATGCGGAGGCGGGTGAGGATTAGCAGTTGAAAATGGTCAAGATAGAATTGGGTAGTCGTAAAAATTTGCATTTTGGGGGGCTCAATGAATTCCATGCTATGAAGCTAGGGGAAAATAAGCATTCCTCATAAAGGTTGAGGCAATGGCAATTATAATACACCGCTATGAAGAAAAATGTGAGACAGTTGTTGGAAATTTTCAAAGTGACTGCTGTGGAAATCTGGAACTGACACCTCAGCCATCATTCCTTAAACTTGCTCAAAAATAGACATTTTTCGATACATTGAGAGATAGAGAGCGAAGAGAAAAGATTTGAGAGGATTCAATGATCCTTAGACTCTCATATTTGGGGAGAACCCGCTATTCACTTTTCTTTTTTCACTCTAGGGCTCTTTTACAATCGACAAAGCTTGACGTTGAGAGGTACGTACAATTCAGATCAAGTGGTTGTGGAGGCTCTTCTTACGGCTACGGCTTTCAACAAGCCTCTTATCCAACTGGATATGGCTATGGCTACCGGCAGACTTCTTACTCACCTGCATACGGCTATGGCTACCGGCAGGTTTCTTATCCACCGTCATACGGCTACGGCTACGGTTACCAGCAACAGGGTTCTTATGCTACGTCATATGGCTCATTTTCTTCTTATCCACCTGGTCAAATCTCTGGATACATCTTGAGAGCTGTCGGTCCAGCTCAGGCCACTGGATATGCCGTTGCAGGCGGATATACTGGAGGTATGCGTCATTTAACATAAAATTTGATCCGTAGAATCACTTCGCTGCATATTACGCACTCATAGAAATCTATCCAGCATTCTTATGACATCGTTGATCAACAGTTGTTATTTTAGGTGGAGTTCCCGTGACTCATAGCAGATACGGGCAAATTGGGTAAGTATTTTTCATGTTCTCTTCACTAACTGCTGTATGAGCTCTGTTAAAAAACCAAATTCTAACATGTTCAAGAAGTACCCGCAGCGCGAAATAAACCGACGAGACTAAGCCTAGCCTTCCGATAAAAAGAAAACTGTTTTTCCTTTCCCTTCTAACATCTCAAAGTCACACACTTCATGGAGAGTGGCATTCCAAAGTTAGATATGTAGCTAGATTTATTACGACTATTTGAGAGAGTCGTGAGATAAGATTACATCACAACACAATACTGCAAAAATTTTTTTCTGTAGCTAACGAAATTCGCTAGTTTAACACAATGTTTCCAGCTTATATTGGAAGTAGTCTCTCAAATATACATAGACATGTAACATCTAATACGTTATGAGGGAACGAGCAGCGATTCGTTTGAACGATGCAAAATTTTCCAAACAGGGTGTCAAACCGATCCTCAAGTGCAGAAATGCAGACCCTTTATGAGCAGTAAATGACTGCTGCCTTATTGTTTTTCTCGGTTTAGGGTTTGAAATCTTAAATGGGCGTCCCCTTGTCTTGGATGACAGAAGGTTGTAAAATTTTGTCAATCGAATTTTATATATACACATTGGAAATTATTTTGAATACAGAACAATTCCTTATGTGAGGAGAAAACAAAAAAAAAATTCCCGTTAAATGAACGGAACTTGTTATCGCCTCATAGAAATTCTTCAATATGCTCATACGTACCTGAGGTTGATGGAGCTCCTCGTTGTTTTCCTTGGTAATTTTTTAAATTTCATTCTGAACAGGTTGCAGTTAAATATAACGTCTCGGGATGTTCACTTTGGAACTTCCATGCCAAAGTTTTTTTTCTGGTGATGGTGCCCATTTTAGTGTTGCAGTCACCTTGACCTGTTTCTAATAGACTGCCATCTTTTCAAGCTCTCGAACCTCCACATCCACTGCAAAACTTTTGATGAACAGGCTTGACATGTGCATTGACATTTCGAGTACCAATCTATCGAACGTCAGAACTCTGGAAAATTCTTTCTTGTGTCGTGTTGGAAACATCGCACAGACGCCGATGTCTCTTGATCTGATTGATATAGTTAAGTTAACTTTTTACCGAGCCATAGCTATGATGTTTCACAAAACTAGGTGCAACTTCGAAGGAACTATAGCCCGCACGTAATACTAGGAAAGTTTGCGCATTTCCCGTCAGAGATCGAAAATTATTAGATGACCTACACTGGATTTGGCCCGACTACCACCGGAATTAATTCTTGTTTCAGGTACGTTACCTCACCATATGGAAGTCTACCAACTGGTCCCTACTACTGGCAACCATCTGCAGGAGCGCCGTATGAGCGAGTCTCGGTCGGAAGCTATGCTGTAGGCTAACCAATTAAAGCTAGAGTGTTTAAAGTATTGGTCTCCGGAAAACAATGGGGGTAATAATGAATCAGAGAAAATGTAATAGTGCAATGAGAAGAATTTTGTTTTATTAATTTATTCCATGGTTGATAAATGTTTTTCAACGTTTATAAGGAATGTGAATCTGTTGGAATAGCCTATTTGATCATATCGTCTCAATAACAATATTTGCAATATACGTTCTCGAGAGTTGGCATTATTTGAGAAACTCACGAACCTCACCCCAAATGAGTGCGAGTTTTTAGAAGGGTTCTATCTAGATCTTATTCTATCCATGTCAGGAGTGGTTGCAGTGGCATGAACACAACAAAAGCAAGAGTACCTTCCTACCCTTCGAGCATACCTCTGCCCAACGAGGTATCTCCGTGGGCCTCATTTCAACACGTTGAAATTTTCTTCTCGGTGCTCGTGGGTCAGCGGTTTTGAGGAAAATGAGTCTACTTGTCGGGTTACTAAAAGGAACACAGTGGAATGAACAACACGTGCTTTTCTAATCTGATTCGTCCACATGTTTAGAGTCGGTTAGTTGGCTCAAGATTGTGAGGAGCCATTCTGCATTCACGTATGGCTCCATTATCTATATACATACATACTCGTGAACTCAGCAGTCACAGCAGAAATGATTTTAACCGACTGGCGACCGCGCCCTTTTCTGCGTGTTTTGTATAGTCGCAGCTTTATTTCTCGGCTCCAGAATTTTCCCAGTATTTCCATTATAGTTTCCTATACCCGTAATGAATTGCGCGTGTTATAAGAATGAAATCTAACTGAACTGTTCACTTCATTAGGGCCAGAAAATGTGGTGTGCCGAGAAGGTCGTCAATGAGAAAATTGAGGAGAAGATCAAGAAGAAAAGAAAAAAAGATGTGCAAGCCTGGATAATGAAGTCAGTGAAAATGTTAAACGCTTAAAGGCAGTGGCCCATCTCATACTCGTGTTTGAGCTACTCACATAATCCGAACATCCTCGTTGTGCTGATTCCAGGATTCCAGTTATGTACATGAAGTGTCCCAAAGTCACGTCTGAACTCGATCTTCTGGACGGGGTTCGTGACAGTTCGCTGGAGCAAATTTACGCAAAGACATGTATCAACGATGATTTTATCAACTGGACACGCCAAGACGTGTCACCCGACATTGCTGCTGTGGCGGGCAGTCAGCACAGTTAGGAGCGACCCGCCCCTGCTCCTAGGAGCGGGTAGTTTCGTCACTCCTGTGACTTTTGATGCATATTATTAGAACCGGCGTGACGAGGAGATCAAGAATCTTCTAATATCACCAACCTACAAAACGAGGTGGGCCCCTGCCTTTCACTTTTGATGCATTACTGCTAATTTGTAATCAGCATTGCTGCCTACATATTCGTAACTAGTAATCAGCCGTAATGACCGACTCTGCGACGTGCTCTATTATACGCAACATCCGGTGGAACTACATCCGGCCATTCTTATTTGTTCTTAATATCTATCATTTGTCAAATCATCAGAGCTTGCTCATGACAGCACGAAATCCGAGGAAAGCACCATCTACGAAATTCTGCTAGCATTTTGAAAGCCATACCTACTGAATGTTGCAGACAACATCTGGAAAAACACAAGGAATTCTCCCAAATTTTTCATCCACAGCTGACAAATAAAGACTTTTTGCAGATGGATGATAAGTCCTTTCTTCTACGATGGCTTCGACGTCATTACAAGTATTTCCGTGACCTCTCGCTTTACCAACTTCGCTGAACTTATAATTTCTGAGGATCAGGAGTTTATTTCTTCCGTATAATTGTAGGCACGTCCACAGATGACATAAGTAACCTTCTCAGAAGAGCAATTCAAATGAGTTTGTAAGCCAGTGGGCATACTCTGACAACAGTTCGCAATAACCCAGTGGATAACGAAAAAGGCTACGAAATTGAAACGTTCGGACTGATGAGGAACAGCGTACTTGTGTATATACAGTAACCCTGTCTAAACGGACATGAACAGTTTATATACATAATTTTATTACATACATATAATTTTTCATTCTTTTCCTTTCTGATCACAATTAATCGTAGGAAGTTTGTCCTGCAATTGCTTTGGAACTTTACTCCATTCAAGCACGTTCTCGTATAGTTCCTCTGTGGGGTTGTCACCGAGCACTTGACCGCACAAAACGGTGTGAAGAGTTCCGTTGTGAATTTTACCTAAAAAAACTAATTATGAAAAGTTGGAACAAGAAGTTATTTAGAAACCAACAAAAAAAGTTTAGAAACCAACAAAAAATGTGTCAGAATGGCTGACCTGCAAGCAGATACTCCTTGCCAGCATCAATTATTAATCCACAAGCTGGTGGTTCTGATGGAGTGTAGATCTCAGCTGGCAGATTGGCCACACCATTAGGTCGCTGGAACAGTCGTTCTTGGAAAAATGTGATTGTTTTCAACTATCAAGGTAGGAAAATTGTGATGTTGTGGAAACAGATAATGTATAAAAGGGGAATGGAACACTTCGATCGTCAACCTGAATGTGTAATGCATCTACATACATCTGCTATACCTTACAAGAAATTTTTCATTTGCGAACCATACGTTTTCAACAGCGGCAAGCACCAAAACATAGGTCATGCTTCTACCACTAGGAACCGTTGCTGCTCCAGATGCTCTTTTTATAGGGAAGCTTCAGCTAGGGAAGACGCTTAAAACAAAACGTAGATGTTCTATAGGCATAATGGCAGCGCACGCCTTTCAAGCGGAGATGAACTTCTGACCGCTGATTCTAAAGCAGTGGTTGCCGTTTCGTTTGCCTATCAAAAGCACTTCCGTTGCTGCTGAGACCTCAGTGCGAAATCAATGGCAAATTATTCCAGTTATCATGGATCTCTTATCAAAATTCAAGAAAAAGAAAGGAACAGAAACTCCTTCAAGTCCAATTTCGGTGTCTATTCAAGAAATTTCTGTGCAGTACACATGGAAAAAAGTTTTCTGGAAAATTTTATTCAATTTTTCCTCGACTTATCCTGTGACTCAGCAATCAAACTCTCGTCTCTTTCTTTATTTCAGGGAGTTTCAGGTAATTCCATTTATTTTACTCATTCACTAGTGGAAATCAAGATCTCACTAGCTTTGCCCTTGATCTCATCAAATAGCTGTTCATACTTGCAACTAAACCCACTTCGTTCTCAAGTTATTTTAAAGTGTATTTTCCCTACAGAACCTTAAACTCAGGAAGGTTTCATCATGCCTCTAGAAGGGAGAGCAAAATGATGGCTTAGAGCAGTAAAACTCATGGTTTGACCGAAGATGATTACTTTATGGATGCGCTCAGAGTGTCGGCGTCGGCGTCGCTCTACTTACTCAACCTTACTTACAAGGGAAGTGCACGAACTTAAGCTGCGATTTCGGAACAAGACATATATGATAGGAAGGCTTGTCCCAAACGATGCTACGGAGTGTACTTGATTTTTGCTAAATGGTTAATACCAGCTCAAAATTCCACGTCGATGATTTCCTACCGCACTGACATTCATCACCTTCACTCACAGCGGTGCGGCTGGATGGCCGATTGGATAGTGACGCAGACTCGTAGGCAGAAGCTCGAGGGTTTGGATCCCGTCCTCATGTTTTGTTTTGCAAACTTCCATTTCTAACCTTTAACGGAATTCGGAGCTGTTCAGGAGGTATACTCCGTAGCATCGTTTGGGACAAGCCTTCCTATCATATATGTCTCGTTCCGAAATCGCAGCTTAACTTCGTGCACTTCCCTTGTTAGCTTAATTTCCCACGCTCCAGAACGTACTGAAGGAGTTTCCTTGCCTCATTGGAAAGTTTGTTTTCTTTTTGTTTTTTCAAAGGTTTCTTCAGTTCATTTTCAGCAGAATAGTACCATCCCTCTTTGACACTCAATTTTTGTCTGCTTTCACACTTTCTTTGTTTCGCGCGGATGCGAAAGTTTTTGCAAAGGCGGAAGCCGAACCTATGACCGGTGAAACTGCCTAGTATAAAATTTAACCCCGCTTCTATTCTGTAAGAATGTCTAACCGTACTCCAGTAAAGAAATGCTGAAGGTTTTATTTTCACACTGAATCGATGCACAGTCTCTCGTGAGTAACCGGCTTCGCAAAACTAATAGGTAGGAGCAACTTCCTATCCGTTTACTTGACACAATCCCTTCCACGCCTCAGATAGATCCCGCGAATAAAACTCCCCCTCCATTGGAAAACTGCCATCGTACTCTTGATCTGGGCATATAGGAGCAAACAGTGGCAAGTGCCTACTTACTTTGTACACTTTCAAGTGATTCACGGCATATCGTAAATTGTTTAGTCCTTTCCTCGCTGAACCTGGCGGCATCGGCTGCTTTGACACACGTAATTTCACCTTTACATGTGAAACTGCAATGAGTATATAACTACCAATCATTATAAAGAAATGCTTTGAAGACACTCACCCCAGTCAGCCGCACAGAATGACTCCTCGGTCGTCTGTGTTTTACATTTGCATGCAAGAGTAATAGAAACGCAGACAGCAATAGTAATTATCACTGGTTTCATATCTGTAACAGCATCCTTTTGTTATCTTTTTTTCCGAGTGTTCACTTTATTTCAACAATAACACTATGAACGAAAGCTAGTATGTATCAAGTGGACACTGAAGTGTGTAGCGCAGTTAGTACGGCTTGCGTGCACAATACATAGAGATGAAACAAACTCTGGCCAGACTCGGAAGAGAAATTTTTCACTCAAGGAACAACGTAAATTTGCCTTGTGTGATTGCCTTCAGTGCTTTGCAACCGTTTTCTTGATCAACAAAGAAATGAGCAGCTTTTCTGACAAGGGAAGGATACTTCATCAATATCATCTTTCGTAGCGAGGTGTATATTGCCTTACCCAGCTAGCTACGCTGATTTCAAATCTGTTTTTATCTGCTCCTAAATTTGTCTCTGACCCGTTTTTGCATGTCAGGAACGCTCACGTAGGGCGCACAAGGTACATGTTTCAGGTGAGCCGTAGCGCAATGGTAAGCTTCTCGTTCTTCAGGATCATCATCGCGAGTTCAGTTCGTCTCAGATTCTGATGTTTTGCATTTTCTTCCAACTACTGTTTTCCTCTGAAAATCCACCCTATGCAGTTTTATAAGGCTTTCCACCTACAAATTGATCTTTTAGGAGTTTGAGGACGTCTGGAAGGTTTCTTACTACATCGACTTTGGCAACAGTGACACATCTGATTTGACCAAGTGTATGTACAAAGACTAATAAACTCCAACAGTTCATGCGTTTTGTTGTGTGTGTTTACGTTTTGGTAGGAATTTGTGGGCATCAAGACTGTAACGAGGTCTTTTTCATTCACTGCTCACATTACGAGAAGCTATTTTGTTCTGGGCATTTTGTGTTATTCTACCATAAATGCGGATGAACTGCTAAAGTTTAATCTTCGTACGCTTGGTAAAACCAGCTACGTCACTGTTTCCAAAATCGGTGTGCTGAGAATCCAAATGGTTTCAAACTTGCAAAAGATTAATTCGTTAGTGAGAAGCCTTATAAAACTGCATAGGGTGGATTTTCAGAGGAAACCGTAGGTGGAAGAAAAATGCAAGACAGCAAACTGTGAGAGGAACTGAACTCTCGATGTTCATGCTGAAGGGTGAGAAACCTACCACTGCGCCACGACTCGCCCGGCATTTTTGTCCATGTGCGCCCTACATGAGCGTTCCTGACATGGGAAAACGGGTATAACTCCTCACAGAAACAAATTTAGGAGCAGATAAAAACAGATTTGAAATCAGCGTCGCGAGCTGCGTAGGGCTACATACACCTCGCTACGAAATGCGATACTGATTAAGTGTCCTTCCCTGGTGAGTACGAACAGAGTGCAATAAAGCGGGTATGCGTTTTTTTTGCGTAAAATAAAATTTATTCTGAAAACAACTGTACATACAACGCCAAATTACCAGCACTTCTGATTTGAGTGAAGCTCCTCCACGTTTCACAAAAGGATCGGGAGTGGAACGGCCCAAAACAGCTGCTCACCAAAATTTTGATTCAAATAGGTTTTTTGCCCTCTTCCACTGTTCCTCTAATAGGTCTCCCGACTTGTGGGAGTCAAAGTAGACTATGAAAACGGAGGCATAGCATGTGAGAAACAAAACTATAAACAAAGTCTATGAGGTCTACAGGCCTCTTAGATGACTACTGTGGGTGCGGTGATTGCGACGCCCGACAGCAATGTCGAATGCTCCGGTCTTCTTTCGAGCCAATGTGGCACTAAGTATAATACTCAGGTTACCAGCAGATATAACACTTAGGAAGGATGTGGCGCGGGATATAGCATTTTTCAAACATCATCTGCTTGATCAGTGGTCGTGATTGACACAAGATCCGTCAAGAAAAGATTTATAGAAGGATCGAGTGGCAGCACAAGACTGCAAACTCTGTGCTATGTGACGAATGGCAGAAAAATATCATAATTTTTCTCAGAATTTTCACCGGATAACTCCGTCATTATGCGGGTAAGAGTCATCGAGGAGAATTTTTCTTGTAGTTGATTTCACACAATAACGCTAGAGTGGCTGGTCTTTGTAGCCGAGCCTCTGAAACACTTTCGTCAATACATGTGGTTGTGAATACCTGTGGTTGTGAATAAGGTTTCCAAAGTTGGTGTTAGTGGAATATGAAATGAATGGGAAACCAGGACTTCTTCAAAGCCTAATCTATCCCACATGTATGTACGTATGGTCTTCCTCCTGTTCCTCCATATTTGGGAAACAGTTCAGCTCGAATATTCAATCAGGCTGTGAAGGAGTTCCTGTTGTCCCTTCGCCTCAAATTCCACGCAACACTAAAGTTGAAAACCTTACTCATAAGCACACTTATTCACGAACGGAAGTGTTTCAAAGCAAACTGTCGATGCTGAAGAGAGAGGACTTTGACATCTGATATTCCCGAGGCACATTGTACACGATAAACTATGTTGGGTGTGGCGAAGTGTACATTGGCGAGACCATGAGGCCGCTTCGCAGAAGCTAGACGAAAATCGGAGAGCTTTAGCTAGACCTGCCTCCTATCCAAGCGGACCATGTTCAAGGCATCAAACTCCAAAACACGAACCACCTCCGACGTTTACGGTTGGAGTTCTCAACGATATTTGAGAGGAAAGTCATGGAGGTGAGGGACATCGGATAGCACGAACCTGAGATCAACACTATGGAGAAAGTAAGGAATTTGCTACAGCTAGTCACTTGGTAAGATCTCTTGACCATATAAGTCCATCGGTTCTAACTCGGCCCCTTCTACCAATACGTACGAACCAACGTTGGAATGAGGTCTTGCCCCTTCTCGTGATGTAAGTATCTTAAAGGCAACCGTTGGACAAGAGCCATCAGCGACTGTACTCCATGGAATGTCAAACGCCCGAAAGCGAGATCTCTGCCCCGATGATCAGAATTCTTCACGAATCCCTTCATCAAAGGATGATACCATGCGGCGCCGTAGCGTTTGGGCTCAATCGGAAAATAGGCGTGGTCTCTGATGCCTTATGGATATACAGGTAGTTACGCTGCTTCTGCTGACAGCTACATAGAGTCAAGAAGAAGAGTGTGATTATTGCACGTTTTGACTGGTTCTATAATACTTACAAGCAACGATGAGCTAACGCTACCGAGCGTTTTGAAGAGTTTTCACTCAAAGGATTTGTTCGAAAAAAATTCGAAAATTTCACTAAATGAAGGAAAGGAAAGTGGTACGCTTTTGAACTGGAACTACATACATTGGCAGAGATTTCGTGAAGTCTATCAAAAAACAGCAAACGGCAAAAATTAGCACTGGGGTTATTTCACGTGCTGAACACAAAAAGTCAACCCTGGAAGAAAGTGACATTATATGACAGTATGGACACCGATTTCATGATCAGCACAACAAGTTATCCTCTATGGAAAAATCGGGCAGGATCTTAAGGATTAAGTCAGTGAATATAACTCCACTCTGCGTTGGCCCGCTCGGCTGTCACTTAGCGGCGGCGCAGAGCGTGCGTATCCGCGGGGCATTGTCAGTCACGCCCCTTTTCTGACTGACAAGGGAAGGATACTTGGTGGCCGTGCTAGCCGAGCGCAAAGCACCCTCTGGGCATTTCTGGGCGTGAGAGGGACAAATATAAGTGTTGCTGGCGCCCCGTCGATGTACCAGAACATCAACGGAGGTCATGTAGGTATAGGTGATCGTTACAATGTAGAAAAATAGATTTGGCAGATCCTAAGCTTCCTCAAGCAATCAACAAGTTTGCGAAATGAAAAAAAATTGGGAGGCTCGCAATTATGCAAGCAAACAACGGTTGCTCTCACAGTTGCAGAATGTAACTATTATAGTGAATCGTAAGCTTCAGAAATCTCAATTTTGTTATAGTTTCTTGGGAATTCCTCGGTATAATATTTCAGTATTTCATCTGATTGTAAAGCACATTAATCAGGGGATCAGGGAGTAGCAGCCATGAAAAGATACAGCTCCCGGAAAAACACAAACAAATAGAATTTTATTGGTACCAATCATGCTATTCCAGAAAATCACGTTGTGGACAAATATTTGTGCAAAAATAAATCTTCGAAAGTGCACACCCAGAAATCACGCACCTAATCAGCAAAATTATCAAAGATTTCCACCACAACTGCGATAATGTAGGAGTAAATGCTCATTCAGCTAACAAAAATGGAGAGACGACAAAAAGAGGAGAATCGAAGCCGGTGAGCGGCACGCGGCGTCCTTCGCCAAACAAAACATTGTGTAACAATCGGTACAGAACTGGTTCGCTAGTGACTGAATCAGATGAATCATAGGGTTAACGGGAACAGTGATCACTCACAATGAGCCGTGGGAATCGGTGACACCTCCTAATTGGCAATTCTGATGACCTTTGCTAGAACGGCGAAATGACTAAAGGAAACGTACTGAATGAGAAGCTCTTATGACAACAGTGACTTCGTTGGTGGAAGCATACGTCCGATAGCCTGAGACGTGTCTCAGGCCACCATCACTTTCGATGGTGCCCGGATGGGGAACCTTCACCTATGGCGAAGAGGATAAGATGGGTCCGGGACTCAGTCCCGTACCAAAAAAGGGAATGAAACTATGCATTGTAATTCGAGAAGAGCATGATTACATGGAATGCGCAGTTGTGGCTCAAATTCTTCACACAATAGAGTCTAGAAAATGCCGTAGTTCAAACATGGCCGGTTAATTCCTTTGGAGAAAAAGTTTCCATAAAATTGGTGGGAATTTGCGGCAAAATTACGGTTTGACCAACAATATCGTTCTTTATTTGGGAAATGAAGCATTGCGCAGTTGTCAGACTTCTTGCCAATGTTACTGAGGACTAGATGACAGCAATATCACAGAGGTGCAACTGAAAATGGCTGCGAAATTCATGAAAGCGTGAAAAGAGGATTATCTTGCTTATTTCGAAGAACTGGGTATTGCGCAGTGGTCAGCTGAATTG
>JARK01001634.1:254155-265393 GCA_000688135.1 Ancylostoma ceylanicum
CCTGAGCTACACGGGGCATTTGGCTCAGGCAGGCTTTTTCAGCCCAGCGTCAAAGGAAGTATCAAGTGTTATATACCATTCTACTCGGCATCTTACGGGCTCGGCAACTGACAACTGCGCAACTCCTGAATTTTTGATCTGAAAGCTGTAAAAAGTAGAAAAGCGTTTTCATACATGACCCCTTTTCTGGGCCAGTTTCAGATCAAGGCACCTGCTTCAATGGGATTTGCATGCGCAGTGATGTCGCTGATTCAATAGACAACTGCGCAACTCACGATTTCTCAAGATTGTTGAGAAATTTTAAAGGAAGCAAATCCCCCGTCTAGGTTTCAAAAATTGTTTTCTCCCTGGATTCTTGATGAAATTTGTCATTCTTGGTGTCATCTTGTAGGGTATTTTGTGAGGAAAATCGCTGACAACTGCGCAACATACAATTCTGTGAAACTACCGAGATATTTATCAAAAATCGCGCTGGGGTATTTTCTACGTTAGGCTGAGGGTTGGTCCCGCACGAAAGCAGGGAGCCGGCGCAATTCTCAGCTTCGTCGTTGCATCTTCGAAAAAACGATCTTTTTTTCATTTTCTGAGCAAAATTAAAACAGTTTCGCTTGAATCCTTATTTGAAACAGCTTTCACTGTCTAGTATATATGTCAACGTTCACTTGAAGCTATGGTTGCGGAACAACCTTTACTTTTTGGCCCAGACAACCTTCACTTTTTTGACTCTGTCTCACCCCTATCGTATGTATGGGTGGAAGACGAGGATACAAATTATCAGCAGAAGCTAGAAGTACTGTGGACGTAGTTAGCTACCACCAAGGGCCAAAATTCAACGACAAAAGTACACAGTATGTGTTTTAAGTGAGTGACCTAGATTTTTATGTTGTCGCGGATAGCTGGTGAAGAGTACACTTGAAATTCCTAGAAGCAGAAAATCGCAAATGATCCCAGCCCAATTTGAGAACGGTCTTCCTCCAATTAGTCTTCGATTTTGTTGCCCTTTTTGACTTATGTAGTATATCTGGGAAACCCTAATGAGAAAGAAATTTGGAGTTCTCCTACTGTTAAGGTGACAAAATGGGAATAACAGATGATTTTTTCTCCGCCTTTTTTCTCGCCTCAGTCAACGTATTGCTAGACGATTGTTATGGAGAATGTGGTACCTGAAATAGCATTTCACGATGAATTTCGAAATGCTAAGTATTCTCCAATTTTTGGTTTCCTGAAAAATAATTTAGCTCAACAGATATTCGAAAATTTTTCCTAAGTTTTATGGCGTTGCAGAAAAGAAAGGTGCAGGGAATAACAAGAACATGTCAGGTAACGAATTTTTAGAGTACTTATCGTGCAACCCTCTGGCATTCACGCAACCATCGAATTTTCGCAGATGACCGAACGTGGGCAACTGAACCAAAATTGTCAGTGCCAGTCGATCCATCGCTTGCCTTCTTCTTCACAACTAGAGTCGGCAGCAGTACTTGTGAGAATTCCATAGCCCAATTTAAAATTGTTCGCCTGTCGCCTGCTTCCATCTGCGAACCATTCCATGGAGGAAAAGTTCAGAAAATGCGACGGGACCAAAATTTGGGTGAGCCTCTGTTTCAAGACAAAGCTTAGCGGCGTCCTCCAGAAAAATAGCGGAGAGCAGTAAGTGCCTACGTGGAAACCTCCGATGCAAGCATGTGTACGTTGAAGCTGCAGATCATCATCATAATTGTTCTCGTGCTCTTCCTCACTATCAGTGACTCTTCCGAAATCAATGTAACACTCTTTTTACCACTGTGTTGAACTTTCGAACAAAAACCCACGAGGAGTAGCTTGCTGGGCTCGATTTCACTGTGGGGAGGGGCTCACTGAGGAACGGTCTCAGCTAGAACCGCTTCCTTGGAGTGAACGATGACACTCATTTGTTGGAGACGACTCTGAACCGCCTCACTTGTACCTCCCACTTAATTGAACTTATGTATTTCGTTTGATTGAAGTGCAGGAGAGAACCAGAGACCGAGACCCTCTACGTGTGCATGGAAATACCTAAGCGTTGACGGAAGACGTGGTTGACTCCGACACTGCAGACATAGAGAATCCATCCTTCGAATTCATGCACATCTCTGGGCAGGAGCAAGGTCGCATTTGCTCCGCGGTTGGCCCCTCCCCGCTATCTGAGGACGCGCCTAGTAGCGCCCGAATGAGCCGGCAGAGATCCCTCACAGGAAACCGGCCCGTGGCAAACGCACATATCACAGTCACTTTATCCAAGTGATAGTCAGCGATGGTACTGCATTGGAAAAACAGCTTCAGTGGGCGTCGATAGCGGTGACCCTTCTGCGGCCTCGAAGCCGCTCAAGCAGGAATCCCCTCTAAGAAAACAAACTATGGAGTGTTCTTCGGAGCTAGTTAGGGAATGCGAAACCTCTATAGAAGCACCACATCCCTTTCATTTGCACTGGACACGTCAACCCTTCCGCTTCCGTATATATGAGAATTTCTCATTTCTTCAAAGTACCGTAAACGCAATTCATTACCTTTTTTCCAACGTCGATATGCGGCGCATGAACGTTTTAATCAACGTCCGGCTGTGTTGCCTGCTTGCCAGCTGCAAGTGGCTGCAATTCCCAGTTTTTGTACTCCCATATATTTTGTGGATTCCGTCGTCCGCACAAGACGACAGCGCTTTTGTATCCATGGAAATCATTTGTTCCAATGCACTTCCTGTTGTTTGTTGTCTTGTTCTACGAAAGGTCGGCTTCACGTCTTCTTTTCCGGAGAGCAACAATGGACGCAAATAACTTTTCGGAACTTCTAAAATGATCTATGAACAGAAAATCCACTTTCGTTAGCTCACGGTGTTTACTAGTGTTCTTTTCATCGCCTATTCTTACAGCTCCTAATTGCTCGCGAAGACTGCTTCTATAGTCATTACAGTCACGTACCTTCATAGTCTTCTCATCCAACAATGATTTTCGGGGCCACAGAGGTTCGGAAGGTCTGTAGCTGCATGCGTTCTTATATGTTGCATAACTGACAAGGTGTAACTTTGCTATGAATTCCTACAGACACGCACAAACAAACCTATATATTCCATTTTCCCCAATAACTTGGGCCTCATTTACAGCTCATTTTTAACTAACAGATTGCTCATGTGTTGAGAAATAAGTTCGTACGATTCTTCAAATTTTCATAGGCATAGAAACACTGTTTCTTACGAATAACACCAATCACTACTAATAATTCATATAACTCCTCCGACCATCCAGCTATGCTCTCATAGAAGGGACGTCTCCTCACTTGCCTAAGCAAAATTGTGTTGTTTGGGGTACTGAACCTGTAGCCCTCGACTGCAACTCTTGGATTGTACTCTATAGACTGCGTTAGGAACATAAATACAGCACTCACAGAAATTTTGCATTCACTGATTTCACTGTATTACCAGGTTCGGCACTGCAGTGAAGACGAGAGTAGTAGTCGATTTTGACGAAACCTACGGAAAGGCGATTTTCACTGCCACCGCTTCAGCTCGTTTGTAAAAGATGACCGAGTTGCCCGGTCTTGAAGTGCAGGAAGATTGGAATGAAAGCAAGTTTATCACAAGAAAAGAGGGAAACAACAAACAAAACACCGATTCCTTTTATGCTACAACTCATCTCGTTGAACTGTTGCACTACATCTAGCCTCTCATTTCTCGCGAAAGCTGCTCAGGCAGTTCCACCGAGTTGACACCGGGAAGGCGGAAGCACCCTACGGGGCCTTCCCGGTAGAATGAATGCGGCCTGGCCGGTGTCTTTCGTCGGCCTGCCCGGTATTATGTAGCCGGCTTACCCGGTAAACCGCTTGACGAACTGCGAGAATCTCCTTCCATGCATAGGACTGCTTTTTTAATCAAAAAGAACACAAAATACATACAATAACGCAGTACCTTTAATTTCTTTCAGTTATTATACAGTTCTTACAGCAGTTTTTGACGCAACAGCTTTGATATAAAACCACCAAGAGAAAAACAAAACAAATACAACAAAATTTCCAGAAATAGCTAATAAGAGAAGAAGTATCGCATGTTTCAATTTCGAGGCCGATTTTGCGTATTGTGCGAATGCTATCGAAGGCACACCCGAAACATCAACAATATATAAAACATCAAAGAACCATCCAGCAGATCGGTCCGCTGCTGCGTCGGTCGCTCCCTAGTGGGGGAAATCGTCACCCGCTCGTTTCGTTGCTGCGTAGAGCGCTCGCTAGTGGGGGAATTAAAAATTTTGCCGAAAGTTAAAGGGGAAATATAGGCTGCATTCGAAAATCGAACAAATACATGCTGACTGACACATCAGAGCTCCTCGTAAATTAGAGCATCTTCATTCTTCTGTACAGTAGTGGAGTGATCAGCACGTGTAACTTTAGCTTTACGCTGAAGACGAGATATTGAAAAAAGTACTGAGTCGAACAATCCTGAATGCAACCTACATCGTTCGGAATCCAATTGAAAACTCTGGCTTCCGCATCATCCTCATATTGATACGCTCTTATATCTCTTCTAAAAATTTAACTTTTCTCTTAGCTTCAGACACAAACCGATTGCACGTACAATGCCTTCAGGAATGAATGATTAGTGTGAGAATACATTCCTGAGCGTGATGAGATGCGAAAATCACAGACTATTCCTAAAATCACTCAGAAAGATGAGCATTAAGGCTATACACCATTTTTTTATTCTAGTTAACTTCGAGACATGACATTATGCAGTTACCAATTTTTCACTTGTAGGGATGTAATCAACTTGTGTGTTGGTAACCGCTTCCCCACAGAAACTCCAACTTCGCATTTAACCCTTTCAAAAACGCTGAAGTGACCACAGAGAGAATCCTGAGAGTTTAACCACTGATAAAAACTTATATTCCAATAATGTAATATATAATGAATAATTAATAAATAAACATCTGCTTTTTTTCTGTGGTAGACGATTCATAGACATTCACATATGAAACCTATACCGTTCGGGTCAGAATTATGCCCCGCAGTGCCAAAAATCATTGTGATCTACGTGAAGCGCGGCGAAGCTGCGCTTTGCGCAGATAATAATGATTTTTGGCACTGCGGGGCACAATTCTGAGTCGAACGGTATAGGTTTCATGTGTGTTTGTTGGTTGGATCGTGAGGTATAAGCGATAAGCAACAAACACACAAACAGATGAGTTTTACTCTATAGTGATGTGTGGCCCAGAAACGTTGCAGTTTGACCGCACTTTTACCTATCGAAAATTGTCCGAAAACTATCCGAACGGCGACTTTTCTTCGAATTTGACAGTTCTTTTACCTTTCCTCGTGTTTTCCTTTCGAGTTCAAGTCATGCGTAATTAATTTAGTTTAGACGATGAACAGAATTTGCGCTCCTGAATTGTAGCGGTGAGAAATTCGCAGTTAGCTCAAGATTTTCCAAATTTTGGCCATCTCAGTTTCCGCACATCAACAATGTGACTCTGACACTTATGAGTCCTCTCCAAGCACATCTAGTTGTTCTATCTGTGGAACATCCGCGAAAAAACGGCCGATTATGAAGGAAAATCCTCGATCGGCTATCTAGCGGCCAACTTTCCGGAACGCAGAGTTTCTGCGTCGCATATAGCGGCATCTGCGAGGCAGTGTTTGTCGTTGCACAAAGCTGGATCGGGTCGACCACCACTACACTAGACATTTGACTTGAAGGGATTTTTTTGGGATAGTCGATATTTCGAACAACTCGATTTTTGAGCTTTTTCGAATAGTCGATGTTCCGAGTGATTCAATTTTTGAGCATTTTTGAGAAGTCGACATTTCGAATTACTCGGTTTTCCGAGGTTTCCGAATAGTCGGTTCCTCGAACAACTCGATTTTGGGCTTTTTCCAATAGTCTATTCCGAATATTCGTATTGATATTCTGTCGATTCAAGAGTACTAAACATTAAACGGCATTTTGGCGTCTCGTTACCTACGTACTCAATTTCGAAACCTCTTCATGAGAATATCATGACTGCTCAAACAAGCATTGAATTCTCTCAGTAGCAAGAGGGATGCTATAAAAAAGAAAGGACGCTGATGCCCTATTTCTGGACCCGCTCCTAAGCGTTCGCCCATTCTCCTCCTCCATTTATGTATGCTGTATAGAGGGTTCGGATATTTCGATTCTGAAGGGTTTGAATGTACAGCGTGGATTTCGGAAAGCGAGCATCAACATCAGAATGGGAGTCCGATTTAAGCCAGATGGTCAGACTAGTGCAACCAATAAGTAGGTGCGCTAGTCAAACCTCAAAAGCCACTCGCTGGTGTAATAGAGGCGGAAACATTTCATGGAGAAATTCGTTTCAGAATTATAATTCTTTTCTTTAAGATAGTGTTCAACTTGAGTCTAAAACACAACTTTTTCCATCTCAACAGAACATTGGAGGGACGTTCAGACGATCCACGAGCAAATTTGTTATGGAATTTTTGCGATTCTGCTAAACCAGCACTCTTCATATCTCTAATGTATATTTCCCTCGGTAGCACTACTGGAAAATCTCACTCAGTTTGATGATAATTTGTTGTCGAATACTGCTCTTCCAACGTTTGAAAGCAGGAAGTAAATCTACGGAGTGTTCCGAAACGATTTCGTGGGCATTACAAGTGCCTGCGTTGAACTAGCATTGACCTGAGCAGTCTGTATGCACTGATTATGGGGATTCCGTAGCGTGTATCGTAGTCCCTGGACATTCAAGTTAATTAGATCGGGGAAAAACTGTCAAGAAAGCCAATTCTACACCAGTTAAGTAACATCAATTTAAGAAGATTAGTAATATGTTATGGAAACATACGGCGGAAAAATACGTTTCTAAGTGAGCAAATGGAATAATTCGCTTTTATGCTAGTTTTGAAGTGCTGTTTGATCAACTTGAAGTGTGAGCAGAAATATCGAGTTATTAGAAGAATTGTCTTATAACTGCCCCTTTCGAATAGTCGATATCTCGAATAGTTCGAATCTTCACTAATTTCGAAAAGTCGATATTTCGACCAACTCGATTTTTGAAGTTTTTCGAAAGTCGATGTATTCGAAACTCGACTCGATTTCGCTCGGTCGAGTCAGTTGTTTACACTACATTTCTTCGAAATTAAGAAAGCTTGAAAACTTACGTCACTTCAATACGAGTAATGGAGCTGCTTCTCAGGTAGAGATAGGATAAAATTGAGCCAGAATCACCACGGCTCATTGGCGATTATCATTCAGTTATCACTACACGTCATAATTTTTGTATTACCGGAGCCTGCCCGGTATTTCACTTGTGTTGTGGGCATTACCGGTATACCCGCGTCATTTAAACCATTGACCGGGGCCTTCCCGGTGCCTGATATGAAAAGGCCGGGGCCTGCCCGGTATTTCATAATTGCTGTCGGGCAACCCGGTGAAACTGCCTGAGTAGTAAGCTAATATTAACTAAGCAAGTAAACTAATATTGATTTCGAAAATCATTGTTACTACAGCAGTGGGTGTTGGCACAGGACCAGAGGCCGCATGAATTTTACCCATTGTTAACACGGACGTCAACAAGTTCACCCTAATCTCAATTATACGAGAACAGTTATTTGACTCGTAGTAATGTAACGTGAGCCAACCCTACAGCGAGTCCGTAACCCACTTCCACAACCGATCTTTGAACTTGGAACATGTCCAATGTGCAATTTCTCAAAATAGATTCTACAATTTTTCACCAGCATTTCTTACGAACTCTTCAATATAAATACTCTGTAGTATGGAATAAAATACAGTGAAATAATAACGAATTTTATTCAATCCACAATTACGCCTTTTTTACAAACTTGCAAAGATGGAGAGTAATCATGAATGAATTCAAGAATCAATGTGCTTACCTACGCGATTAGTTTCTTGAGCAAAATACGTAACATGGGGATGAACTCTGAGATCATATCTGGTAACACGTCGAAACATTAGGAGATCAAGTTGATTGGCACAACCATCGCTCATAATCGCAAACAAGCTTGAGATCAGCCTTTCGTGAAGTGACAGTGACGTAGTACGGAGACAGGTTGAGAAAGCAGAAGAATGTCAATAAGAGTAATAAGGAGGAAAAAAGAAGATGAAAAGGACCGCACACGAATTGAAAGTGATTTTGTCATCTTGTTGCATATGAAATGCCTAATGCTTTGATAGTAATCTATCGAAACATTTATTCCAAGGGAAATCCCTTTTTTGCACATGTTACCAGTGTTTCGGTGATGTTTAAACATTTAGCTCAGGAACAGCTTTTTCTCCCCAAAAAATCCTAGAAAAAGCCATGAATTTGGGCAGGGAAAACGATCGAACTCACAGAATCCGAACGAAATACTGTTTCTTACAAATACGTAGTACTGCTCAGGGGAGAGTTGGCATCAATTCTGCTGTTCATTAAAAGTTCTGCCAAAGAAGAACCTGAGCTTATATCAGACGTACTTTTTTTACATTTGCGTTGTTTGAATAACTTGCTATTCAATGAAAATTTACAAAATCCTGTTGTTGTTTTCCGTAGGCAAATATATATATACGGGCACTAGCCAGGGAGAACTCAAAGAAAACACTCGAAGAAGTCAATAAAGAACTCAATCAATTAAAAATAGATATCTAACGGATAGTGGGAAAACAAGGTATTACAACAATTCAGTGAAAGAATTCACATTTTCGACGATATTTTTCGAAGCAGAATTCTGCTCTGCTCTAAAATTAAGGAGAATGAGGTGGAGGAGCAACGAATATGTATATTGATAATTCCACATCGTCGAGAAACAGAAGGTCTAGGAGACTCCAATGGCCAGGACACGTCCACACGCGTCGCACTATCTGCGTCTCGACGCTCTGTTTGTCTGCGTATCCGCACATTCTACTTCTATCGCAGTTCGCATTCTCATTCGATCATGCGCATGACGCGTCAAGTGAGTACGGACCGCTGAATTCTTTTGTACCTGTTGTAGTTTCCTTCACAGTATCAGTTATCTTGTGACAAAATGCGCGCACTTCCTTGACGGCTTTAGTGAGATTGAGCAATTAGGAAAATTTCGTAGGTAAAGACTCCTACATATGGTTTTAGTAATTGCAGACGGAATTCAATCAAAAACCAAGAAGTTTCGTGCTTTTGTAGCAACGTGCACAGAATCCGACGAGAAATACACGTCACGCCTGCCCATCATACATTGAGGAGCATGTTAGTTGTCCGCTTTTGGTGAGAGGAGGACGCTCCACTTCGCTTCTGTCGAGCACGCGAGCAGCACGTGTTACCCAACGCATTCCGACGAATAACACAGTAGTCCAGCAGTAGGACGGCGACGATCAGCACGAAACAAGCGGCGAACAACCACACGGCCCAAGACGGGACCTGAAGGTAGTCCTGCATGGACGAAGGTTAGCTAGTGATACCGTAGAGAGCTCACCTTCTTGGCACGTAGGCAAGCATGTAGATAGTCCATATAGGCCTCCAGTTCAGCTAAACATGGGTCACTTCACGGTAAAAGAGAAATTTGGTATGTTTCGAAGTAGAAACGGACGAGGAAAAAAAACTATCTTGTCCAGCTTGAGTACCTTCTGGAGCGCATTTTCTAGTATTGCTGTCTCCTCGCATCAGCTCCATACATCGTGCTTGGACGCAGGCCCATTAAGTTATTCAGCGTTTTGCACCATTTCCTGTAAACCGATTACGCTCAGCTGTACTATATATTTTGCAGTGTGACATAATTGCTCGAGCGATTTACTACCGGAACAGCTGAGATGGGCGGAAATAAGCTACCGTGAGGAAGAATNTCCATACATCGTGCTTGGACGCAGGCCCATTAAGTTATTCAGCGTTTTGCACCATTTCCTGTAAACCGATTACGCTCAGCTGTACTATATATTTTGCAGTGTGACATAATTGCTCGAGCGATTTACTACCGGAACAGCTGAGATGGGCGGAAATAAGCTACCGTGAGGAAGAATAAGTTTCTTCGGAGAACGTAGTAATAATGTGATTCAGAAATTTCTGGTATTCCATTCAGAGTGTCAAATACACTTGAAGTAGTGCTTTTGCGAGATGCATATGGAGGAAAAGAGGGAAAAAATATGATAGCTTCCTTTGCATTGGGAAAGGAATGGGTGCAATCTGTTCTTTGATTTGGTTCTGTTGGATGTCGTGCCCACAAGCGAGGTGCAAGAGGCCAGACTCGCAGATCTGAATGGAACCTATCTGGCTTGATCCTTTGCTTGACATCTCTTTTTTGGAACTTGATGCAAAAATGAAATATATATTGTAGCACCTTGTCAAGCAAAGATTTATGCCAAATAGGATTTATTTTTATCTGCGAGTCTGGCCTCGTACACCTCCTTTGTTAGTGCTTGTCCAGTGGTTTTCCGGATTTGACCTACATATTTGGCTGTACTGACAATGATTTTGGGCGGCTCAACTTTATTAAGCTCGACAAGTTTGTGGAGACATGCGCAGGTGCAGGCAGCCCATTCAACTTATTTTACCAGGTTCGATACCAAACTCTCTCGGTGCAAAGAGCAGCACATCCACACATCCACTCTCTTTCATAATTACACCATCACCATCCACACAGAATCCTCTTATATAAATCTTGGTAGTGCAACAAAATTTTCTAGAGCGCAGACGTGGGGGCCCGGCACGTGATCGCNNTCCGGAGACTTCTTCTTGTTTCCTAAGTTCCACTTCGATAATAATCGTGGCTTCGCCTTCTTTCTCTACAACTTCTACTTCCCTTGTCTCCACAACCACCTCCTCGACCTTCTTCTCAACTAGCTCTGGAGCCTTCTCAGACTCAGGCGCTGGTTTTTCTTCGGGCACGGGTGCTGTGATCTTTTGTTCGACAGTCTCCACAGTAGTGGTTGGAGTTGTAAGCAGAACCTCATCCTTCTGCTCTTCTTTTTCGACAACGATTTGCTCGAGTTGTTCTACTTTTTGTTCTGTTATGGTCGTGATCTCTTCAGGTTTCTCCTCTGGCTTCTTCTTCGGTGAGGACACAGCGGTTGTAGATGTGCTGTCGTAGGCATTGACGAGAAGGTCGATCTCGAGTCCGGAGACTTCTTCTTGTTTCCTAAGTTCCACTTCGATAATAATAGTGACTTCTCCTTCTTTCTCTACAACTTCTACTTCCCTTGTCTCCACAACCACCTCCTCGACTCTCTTCTCAACTAGCTCTGGAGCCTTCTCAGACTCAGGCGCTGGTTTTTCCTCGGGCACGGGTGCTGTGATCTTC
>JARK01001635.1:0-15538 GCA_000688135.1 Ancylostoma ceylanicum
TCCCTCCCCCCAAGTGATGGTCCCCCCTTACCTCGTCAAAAAGTGATGGTAGGTGGAGTACGATACTCAGGGTATTCCACCTATGTTCACGGATCTAAAGAGTGGATCGAAATTATGAGTACCACCTACATATCGCGATTTTCTCTGATTGCTCGCATACTTCATGCCGTTCTTGAATTTCGTTACATTTTACCCATTGCTCAGCTGTTGTACGCCTTGGTTAGCCTTACTTGAACTGTCTCCCCAACATGGATCAGCCCTATACACACCGTTTTACTGCCATCGCTTAGTGCCACAGGTATTTGGACAATCACGTTTTGTTCCCTTTGAAAGGTTTGCTAGAACATCACCAACACAGCGTTACGAAACTTTGAAAAAAATGTTGCAGCTCTAGTCTCAAAGGATGTGGTTCGGGGAAAATCGGGGCAAAAATTGAAAGGTGACTTGATGTGACCAAATGTATTTTAATGCAGCTTTTTCGTCAAATGAAGTTCGAATTAAAACCACTTATTAACACTAATATCCAAGAAGCAACCTTCCACAAAACCTCGCGAATGTGGTGATGCCAACTTGCTTGCCACGGGCAACTCCCTCTCAGTACTTGGGAAGGCCTGTGGCGTCACTAATGAAGGAGCATTCGAAGTCTAATGGGAATTGTTGTTGGTGTAGCAGTAGTGAACTTCGTATTTCAGAGGTCTCAAGAGCGTAGGTACCCCGTTTGGATCAGAGCATCTATCCAGTACCCATGAGTGTGGCGCACGCTGTAAAATGTTTAGAGAAAATTTTTGGCTCAAACTTTGCACAGAGGTGGTGTGGTTGTTGAAGGTGCTGAACATCGTATCCATTTTGTGCCATGACCTCATTTTTGTAGATATATGGTAGGTGTACGGTAGTATGCGGTATGTCACAGTCTTCTGAAACTGCATTTGGGGAGGGGGATTGTATTAGGCGCTGAACACAAACCATAACAACCATGTCAACCTTTCAAAAATCAATATATCCCACTTTTAATACCTTCTTCAGACCCCGAAAACATACAACATGTCGAATCCACGGCCTATATAAAGTGACCGTACAAAAATGGGGTTACGCAACAAAATGAATACAATACTTGTGTTCAGCATCTCCAACAAATACCCAAGATTCCAGCCAAGAAACTTTTTAGAGCTTCTGGGTCCGCGCAGGATGAGTGGTGCCTGTTTTAGCCTGAACTACTTTCTAATGAGCCTGGAACCCAGAAGAATTTTCATCATTGCGCAGTATATGGGAGTATAGCTGGCTGTCAGAAGGCACGGTCATGATTAGAAGCTTGGGAAACATGATAACTGCTCACTACCTGCATAAAAAGAAAGAAAAAGATAACTGCTCACTACCTGCACAGTATGACCTAGGAAGGACATTGGCCGCTGGGAGGGATAATGACCATAACGAGAGCAAATGTGTTAGATGCGGATCTTACCAGAAAAGTAGTGCACTTCATTTCCTTGAAACATTGTGGTGTTTGTTGGACAATTGAAGCGAACGTAACGCGCGATAGCGTCCTGTTCTTTGGATGGAGTAGCGTCCACGTTCTCCTCCTAGAATTTTGAAAGCAAACTTTGAAACAGAGCTAACTAGAGTGGCGGTCCATTATCCTTGCATCACAGAATATAGTCCTTGTGCGCAATCGGTAGAAAGTTTTCGAGCGCGCAGAGCCTTCGGCGCGTGCGCGGCGCGCCCCATTTTCCATGTTTTTGTGTCGCTGCTTGTTTCAGATAGCCGCTAAAAATGCCTACCTGAGCCTAATTCTGACGAACGACGTCCTCACAGCTAAGCAAAAACGCCGGACCACTGTTAAAAGCGGGACGCGCCGCGCACGCGCCGCAGACTGTGCGGGCTCGAAAACTTTCTACCGATTGCGCACAAGGACTACACCGCCCGTCCGTTCTGCTGCGCCACACCACCTAAGACAATGCATGGGTGAAGCAGCACTGCAAAGCAGGCAGACGATATTCTGTGATGCAAGGATGATTCGCACTGCAGTTTTATCTCAGCAACGCTAATGGAGCGCCAAATTTGGAAAAAAAAATCATGTTGAGGTGCATAATTTCATGAGATCTCTTTAGTCCTCTTGGGAATTAGAACGTTTTATTGAAGCTAAACTAGGGTTATCACCACGAAAACTAAGCCGACAACAGCAAACAGCCATCAGACTCGGACAGGCCATGTTCTCGCCTCACTCAGGGTTGACGTTTGTCCCACAGAAACACGCTGAGACTTACTGCTACAAACTCAGTGAGATTACACACGAGGGATGGGATGCCATCCAATCTCCCCATGTCTTTTATATAAGCTGCGATTTTGATGTTTACACGAACAGTTCACTACTATAGATGCATCCTTCATCAGGGTAATACCAACTCATCAGCGTCAGGGTAATACCAACTAATCAGCAGCAGTTACAGTGGGCGTCGATGGCGATGGCCCGCCCACGTACGTGGACGTCCTCGAAAAGCACGCGGCGCCACCGCGCCGTTCACGAAGGAATCGTCGCCACAGTGGCGAATATGGGTTTTCTTGATAGTTCTCCATCACATTTGATGTTAACTAATAAGAAACCTAACCAGCTATCAAGAACACCCCACAGTTTTTTGTCCTGGAGGGAAATCTTGGTCAAGCGGCGCGGTCGCGCCGGGTGTTTTTCGAGGCCGCAGAGAAACCACCGCCACTGTAGCAGAATGCTTCGACATGACCGCAGATGGTCGATGGAAGTATGTAGTGCTATCCTCTTGGAAAAAAAGACACTACATCACATTACGGGCCCCAGAACTTCCAATTTTTTTTGCCGAAACTTAGTAAAAGGGTTAACAGTAAAGAATATCCGTACATACAGTTCTTCTCAAAAAGATGGACGGATTGCGCGTGCGGTTTCTTATCGTCGCGGCTGCAGAATCGCGGCGGGACCAACTCGACCCTCTCACTTGGAGCATGCTCTCTCCGCGTCTCTCATCCAGGTCCCGCCGCGATGGTGCAGACGCGCAATCGGTCTATCTTTTTGAGAAGGAGTGTACTTAATTCAACGCTTACCTTTAGCAACCGACTGGATCGTTGACTAACATTCCCACAGCTTTTTCTCTGACCTATAACCAACTTTCTCTGCCCAATAACTTATTCTGTAGCATGTTATACGGCTATCGCATGCTTCATGTGAAGGGCTGTTGTGTTTCACCTGAGGCGGGTCCACGACCAACGCCCCTATCTTTATCATTATGCCAAAGAGCCGAATCAAATATGTACGGATATGTAGTCTCTACTGGGGGTTAGTTGAGGTGCTGAACACTAATATCGTATTCGTTTTGTACCACAACCCTATTTTCGCGGGGATATGGTAGAAATACGGCCGGAAATTTGAAGAAAATGCCAATTTCAAGGAGAAAACAAAAATGGCATACAAAATAATAGTGACATCGTAATCAGCGTCTCAAATAAATAACTCTGTATGCAAAGTCTGAGAAAATTAGAATGAGATACCGCATCCATATACATGTACCCACAGTAACCCTACAAAAATGGGGTTATGCTACAAAATGAATACGATATTCGTGTTCAGCACTCCCAAATACCCCTACCCCCATCCCTATGCAAAGTTTCTGCGAAAAAAAAAATTGGAAGTTCTGGGGACCCTAATGTGGAGTGGTGCCGCCATTTCAGTATTTAAAGCAGAGTACAAAAAAGGTTAAACCAGTGTCAACATCATCCCGTTATTCTTCTGGAATTATGCGTTTACAGACGCATCATTAAAAGACGAGCCGGATCGATAGGTGGGTAGCCCATGAAGAGAAGGGATTGTTGTCAGATAAAGGCCTGCTTTAATCTAGTTCAACCATCATCCCATCAAGTGGAACCTTTATGAGCCTAGGTTTATTTTTTTCTATCTTGAATGAAAGTTAATTCGTCCAAGCAAGTATTTCTAGGATTCAATCAGTGGTCGAAAAATTTTAAAAACAACGATAACGCACCTTCCGCCCTCCTTTCCTCTTTGTCGACATAGTTATTACCTGCAACTTTTGATCTTCAAGAGATGAAAGACATACAGAAGCGAAAAAACGAATAAGAGCGTCAGTATATAGATACTAACAACCTATTTGCTATGTGTCAAACACGCGAACGCTGCGAGAAAAGAACAGAGAAGAATAAGCACTCCTTGCTGAAACCCTGCGATGAAGTGCATCCAGCACATGCACAGCTGGCAAGTGGAATTCGTCGAAGAATTAGGGTCGTGTTGGCAGGTGTGGAAATAGCCGCACGCGAAAGCTCGTGCTCGGACGCCGCGCGAACGCGCAGCGGCTGCCGCGGCCACGCGCGAGGACAGAGGGCCGCGTGCGAGCGGCGGGCCATTGCATTGCGAGCGCCCGCATACCCCGCCGACAATAGAGAATCCCCGGACTCCGCCGGTTCACAACGAACCGGCGAAAACACTCAGCGGTGATAGAAATATGGATGCGTATGACTGGTCGCCACAATCGCCAGTGACCCGACTGAACCCACGAAAAGATGGAGTTTCGGATTCGAGTGCTTTCCTTTTCCTTCTTCGTTCAGGACGCAGAATTTATTTGTAGCCGATAATTTTGGCACACCCTGTACAGCCCAAAATCTTTTGAATATACTCTTATGTTGAATGGCGATACATTTGGCAAGATTTGTTTGACAACCTCGCAGACGAGCTTGCCAACCAGCCAGGCAAACGAATGTCTGTCAAATGTATGAAAGTCGGCGTCTCTCTGAGTGGGAGGATTACACGGGTCCGTGACTGGGCATTTTTCTTGAGTTTGGCTTGACCAGTGGTATGTATACAGTGGCCGTCAATGGTGGTGACCCGTCTGCGGCCTCGAAAAGCACACGGCGCGACCGCGCCGCTCACGGTAGAATCGTCGTCGCGGAGGCGAATCTGAGTTTTCTTGATAGTTGTTCATCACATTTTATGGTAACTAATAAGGAATTTAACTGACTATCAAGAAAACCCCATAATTTAATGTCTCGGAGAGGACTCCTGCTCGAGCGGCGCGGTCATGTCGCGTGCTTTGCGAGGCCGCAGACGGGTCACCGCCATTGACACCCACTGTATATAGTCTTTCCAGAAATTCCTTGCCTCCCGCTACACTGCGCGTCGACTGAGCCAAGTCGCAGCACGTATGATAATTTGTAAGAGGCGCGGCGCGGCTTAGCAGACGGGCGGTGGACCTGAGCTGAATGACATGCGCGGTCATGTGCAGGGATTCTTTCTAGAGTTGAGTCGGCCCATCTCCAATCTCCAACACAAAAATTTACGTGGGTGCTGCAGTCTTTTTTAACCGTGGTCTAGCTCTAAACAATCTGCATCACTGTCATCGCCTTACACTACAACTATGTTCAGACACGCATGATGTGAACACAACTGTGAGGAAGCGCCGCTTGCGTAGTGTATCGAGCTCCCAACAGCACAAGGTGATAGTTCTATCTGCGTTGTATGCCGTTTCGTAAAATCTCCCATCAGAGCGAAACAAGAACTTGATGCGATCAGCGTACCCCGATAGGCCCTTTCAGCCAAATATCGCATGAAACAAATTTTATGGAGACGTCAACATCAGGAAATGTTGGAAAGGGTTTGAAGGCAAGAACACTGACAGAACTAATCTTTCGGTTGTGGATCCTGCAGGAAGATCTAGGGATAGTACAGCCAGAACTTTCTTGGGTGATTAGCTTTAGGCGGTGCCCTTAGAACTCCTCAGACATCATTGAGTCAGGATGACCACTACTATAGCTTTTCTGCATAAATTGAGGAGAGATCAGGAGAACTCTGTTTACCAAGTTTTGCGGGTACTGGTCCTACCATTTTCCTTGGAGACCGTTGCATCATGTCAAATATTAGGTACTTACGTGGTGGTTGCAATGTATGTGGGAAAATCAAGAACATCTGTATATGTAAAAGTGAAAGTTTGTATGTAAGTATGTGTGTATACATGTAATGAATAGAAATCGTGGAGAGTGAGCCGATCTGCACCAAATTTTGCAGGCAGTCCTGCTATGGGCCGGCGGAGGTTATAGGCTACCACTCGCTTGCAATTATCGATTAGTTTACCGATTATATCGACTTTATTGATTTTTCGCTATTTTTGCCCAGAGACTGGCAGAAACATGCCTACTGGGGTTGGTCAATACGTTGAACACGAATATGACAACCATTTTGGGCGACGGTATCGATTTATTGATTTTATTGATTTTTCCCACTTTCTGTCGGGGACGGACAAAGACGTGTCTACTAGGATTCTCCAGTGCGCTGAGCACGAACATGACAATCATTTTGGGCGACGTTATCGATTTATTGATTTTATCGATTTTTCCACTTACGCTCGGGAACGGGTGAAAACATGTCAGGTGGGGTTGTTTAGTATACCCAATACGAATATGACAACTATTTTGCAAGAAAGTGTCGGTTGATCGGTTTTAAGGGCTCTTCATATTCGAAGAGGTGGAGAAAGGTTAACTAGGCTATTTAACATGGTAAACACCGAAATGATGAGCACTTCAAATAGATGAATTTGTATTTTAATTAACTGCATCAGCAGGAAGTGCTCGGGGTAGTAAAACTCCCGAGCGGAGCCGGGTATGCCGTCTAGTTGCAACTGATAGTTTACCGAATTTTCCTGATGAAAGTTCTGTGAAATTTTTCGTCAACGACAGGATTCATTATCACACTGTAGCTGAGCCAAGTATAGAGTAAGTTCCCAAAGGTAATTTCAGGCTCGGAAGAGGGTTATCTACTGGTATAGGAATTGCGAGGTACAACAGCGAGAAGCAGGTGTGTGCGTAACGAACAAAATGTGATCTTAATAAATCCGCAAATTTTCCAAAACTGCCATAAATCGTGTCCTGTAATGAAAATCTGAGTGCCACTGCTGAGACGCAAAAATATGAATTCATTTTGTATGAAAGCTCTCGTTCAAAGAGTCAAATGGTACTTTTTTGCCGAGCTCTTCATTGTGCAGGTAATCTTCTCAGAAATTACAGACCAGATTACATCAAGAATTTGCTTGTATCCTTGTCTGGATGTTCTTTTACCGAAAACAGCTTGCAATTTGAATAGTAAAAGGGTGAACTAGTTTCGAACTAGTTAATCACTACCCTGGTTGCCGGCAAGTAACGGTCTCCTTGCATTTACTCCAATCACCTTTACACAGAACTTATGTGCTCACAGAAATCGTGGAACTGGTGCAGATCCTAACCCCTCTCGAGTTTATGACCATCATATAAGGATCAGGAAATTAGGAAAGGAACCTTTCCTAATTAGTTCTGTTTGTCTGTCTTTCGTTAATTAATTCAGGATAAGCCGCTAGTTATGGCACACCTAATGGTGTAATAAATAAATAAGTAATAGAAGTAATATTGTTCCAAAAATGTCTTGATAATTATTCGTAGCGCCGTTTATTCGTAATTGTGGTTTATTCGTGTAGAAGAAGTGTATTCTTTGCCACATCACAGTTTGGAGCTCGAACATAGTTTAAGGGATCTTGGCGGCTAACATACATAGGTTTGGATTAAGGCTCGTGCTGCCAGCGGGAGTTTTCCTCACTTGTAAAAGTAATCACACGCGGTGGTCATCAATGTTTTTCTAGCCTTTCAGTAGGGCATTGTAAATTTCTCCTATAGTTGACTCCTACCCCTTCTGTTCTTCTTATCGATTTATGTTTAATCCCAATCTTTTCTGTTTCGTTCAAGAATGCTACTTTAGATTATTCGTTCACACTACAGGTCCCGAAAACTATGTCGCAAACCATTATCATAAATTCACAGAACATTTCTTTCTCAGCGTCAGCTAACTTTCCGTTTGCCTACCGATACCTATTTTGTGTCTTGTAGGCATATCGTAAGTGTCGAAATCCTCCGGAAGTGATGCTAGTTTTGGGTGTACTGGCTTAGAGTGAAACGATTCGTACCATAGTAATTAGAGCTTTCACAACATATGAATGAGTTTTTTACACAACATATGGCTACAGAACCAGTTTTTTTTTGCGCGCAACATCTAGTTTTTGTTAGAGAAGAGTATAATTCAAGGCGTTGTTGTCACTACCCTGGCGATCATTTGGAAGATATCGGTGGTTAAAAATCTACATAGATGATCACTTAGATTTAACGCCCATCGCTGCTGACCTCCATATAAACAAGATTTATCGAGGGGCTGCCCATTTACTTCTGTTGCTATGGCTCGTTTCAGGGACAAGGTGGTCATTATTACTGGTGAGTTCAGACGGTTTTCGCCTTTGTTTATGATGAAAATGTTAACTTAAAGCTGTTCAGGTTCAAGTAATGGTATTGGAAGAGAAACAGCGATTTTATTCTCTTCGGAAGGAGCCAAGGTTACGATCACGGGAAGAAACTCGCAAGCTTTGGAGGTTCTACAACAATTTCCGAACTATCCAATATGTATCATTTCAAATTCTATTGATGACGTAATCAAACTCGTTCGGAGTCACTCGCATACGAGAGAAACGAGAACGTGTGTAGAAGGCTTTGTAAAGTAAGCAAGGAAATTTCTCGTGTTACATTGTCGGGAGAGCTTTCGCTGTTTATAATCTAGAAAGCGCTTGATGTGGGAATTGAGTCCCTCATTTACCACCTTGTACTCTAAAGAGGTCAAAGGATTTTTGAGTGAAGGAAAAGTAGTTCTCTCTAGAGATAGAGGTTCCTGATATGTTTCAAGAAGAATTCTCTGGGTTGCGGCATTCTCTAAGTGGGACGTACTGCTCAGTGATGTTCAGCGTTGGGGCCTGAAGCTCCCTGAATAGGAATAATTCTAATCTCATTGTCAGTCTACGAAATAATTTTGAACGAGTGCTCGAAAAATTCAATCTCGATGTTATTATCTCAGAACCTGGCAGCTCTCGATCTCATATTGAAACGATGACATCTAAAGCAATGAACACACTGTTTTGCCTTGTAAGACATGTGAAGACTACTGAAATTGGGATCTGGCTTAGACTGTACAAAGCTTTCGTTTTGCCTACTCTCGAGTTCTGCAGCAATGTTTGGAGCCCGAGTTCGAAGAACCTGATTGACAAGGTTGAGAAAGTTCAAAAGACCTTCACCAGAATTTTGTATTATAGGATTTTTCCCGGTTGTAGGTATCCTATTTCCCTCCCTTCCTATTCGCAGAGACTGAAAAGTTGGGATTGGATCGGACATGTCGTTTTTTTTTTTCTAGAACAGCGAAACGGTTAAATAAGCTGCCTATAGTGGTCTTCAATTGTAAGAATGCCTCAGAATTTGAATATTCCTTGTCTAAGCTGAATTTGTCAGATTTAATAGGAGTCTCCGATGTTTGCTAGCGACGTGCTACTTTCTGTTCGACCACTAAGTTTTTAGGTTTTCTTCTCTAGACTTGTTATGGTACATCTGTTCTGTTTGTGATGGATGCCTCTATTCTCTGTCTTTTTTGGATACTATAGTCCTCTTATATGCGGACGGTCCTTCTGCACTTCCATAACCTCTGGAACTTCCTCTGTTGGCATGGGGTAGTGTGCTTCGGCAAAAGGTCTTACTTTCCCACATTGCACATCAAGGATCCATCAGGACGAAGGGCACTACAAATACAACAGCTTTTAGATGTATTGCCCTTTTTAAATCCTCACTCTCCTTCCATGTTTTCTCGAGGGTTTTACTTCCATTCCCTACTTTTCTATTGCAGTCTAACCTTGATACCTATTTTCTGAACTTTCTCCTCCTAAATTACTCGTTTAGTTCCAGATGCGGATCGTTAGGGCGTGGGAATACCTAACAGCCGAAAATTCGCGCCTGGACTGCATATTCTAACAGCAAATGCAGTGTTCTTCCCTAGTACCAACCACTTGATGTTAGCGGTTAGAATAGTTCAAAATGGGTACTGCTTTAGACGGGATCGGGGATAGCCGATATTTGGTGTCTTTTCTGCTTATTTCCTTCATAACAGTCTAACACCTGCTAGCTCCGTCCTACTGGGGAGTCGTGGCATGTGGGCTTATGATGTTCGTTTTTTCCTCTTTCGACTGTTTTTCTCGGATTTTGTTCTCTACCGCAGGCCAACTCCACCATAGTACATCAACCCCTTCACGCAGAAAGCTAATCAGCCTCTCCTCCCCTTCCAAATTCAGTTTTTTTGTTTTGTTTTTCTTTTTTTTTCCTGAATTGTCTCGTTTTAGTTTCGCTGAGATTTATCTCAAATCTCCCGTGACATGTTGTGGAGCACTCCGTGTGATAAACTCCGTTTTTCGTACGTGTCCCAAGTCTTTAGCTTCCTAAATGACTTATTTTAATAAAATTGATGGTTTTTGATGTATTCTTTTTGTGATTCATGGACTGTATGACGGTCGTGTTGTTTGTTTGGGGCCAATTAATCATAAGAGCGCAGCAGTTACTCAGCGAGTCAATGAAAATGAAAGATGATAAGAACGATTCAAAATCAGGGATCGTCTTCTAACTTGGACCTTCATCGAATAGCACCGTTCATGAAATGTCGGAACATGAAGAGAAAATCAGGAAAAAATTACAAAAACGCGAAAGGGAGCGAGATGTGGACAGTTAATGGAAAATTTGCTGGAGAAAGGAGCAGGATGGCCTCAATAAAGCATGTCAGCAGATCCGTTAACTTTAAAAAATGTTCCTATTCCCATTTACATATTGGTGTCGCTGAAAGTTATAGTCCATTTTACAACTATGTGTGCCTATTGGTTTAAATTCTCAAGATGTTAAGAGTTCAACTTTTCGTGTTAATTCTCTATGCACTACCACTTGCTGTTTAAGGAAACGAAGAGACTGATGATACGTGCTGGAGCATGTGAGGATGGAATCTTGGACATCAGAGGCGATCTAAGGGATGATGCAGTTAAGGCGGATCTGGTGCAAGCCACTGTGAAGAAATTTGGCGGCATCGACATTCTTGTGTGTTTTCTCAGAACCAGTGGAATACTTTTTAACTAGGCGACCCTTGTTTATGGCCAATGAGCTTCCCAATATGAAAAGTTCAATAATAGGAAAAATACCAAAGCGGAGCCACAGCTTGAGCATACGATTTCGAGGAGGACGCTTTTCAGGTGAATAACGCTGGAGGAGGAGCAATTGACAACTCGAATGAGCAGGGATTTGAGCAGGGAATGGACAACTACGATTACATCCTCGATCTCAACTTACGCAGGTGAATAACGCTGCAATTTTGCATTATGAACGAACGAGGAAACCCAACAGAGGGGAATGCAGAGAATGAACTGAGTGGTAAGAAATTATTGTCACTTTCAAAATTCTGTCCTTTTACAGCGTGGTGGTGTTATGCAAGCTGGCGCTTCCACATTTAATTGAAAGGCAAGGAGAAATTGTGATGGTTAGCAGCATATGCGGACTCCGACAAGGAGTAAGCGCCTCACATTATCATTGTCATTTCAAGAAAACGCTCCTATCAGGGCAGTTATAGTGTCCAGCATTGCCATACTACTCTATGTCGAAAGGAGCGCTCGATCAGCTGATGAGAGCAATGGCTGTGGAATACATCAGTAAAGGAGTCCGAGTGAATTCAGTCAAGTTAGTTCGTTCCTTGTTTTCTTCAATGTCTCTTCCCCTAAGTGGGGTTCAGTGGTCGGTGATTGCTCGCCTTGGTCAGTCTGATGACGTTTTACCTGATCTTCCTGACTTTTACCAGCAGATCCCCGATGGAAGCCTCCGATGCGAGTGTTAGTGCGTTGAAACTACACATCGTCATCACCGCCCTTCTCATTTTATACAGCCAAGATAACCCCTCCAACCTCGTGCTCACTGACGCTGTCGCGTCAGTGCATCTCCCGAGCTTCGGCGAATACTCTTTATTATTGCTGTGTGTATCTTGTGAAGAAGGACCCACAGGGAACAGCTTGCTGGGCTCTATCCCCCCGTAGGGGCTGGGGTGGGGTTCACCGGGGAGTCAACTGGGCTTCCCAGGAATGGACGATGAAGTTTATTTGTTGGATGCAAATCCTAGCCGCCTCCCTTGTACCTCGCAGTCACTTGAATGCAGAGCTTTTGGTCATAACGATGTGCAGAATACGATCTGCAGACACGCAAGTACGCCAACGCATGCATGTATAAACATACTTACGCTCTGAAAGAAAGTATGGGTAGTTTCGACACTGCAGCGACAAGGAATCCACCCGCGTCTGAGGGCTGGTATAAGATCTCGCTTGGTGAACCATTAGCCCCGTCCGCCACCTGGGGATGTGCCACATAGCCTCGCGTTTAACAGGCTCATGTAACTCGTGTGAGGGAGATCCGTGAACAAATGACATAAGCATGCCATATTCCACTCAGTTTTGGGAAGAGATGGTGACTGAATTGAGACTCCTAAACGCAAACCTCAGCGAAACCACTTTAGCTAACCAACTTTCATGTCCTTTGTCTCTTAACCCTTTAGAGTCTGTAGGATTACAGATCACATTAACCATCGTTGGTAATCGTTGGTTCAACACTTTAGAAATCCCAAACCTGATGTGTTTCCTTGAGACTCACACCAAGTGCACAGTTGGTTGAGCACAAGACAGAAATAAGCTTCGAATAACTCGCATGACTTTTGGTACATATTCTGCTCTTCTACTGGCTTGTGTTCACCACTAAATGCAAGTTGCCCCTTAGCCTCAGGGTAAGCAGTATCGGCCTAGTTATCCAACCCAGTCACTAAATGACGAGGCAAAATCATGAGAATGGAAAGAAGATGGAAGTCAAATATAATAGTAGGGATCGTCTTTCAGGCATACGAGGGTGGGTTGAAAAGTTTCCGGAATGACCACAATATAGTCGCTGTTTTCCAAACATTTTCATGGCATTGTATTGATAAGTCCCTCATATGAAAACACTAAGAATGTCAGGTCGATCTGACAAAGAGTCCGTTTCTGACAAGCAGTTTAATCCAAGCAACTTGGAATGCACTCAGCTATCGATAGAGACGGAGTTCAGGCGGTCAAAATATCGTTTTATTTGGACGGGAAAACTGAAAGGAAATCAATTCGCATCAGCATGCCTGTGACATCACACCATCCTCTTCATTTCCCAAACTTAGTTTTCAGGTTCGGAAAATAGGACGTAGCTACACACGAACAGAAACTGAACCAAGCGCAGAACGTTGAAGAAAGGCCACTGTTCCAAAAATTATATACAAAATGCCTGACGTCGTCTTTGCGGGTGGCAACCAAACCTGTTCGAAATCAAGAAGCTTCTGGGCATCCCTTATGTACAATAAGTCTTTATTTCACAGGAGATAATCAGTTTAGAAAACTTTTTGAAAAGGCGGTGCCGCATATCCACAATCCTAAAAAGAGCATATTCCAACGAGAAACTTAGCCTCCTGTTTTTAACAGTTACCTTGGACTGGAAAAGGAAGGCATAGCTGAAAATGAAGCCTAGATTTGGTACTACGCTCAGGATATATGACAATGTTTGAAACTTCGAATGAGACCACAAAATAGGGTCCGAAGAAGGAAAGGTCCATTCATTGCCGTGCAGTGGTGGTGGCACCTGTTTTCGCTCCCGCCGAGGGAATTTGTTAAATATCGGAGAAGGTGTTACTTTGTCATATCGATCAAGATTTTTGAAAGGATTTAAAGTGGGAATTCTAGCGAAGTGCCTTTGTCTGCTCATGTAAAACACCTTTGCGTCTGCATGACAGTATGACTGTTCTAAAAATACCGATGCGTCGGCGGAAACCTGTGAGTATCGGGTTCGAAACTTCTCCCTGTCAGCTTATCTTTCTTTATTGACTTCCCCGTACTCCTGCTCGTCCATAGAAATCAAATTTCTTCTGTCTAAAGAAAGATTATGGTTATACGAAGAGCGGATTTTAGCTGTAGACGGTTATTTTGTCTGCTTCACAGAAGGGGATTGTAGGGAAAGAACGGATGGCATGGAAGAGATCGGACCAAATGCGTTGAGCTCCCATGGGAATAGGCAAAAATATGAACTATTGAGTGCATGTGATTTCTTTCGTTTTTATTGTCATTCCGGAAACTTTTCAACCCGCCCTCGTACCAAATTGAAGAATTATTATCTGATCTTCTTGGTAATTGTATTGTCGCTATGGTGCTGTTTCCTAATAGAACATAATATTTTAGCCGAACCATTTCTCATATTTCTTGCTGATCATTTGTATTTTTCGTGTAATTATCTTATTCCAGCCCTGGACTAATCACAACAACGTTCATGCAAAAACAAGGAGCAACACTGGAGCGCCAACTAGAGGTGGTATTTTAGGATGTAAAACAATGAATGTGCGCTGTTTTCTTCCACTTTAAAGAGCTCGTTACTGAGCACCTAAAGTATTTAAAACTCCATGGAAGAACAATTCATATCGCTTCTGCTCATGCTATATTTGTGGAGGAGTATCCAATATTCGATTTTCAAAAAAAAATTTAGAATATGACCGACCAAAATCGGTATTGCATTTGTGAGTTATACGGCCTTGAAAAAGAAAAATAAAACAGCAGCAGAACCGCAGAGCACTCCATGTAAGACGCTCAGAGAATATTTTCCTTGCTGTGAGAGCAAATTGGTGAAAAATCGGCAAGTTAAACTTTTCCGAAGCTTGGGTAACTGAACCCGAAGTCTCTGGTGTTGGTGGAACTTTCGATCGTGCTTGTTCTCCCGTTAATTCCGCCAGCATTATCAGCCCAGCATGAAAGGAAGTAACTTGTGTTATATTCCTTTCTACTCAGGATCTCACATGCTCGGCAGCTGACCACTACGCAAAACCTGAGGTTTTGGATTGGAAGAGATGCCAAAGGAAAAGCGTTCTGGGAATTACCCGTTTTCGCGGCCGCTTTTGGACTTGTGTAAAGCTGTTTGCCCGATGAACGCATCCTAATCGGGCAAGCAGCTACGCTACCACACTTTAATGAATCAAAGTCGAATGAAGCGGTAAGTAGTGAGAACAAGATTAAAACCATTCGAATAGCAGGAGAAAATCACACGACTTAAAGGCAGCACCAGCGGAAATCCTTGCGTTGGAGACTTCCCCGAATTTCGGTTTTTTTTTGGGACGGCAAACTCATAGGCAGGGATGAAACTGCGTGAAAAACGCAAGAAGCCTAAGAAATGAAGGCGCACTTTCCTACCTGTTGGAGGCGCGGACGAGTGCTCCGTTGTAGGGTGTGCGCGCGTCCCGCCACGAAACCCTGTGAATGGTACGAATTGCACGCATCCACTGCGGCAGACCACCCACAGCGATAGCGTTAACCGGCGCGTCGTGCCGTTGAAAATCCGGAGTGGCCGCGACAGCGATCCTTTTTTCTCTGCAGGTAGGTCATCATTCCTTGTGTTCTTTCCACATTTGTGATGTGCTCACTCTCTATTTTACGAATTGCACCTTAGCTCCGAGTCGAGGATTTCGGCTGGTGCTGCCTTTAAAGGGTTAACCGTTCCATAATGGGGCAAAGAGCTACATGACAGGACGGTAGCAAATGAATTTGAGTGACAACCAAACAGCACCTATGCTAACCCGAATATCACCGTATGGTGATATTCCCCCCCCCCCCCCCCC
>JARK01001635.1:19929-32336 GCA_000688135.1 Ancylostoma ceylanicum
CCTCACTTTGCAGTCTACCTTCGGCGGAGAGTGGAGTCCTACGGGACTCTTCTGGCCTGCTGAATCCCGGTTAAAACCGTGGTCCAGTGTGAAGACCAGGCGAGATGCGTGGAAGGCGTCGCGCTCGGCCGTGACGCGGATGCGAAATCCGCTAGTAGCAGCCGGCATCGGCCCACGGACCGCATACGCGTTGCGGATTTCACCGTGCATTTTTGTTTTGTTTCGTTTTTCAGTGTCCGGGGAAGATCCGGTCGCCCGCACCATGACGCTGGCATCATTTTCGAGACAAAATCCGGTCCCCCGCTGCAGCTTGCGGGACAAAATCGGGATATTGCGGGACAAAAACTAGCTGTTTTCGATTACTCCCGCACTCCCGAGCGAATGTCTGACTTATTTAACACATTCGCGACCTTACGCCTTTGGCATGGTGTGTCACGTGGGACACACGCGCTTTTGCACAAGTAGGACCTGTGCTCAACCGCTTGAGCACGTGGTCCCACGTGGTAAGAATATTTCCTCTGCTGCATAGTAGTCCGAAAATGCGCGAATTTGAGACAAACAAAAACGCAAATATGCACGAGCTTGAAGCTAATTCAAGAAGTTCACCTGCATAAGAGATAGTAACTAAGTACAGTGGGCGTCAATGGCGGTGACCCGTCTGCGGCTTCGAAAAGCACGCGGCGCGACCGCGCCGCTCACGATAGAATCGTCGCCGCGGCGGCGAATCTGGATTTTCTTGATAGTTGTTCGTCACCATTGATGATAACTACTAAGAAAACTAACTGACTATCAAGAAAACCCCATAATATGATGTCCCGCAGAGGGTTCCTGCTCGAGCGGCGCGGTCGCGCTGCGCACTTTTCGAGGCCGCAGACGGGTCACCGCCATTGACGCCCACTGTGAGTTAATCTTCATATAAGTTCTTTTTTTACTTGTCAGTTTCAACCACGCATTAAAGGAGTACGAGAGGATGTCTGCTGTGCCCATCGCGTGTATGGATTGCTTGCACATTTGTTAATATACCACTTTATAGGAGTTTGCTCATTAAGATCGCTTACCAAAAATATAACTGTGAAAAGCGCGTGCTCATCCGGGTGAGCACACGGTCCCACGCGTCGCACCATGCGTGCTCAACCGGTTGAGCACATTGTCGCGAATATGTTAAAGGTTTGAAATGTCCACACCACAACATGCACGCTAGTTGCTCAGATTTTGCAAGCAAAGTAGAAATTGCTCTTTGGAGGTAAAAGGTCGGAATATGCATTCTGGGAATGAAAATTGTGCAATCAATAAACTACGTCTAATATAGTGTAGTGAATCCTTATACTGTGGCACGTTTTCGAGCAAAGATTCGAGCCAGACAGGTTTCATTCCGATCTGCGAGTCTGGCCTCTTGCACCTCCTTGATTAATTCACACATGTGGAGACAGACTGGAATGTTTATTTTGTACTGTCTCTATTGTACTCTATTTTAACGGCGATTGGTTATCAAGCAGGTATATATTACAGTTAAAGTGTCGGCGATTCAGACCCAGTCTCGAATAGTTTCTCCCGCTTTAGCAGTGAATTCATAGTCATGTTCGATGAAGAGGCCGTTCCGCGGACCTATTTGGTAAGTCATTCGGTCTCTGATCCATGAGAAACAAGGCTGCAAAACCGCATGCTCGAAATGCCACACATGCCTGGAAGTATGTTTTCTGTGCACTAAGTAATTAACATGAAGAGTCGCTTCCTCACCAATGTTCAGGAGCCCAGCCAAGTCGGAAAGATACATCCACGTCAATCTGATCTATTGCCCATGCATCGGTTGGCTCGCTTTCGAAGCGAATGAAAACAACATCGGCTCTCGGAACGCAGTCAATATTTCCCTATAAATTCTTGTGTTACTGGAGATAAATAAATACCGTCTTTTGTTTATGCCGTGAGAAGTGACAGCAGTTTTAGGAATTGAGCGGTTTTTTTAGAACATGCAGGTTACACAGACGTCACTAATTTTTTTTTGTCAAGATTTAGAGCAGGGCTGAGGGGAAGGTATATCTGGATTGCTGCTCACGAATATGACGCAAATTTCGTGCATCGGAGCAGCTCCATGAGTCATGAGATACATAAACAGCAGTGGCGGTCGCAGAAAGTGGTCGGGAAGGGAAAGGGACGGGTATGGGAAGAAATTGTGGTTTCCACCATTTTTCTAACCCGGACAGGAAATGAAATCGATAAAAAAAAATTAATGACGCTGATTAATAATTAATATAGAGAAATATGTGGAGTTCGGGTGAGAAATGGCATTAGTAGCAGCTGATAATCTTGCATGGGTATGTATAGCAAAGTCCTGTAGCAATTTTATGAGCGAGCGATTTTTTAAATATATTTGAGTTCGTCCGGTTACACACGGTTTATGCAAATAATCTCCAAAATTCACCACCATTTTGTAATAGCACTTCAATGAGACTCATTAATTGATAGATATTTACAGCTCACGGAGCTAAAAGCACACGAGTGAAGACATTTTACATTTCATTCGACCGTCATTCGGTATCGGTGGAAGGATCATGGACTGATACGCGGTCATTTTCAATCAATATCATGCATGCTTGATTGTGCACAACCGCACAGCGTACCTCCAGTCCGTGAATAGACCAGTACCGACTCCTTTCTGCCCTATACAGGCAATTCAACCTGGAGTCGGTTTCGCACTGCTCGAACGCATGTTTTCCCACATCACTTCCAGTATTCTTCAACATTTACGGATATGACATGCTTCACAGCGACGCTGTCGCTGCGACCGTTCACCACCAAAACTTGTCATGCAACTGTTCCTACGCCAACAACAATCCAACGCAAACCGTGTGATGAGATATCAGAACTTGTGACAATTTCTCAGACAATTCCGGGGCGAAACCCCGGCAAATACCGTTTGCAACGGGCGGGGGCGAGGGTCGGAACGAGCGTTCGGTCCTTTCCGCCCGATAATTATCGGGGTTCAGGCCGCTATAAGGCCGCAAAAATGGGACTTTTCATCCCTATTGGCCCGAAAAGCATCCGCGTGTAGCCCGCAATGAGGCTGCAACTCATTGAGGTTTGAGCCCTATCCGCTCAAACCAGGTAATCACTGATCTCGCTCTGCCACAACACAAGTGTGTAATTTGTCACTAGAATTAACAAAAGACCACTTTTTGCAAGGTTTTTGCAAGTTTTCGTAGTGTTAGCTTTCTTCTGTCTCCGATGGGATTCGAACCAAAACGGCCATTATCACGATTGATTGAGAATTCGCTGCTTCATCTACTCGGCCATCCGCGCTGCTGACCTCTTTCACTCCACTGCCCCTTTTATTCATTACCATCTACTTTCAAAAATTAATACTTCCAACCTAACCAGCCGGAAGGCTTCGTTGGTCTACTGGACCACAGGTGATGGGTCATCGCCTGCCATAAAACACTGCGCAAAAATATCTGCGTTTCTGCGTTAAGGATCAAGATCGTAGTCATGATGTCGGACTATTCCAACCTGCACGCTTTTATTCCTGTAGTACATTATGTGAGCTGAAAAAGATTCGGTACGGACAAGTATTAATGAAGTAGTACGCTGCCATGTGTGTAGCGCATCGGATCTACCGCTTCCCCGAAACGACGGGGCCGCCGACGCGGTCGGGAGACGTCGCGAATTTGACCTATGTTGTGTGCTGCCAAATCGCCCACGTCACAGTCGCGCCGTCTCTTTTTTGAATTGCCTGTAGCTTGATACATTCTGCGATTTTGATCTAGCATGTTGGAGCAGAATAATTATGAGTAGTTGCTCAAGTCACATTGTAAATTAGACGGCTGAGATAAATTCCGGTTTGCAGTTTGCAGATAAATTCCGGTCAAAACCGTCTGAGAGCTCATCTCCAGCGGGGATGGTATGGTCATTGAGTAGGCACTGATAATGGAGGCCGCTTGCAGAAAAGTGGGGAGCGCTCGCACTGTTCGCCATCCTTCCCGAGTCGCCTTTCATTATCCGTTATCCACTATACAAATAGAAACCATCTCTGACTCGAAGAGACATGGCCAACCACTCAGTGCTCCCTTACCACACTGCGAGCTATATTTCTTGACCATGCGAGCATCTTTTGCCCACTGTACGATGGGATTGCAATGACCCTACGGCCAGCATTGGCGGCAGACACGTAAACGGTGATTCTCTGTATAAGGTGTTTTTTCAAAGTAATATCTTCTATTTCCTTCATTCTTCCAATTCCTTATAGAATCCCTTTCCACATAAAATGCAACAGGCCCAAATCACAAAAAAATCAAAACCGCATTCACAAACGAAATAACCCCACATCACATTAACAAATAGTAACACCGAAAACAAATAATTACAGTCACGACTTGGGATCAGCGATGCGATTACCCAAAAGGCTCTACAAATGAGAAACCCACCTCCGCCGCGGCTGTCATCAATGTGCGTCAATGCACTCACAAATAGAAAGCGACACAACCAGGGCACAAAGTGGACACATCCAGGTGCAAAATGGTAGACACATCCCGGGATATGCTATATGTGCCAGCCATTTTCCGCCAATTCTAGATGAGTCTACTTTGTTACCCGGATGTGTCTACCAGCTTGGACTGACGCACCCCCATGTGTCTACCTTGTGTCCACCATGTGTCTACCTTGAGTGCTGGTAGTGTCTACTTTTTGGCTACCATGGTAGTGTCCGCCAAGACTACTGGGTATGTCCACCTTGTGCCATGGTAGACTCCACTCTGTGTCATGGATGCATCCACTACATGTGCAAGCAGACCCCTGGTGGTGTCCATCATGAGTACTGGATGTGTCCACTATGTATCATTTTATTTTATTTATTTATTATATACATCGTGATAAGTCACAATGCAACCCTTCGTGAAGAAGGTCAATCGAGAAAGAGCCTTAAAAAGATGGTAAATCATGGTAGACTCCAGTCTGTGTCATGGATGTATCCACCATATGTGCGAGCAGACTTCTGGTAGTGTCAACCATGAGTACTAGATGTGTCCACTATGTATCATAGTAGACTCCATTTTGTGTCGTGGATGTATCCACTACATGTGCAAGCAGACTCCACCATGACTACTGGAAGTGTCCACGTTGCAGATGTGGTCATAGCTGGTAACTCCGGCCATCCAGCGAACATCTTCACTTCATGCATGCCCCACCCAGTATGCTGCCGATCACAGAACTGTAACTCACGCTTACTCCACGTACTATCGTCCCATAGGTTTGGGTGCAGCGCTCGCACGGTCAACCCTGAATTCGGAACGCTAGCACGTTGAGACGCTCCACCCACAAATTTATGTGCAGGGCTCGCACGGTCGGCCCTGAATTCTGAGCGTCCGCACTGTTCGAATGTCTAGGTGTGCTTCACGATTTATCAAATGACTTGTGCCTTACCTCTTGGAAGCAGGAGTCCAAACTCTCGTACTCCTTTCTGCTTCCTTTCCCTTCGAGACGACCCTGAAATGAGAAAATCAAGAACTACAGGTGCTTGTGAGTACGTCACAGACCGGATAAGATACTTAGATATAAAAAAAGTTCCACGAGATTCCGCTAAAAAATATGTATAGAGGCTAGCAATAACCTCCGTCTATACGAGCATGTGTGTTATTTTTGCGACCACCTGCGACCCTTTACAGAAAACGCTTATATGTAGGCCGAAACCGCTACCCTCTAGGACAGATCTTTTCGATATGTTTCTAGGAAATGAGTTTCCAGCTGCGCAAGGAGCTCTGTTTCTAGAATGTCATTGCAGGTAATGGTAAGAAAGGCTGTTAGGAATCACCTGGTTTATATGAGCAACCCCTAAGATTCGTTAGACTGCCACCAGTAGCTCACTTACTCAGACATTCAGGCGTTTGGAGCGCCGGCGAACCCGCCCACTGTCAGCCGATGCAGGCTTCCAGCAGGTTAACCTGGCTGGAGCAGGAATATTTGCTGAAGGTGCGGATGGAGCAGGAAAACCTGCTGTGAGTGCGCATGACGCAGAACTTCAGCAAGTATTCCTGCAGCCTGTTTTTTTTTCTCCATTGCCACGTGGCAGCCGAGGTGTATATAAGCCGGCAGACGGCTTCGGAAACTTAGTCTTGCTTCCGCTGCGGCGGAGAGCAGACGAGTCCTACGGGACTTGTCTGGCCAACTGAGGCCCGGTTGAAACCGTGGCCCAGTGTAACGAATGGCCAGACGAGACGCGTGGGATGCGGTCGCGTGCCGGTGCGATGCGGGCGGGTAGATCCGTCTTACCACAACCGTCCGGCTCGCTGACTGCTAGCTCTGGAAGCGCATACGCCTCCGGGGAACTCATTTTTGTAGCCATCGGTTGCTGTACGGGTCCGTTGTGTTTTTATCCTACATGAGAAGGTTAAAAACTGTTCCAATGCAATCGAATACAAGACTTATTCTGGACTAATACGTCTTTAGTCATGCTTGTTAGGCACCACTATTAAGGCGGCTAGTACTAGCGCTGCAGGTTAACCTGCCCGACTCCTGTCATCCCAGCGGCAGGTTAACCTGCCCGACTCCTGTCATACCAGCGGCAGGTTCACGGCAGGTCTCACGCAGGATAAGGCGCGACAAACGGCGGAATAGGCGCGACAACCCCGCCCACTTTTGCGTTCGTCCCGCAGGTGTCATGCCGCGAGAAACGCTGTAGGCCTGCGCGACAAACGCCTGAATGTCTGAGTATGAGAACAAGTGAGAAAAAGCGAAGCGCAACTTTTGAGGTTACAATTTGGGCAAAAAAAAAAGTATTGAAATCAGGAAGGTAGAGAGGACTCAGAGAAAAACTAACATAAATAGGGAATTTGGTAAAGAAAATCCCAGTTGAAAATCGAATAACACGAATTCAAAGACATCCTGTGTTGACCTACCCTGCAAGCTACCGCCTTTGTCTTAACAAATTCTACCGGATTTCTTGAGGTTTATAAGATTTCCACATTAATTAACATTCTATGGCTGAGTAGGCTATTTATTAGGTTGTCGCGCGTTTCCCGCCATTTTCAGTCTTCTTTTTCAAATTAATTTTTCTTCTTTAATACAACCGACAATAGTGCTATATATTTGCAGCTATTGTAGACAAGAAATCTTGCGCTAACAGTAGGGCTTGTTGTCAGCTGCCCCGAACCAGTGGTTCTTTCGCAATTTCATCAAATACTGAGTATGTCTCGTGAGGAGGTAGTTTTCGTTTTGGCGGTGGAATCCAAGGTTACTGGTGTCCGATCCACCCATATTTCCTTATGTGAATTACATGAGGAGGCCAATTCTTGACACTGTTAACTAAGTTGCGGAATCAAACGAGAGCACGTCAAAAGCTAAAGCATTGTGGCGCGCTCCCTACACACTTGAAGCTGATAGCGGCTGAGATCGTAATGAATACATGCGCCATGTTCACTTGTCTTTCCGAAGCAATGTAGATGAAAAGCTATTGTACCGTGATAGCGCTGGGGTCCCTCTACTAGCTGGCTGGTATACCACGGATTCTCTCCAAGCAGCTCCAGGAGGCGCCCGTCCTCTGCTTCACCCTACCTTTCAGATCATGGTTTGTCTCAAGTCCTAGCCGCCGACTTTGAACTTGTCGATCCAAATGTTCACCGTAGACTGAAAGATAGAGTAGAGATCTATCGTGTGATATATGCTTGTTGCAGCATCGCTTGCGCTGCTGTGTTTCCTGAGCTCTCAAAGGAAAAACAGCAGAACATGTTTGTAGTCAACGGCGATGTTTTCTGTCATAATCGCAACGGAATGGTAGCACAAAGTGGGTATGTGTAGGCTATTCACTAACCTGATAGAAAGTTCCAGAACAATCCTGAAAAATAAGGCAGTGCACGAAAGTAAGTGGCGGGAAACTTCCGCGACAACCTAATATATGAGCAACAATCCTTGAATTACGGTTTTCTTGGTTGCGAAACCTCATAAAATGTCTAGCAGTTTAGCACGTGGATTCTCGTCACACCAATTTATTGGAATTTTTCACAAACTTTAAATTGGAGCGCATTAACATTTTTCAGAGGCTTATTTGTTTGCAAACCCGCTTAAAATTTTCGATTTATGTAACCCAGCTGCTGCGCTAAAATTAAGTCCTCAGTACATGATTTTGTACGCTCAGGCTCTATTTCAGAAGTAGTGGAAACACTACTCTATTTCAGAAGTAGTGGAAACAGCCCTAAAACCTCGCCTTCCACGGGTCATGTGTAGTACTTAGAAGCGAGATAAGCGGTTTGGACAACTTTGCCTGGCTGCCCTGCCGTCAACTTGGATGTGTTGTCTGAACTCCCACACAATGAAACACGTTCACGCGCAAAATCTTTAAAACAGAGAAATCGAGGAGAATGGATTCTTTTCGGAAAACTTTGCGTGGTTGCCTTCCTATTATTCACATTTGTTGAGCTGGGTCCATAGTACACCAAAATCCGACCACTGGGTAATAACTTGAGTGATTCAATGAGTTCTCCCAAATGAAGCCACTTCGAATCATCCTTTTCCCTGCATGGGCACTGTGGATTACCAAAGTTCGAGATTTTTTCAGTATTTGTAGCCGCCACAGGAAGGGTATAGCGGTGGCCTAAGCTGGGTTCCCTTCTACCAATGTAACCAAAGATGGTCAGAGTAATTGCTTATCCTCTAGACTAGGGAATTTTAAGAGAAGTACGACGCAGAAGTATGTTTGCTGACGTGGTATCGCATGGTTATGAGATCACAAATCCTAATCCTAGAAATTCACCCTTCAAGAGCTAGAATGCTCTTGGTGTTGGGGTGCTGTGTTCGTGGGGTTTGCTGTAACTTCATCACCGCCGTGTTCTGTTCCTCTTCCTTGCATCTGAACGATGCCCACTCTCCTCATTCGTTTATATACCCGTGCTAGCCGTTATCATGTGCAGATCGTGTTAGACATGTCAAAACATTGACGGGCAGCCAGGCCAAGTTGTCCAAACGGCATTCGTCCTTAGAAGCAGCAGAGAAAACAGAGTATATGTACTAAAAAGTTAGGCAATTTATCCAGTGGCTTTCCAGAAAATAATTTTGATCGGCTAGATGTTCGAAATTACCCACTGTGCGTGGGTTAGCGGTGGGGGAATGGTGAACAAATTGTGATCCTACCGTCGGTTTCTTCAAGCATGGTGGGCCCACCATGGAGAAATAGTGGGCCTACCGTGGAAGTGATGAGAATGGTGGGCCAACGGTGAGGTAAGTGGGGGGCGGACACCGTAATCGAGAGATAACCGGTAGAAAATGGTGGGCCCACCGTCAGTTGGGGATCCACCGTGTGATAACGGTGGGCCCACCGTCTCAGGCACTTTTAGAGGACCGCCCGAGCACCCCTTTTTATCTTAGCGGACCAGCCGCGCTACCTAAATTGTGGGCGGAGCAGCTGTGATGAGCAATATCATCCCATGAAGATTTCACTGGTGTTTCATTCTTTTCTTTTGAATCGATGGAGACGCTGAAACCGTACAAGTTTCGTCTACATCATAATTTCGCTCCTCCTTCGCATGTATGGACAGAATTTTCTTCTGTTCCAATGTGATGTGAGTCTTTGATGTTCTGAGCTTTAGGCAGAATTTGCAAAATGTTCAATTCTTGGTGAATTACAGGTTTGACGAGAGTGCAACTACTAGAATCTCCAATTCGAACTTTTCATCTTAAGTTTTTCCTAATAAGACTACCAAGCTCCAATGAATTGTAAGTCTCATTTAAGGCCCACTATGACCCTTGAGTAACCCTAGAGGGGAGCATCCTTTACACTCTACAACTTATTCTATTTAAGGGAAGAATGAGTCATTACACTTACACAGAGTGTGGGTCAAATTCATGGCTCACATAAGAAGTGATAATGTAAGCGCATCCTCTACAGATTTCATTTTTAAAATCAAAACTTGCATCAATTTTGAACAGGGCGTTTCAGTGGCAAACGAAAATGTGGACCGAGGAGAAGGAGGTGTTCGATTCGATGGAAAATATTTCAGAGTTTGGACTTTTAGCATTTGCTGCTGAATTTGCTTGGTGCGAGAATTCGAAGAATTTAGAGAAGAAACTTGCGAAAAGGGCCACTTCAATTGTGAATCGATCCAATATCATGTGAAATTTTTCGACAGGGAAAACAAAGTAAAATAAATTTGAATCACAACTGTGCTGTCTCTGTACTACCTTGCTTTCACAGTAAGAATTTACTGGAGTGGAACGTAGAGAGAACCGGAGCTATTCCGAGCTTCTCGAAAATGCCCTAGGCCCGTCAGATATAGGGTGCTCGGCCGGTCCGCTTTTAATCATAAGCTGACCGCCCGCGCACCCAATTTCTTTCCAATTTTCATCCCTTACGCGGGCCGTCAAATTTAGGGTGCTCGGGCGGTCCTCTAAAAGTGCCTGAGGTGGTACGAAAGTTAGTAAGAGTAAGTTAATAAGTTAGTAAGTTAGTAAGAGAGTAATCCTTCATCCGACCATTGACTGACTACTTGAGCGGCTGAGAATCTCCGAAATGAACCGACTTTGAAGCGATCATCTACTTCTTTAGCGTTATTTATAGTGCGTCGGAGTCCGATTCGGTCGGATAAGAAATGATACATATCGATCCTCGTCGGAATCCAACCGACGAGGATCGGTACTCATCTTTTGTTATCCGACCGAATCGAACTTCGACGCACTATGAATGAAGCTTTTGCAAGGGCATTGTGGATTTCCGAATTCCAAGACGTTTCTTCATTTTTCACTACCTGGCGCCGACAGGGCGAGTACGCCGGCGCCCAGAGGTGGGAAAACAAAGTAGCTCTAGGTTGGGGTTCATGAGACTTTAAGCACGCTACCAAAGATGTGATTGCGTAACCTATAGATCAGATAACTTTAGGATGTGAGAAGCAAAAGCAGGTTTTTCGCTAGCTCACGCGTTTAAGAATCCTAGAAATCCACCATCCGAGCGCTGGAACCTGCTTGCTGATGAAATGCTGTCGAGTAAGTCACTTAACACTTTAGCCCAGCCATGTTCGATTCCTCTCACTTGCATCTCAGTGAAACCTATCCTCCTTCGCTCTTATCACATGTGACTCAATAATAGAGCAGCCAGGCAAACTTGTTCAAACGGCATCCCCTCCTACAGGTAGCGGCCGCGAATCAACATAGTATCTCACCGAATACGTTCGAGTTGCTGTATAGGGATTGTATTCGAAGTTATCGCTTCTTACGTGAACCTCCGAAAGATACTTGTTGTGGAAATCAAGTGCGGCTAAGTATATCACAAACGACGACTCCGTGAACGACGCTGAAATCAAGCGTTCATGCAGTGGCTCATCCAAAGATCAAAACTTATTGTGGCACCCACAGTAGCACTCTGCGTCCCTGATCTTTATTACTACATATGGAAGTTCAGTTGGAACGTACTGCCTCCCGTGAAGCATACTGTTTGGAGTCCTCCAATGGAACTCAGCTTAAAAATTAATGTTTGACAAATTTTAGTGGGAGTAACAAGATTTGGATGACAATTGCGAGTCATTGTTCTCGGTTTTCTGTTTTGGCAAAACGTATGTTGCTTTGATAGCTTTTGTGTACAAAACTGCTGTGAATTTTCAGGATAGCAAAAGAAATTACAGTCAAAGCCTTCATCATCAATTGTCGGAAGCGAGGTTCTCTCTGTGCTGTTGTGAGGTGATTCTTCGGTGTTAGACGTTATCGAGTTTGTCCTATCCGTCTCACTTCCCGCAGCTCCATTATTCTGGATGCCAAGCAGTGCGAAGGTGACGATGAAAAGCACGAGCTCCATCGGTGGTTGTGCAGATCAAAATGAACAATATTCACAACCGTTTGTTCTCTGATATGCAAACCATGTTATCACTAGTAACACGACTCGGTCATTTTAGGGCCACTCAGCAATAACCGTCCAAGCGTTAGGCAATGACCGTCCGAGCGCTCTGCAATGACCGTCTGGACGCATCCTGTCAGCGCCTAGTGTATGGCCATTAAAAAGTGCTCGCACGGTCACTGTTGAGCGCTCGCACGGTTTGCAATATTTCTGGAACTACCTCTCTGGACGGGAGCCGCATGCGGCTTGAGAAACATGGCAAACCATGAGAGCGCTCCCCCTTCCTACCCCCCCCCNCTTTAAAACAGAGAAATCGAGGAGAATGGATTCTTTTCGGAAAACTTTGCGTGGTTGCCTTCCTATTATTCACATTTGTTGAGCTGGGTCCATAGTACACCAAAATCCGACCACTGGGTAATAACTTGAGTGATTCAATGAGTTCTCCCAAATGAAGCCACTTCGAATCATCCTTTTCCCTGCATGGGCACTGTGGATTACCAAAGTTCGAGATTTTTTCAGTATTTGTAGCCGCCACAGGAAGGGTATAGCGGTGGCCTAAGCTGGGTTCCCTTCTACCAATGTAACCAAAGATGGTCAGAGTAATTGC
>JARK01001635.1:42756-53042 GCA_000688135.1 Ancylostoma ceylanicum
CCCCCCCCCCCCCCCTGCGTCCGCCACTGGTATACATCTATCCATTTCCTAACGGTAAGCTTTCACAGTAGAGCGCCACTTTCCTTAGGCATCAGTATTTCAGCGCTAGTGTTCCTTTTGTAGCTAATTACGTTGATTTCATACATTTTACATCATAAACTGGACGATTCTCTCAAAAAATGCTAAAAACCACGTGGAGACAGCTTATCAAAACTTCTCAGTGGAAGATTCCTCCTTCTACGGCTACTACCCGCAAAAATATTCGATTTCGAAATAAATTTGCTGAAAGAAACTGAACCTAAGTACTATTTTGAGGTCTCAAGCATGTACACTGATGACCGACGTACGTAATGGCAAACGGTCGTTAGGCAGCAGTTTGCTGCTGCCAACCTGCAGACACTGCCATGGATTGGAACTGCAAACTCGTGCAAAACATTTCCGAACATCCTGTATGCTGCTAAATACTACAACACTGCCCTGAAATACCTTATCAAACACGGTGCTTTTATTGGAGTCATTTATCTGCAAAATAATTCTCACTTTTTGAGGCCTAAGAACAGCAATTGCCGCAAAAACGAGTTTATGTGCGTCAGAGGAGCACCGATGCAGATTCTCATTCCACTAATATAAATTTTGGTCAATCTCATAGCTGCCACTTATCTAGAAGTGATTTCTGCGACAGGACTGCAGGGTTCGTGATACCTTGGGTAAGCCAACAGTGGGCATAAAAAGAGACTATTAAGTTGAGTGGAGGGACGGTGAAAAGCTCGCGCAGGAACGCGAGGAGTGCGACGAGGTAGTGTCAACAAATAATTCGTGTAAACAGTGGCGGAAAACGGCTGTAAGCAGATGGTCTGCGCAAAGAATTACGGTAGCTTAAGAGATACTACACAAACAGTACAGCGAACTGATCCGTGGCGAGCTGCCGGGACGACGCCTACAGAGATGAAAAAACGGAAGATGGGTAGGATTTTTGACCTGGACTGTAGCCCTAGGTACCGCCACAATGGTTAGGAGCACAAGGTTGAATTTTTGACATGGACGTCGGCAAACCACCAGTAAAGAGAGAACGCTTGAAGAGTAGTACAAACGCGTGCTCGAGTGAGTGGAAGCGAGTGCCTGAGGCAAAAATGAGAGAAATCAATAAGAAACAAGCAGCGGAGGGATGTTAGTGCTGAAAAGCGTGTCGCGCTGGAGAGGTGACAGATGGATTTCGTTGAAAATACATGGCCTCCAACCCTGAAAGCATTGAAAGAGACAATTCGGCCAGAGCCAGGGCTCACACGTTAGAAAAAGATGCATCATCTTCTTTTACGACTGAGAGGACCCGTGGAATAGGGTTATCAGGGCACGTTATCGTCATTTCAAGAACAAACAAAGGACTCCCTGCCGAAATGGGTGCTACGTCACCTCTCCAGATTCTATTTTTAAATGACTGGAAATATTTTTAACAGCTAAAAATAATGCGTTCCAAAGGAATAAGCACGATCTCATGGCTCTCGTTGGATGTCGTGAATACGAGCGCTTAGCGCCTTGTTTGCTTCAGAAATACAAGGGTCATCCAAATGTGGGAATGTCGTGCATAGAGTAGCTCAGCAAGCACACGTTTCATGTATAATGCTTTGGAGTGATTTCGTTGGATTTCGTTTTTTCAAAAGAAACTTCTAAGAATTAAAAACTTTCTCGAAGGAATTTTCCCATAAAAACACCCGCGTTGGTATTTTATTGTCATCATTGAGAATATCATGTCGCTAAGATTTCTATGAATGTAAAAATTTTCATTAAAATTTGTGTTTGCCACAACCAACGAGGGCTCGCCAAGGAACTGGGTGAGTGAATGGTCTAGTTTAGAAAAAAAACAAGTGAGCTGCTACTAAGTACATATGTAGCTCGTTATCGAGATTTGCAGGAGTATGTACTGCTTTTGGTGGAGGTCGGGAAAATAATCGAGGGAGCTTCTCAAAGAGTCTACGTGGCAGAAGTGATCCACCTAGGATTATCCCTCCCAACCCCTCCCCCTCTTTAGCTTAGGTCAGCTTAGTGGACTGTATATGGGAGTGGAGTTTTAAAGCGCACCAAGCATGAACGTCTGGATAGCTTCTCTGGAGAAGAACTTTTCCTAGATGAACCGCTTTTGAACGATTGGTGAACTCACAGCAGATGGTGGCAGAGTGAATTTTTTTTCATTTCGTTCTTATGCTTTGTTTACTTGCTTAATAGTTCCATTATTTTTTTTTGTTAGGAGGAATTATTTAAATTGCTAGCGTGGGAACCGCTCATTTCAGAGGCAAAGTTCAGCAATGTTATCCAAGGTTGTGGTCCTTCACATTTCAACTCAATTCGAAAAAAAAACATTTTACCCGCTTCGAAACTACTATTCGGTCTTCGACAAATGCGTTTTTATTAAGTCCTACTACAACATTTTCCAGACGAGGATTCACGAACTCATAACCAAGTAGAACCAGGCCAGCAAACCAAGTTTCCCGTTCTGCGTCTCCAAACACGCTTGGTTATGGTTTCATGAGTCCTAGCCCTGACTGGCAGCTATGAAGGCGTTCTAACCAAGTTAGAGCAAAGCTTCCAAGGTAAAGTTTGTCAAACCAAGCGCCTAAATTCAAAGAGGAACAATCTCTATGTGTGTTTTCTGACATCGGAACTATGCTACCCCACTATGAAGTTGAATGTTGAACAACACCTTCATGTCTGAACGCTGAACCAAGACAAAATAGGCCTAATGACCTGAAAGGTAAAATATTATAGGGACAAAAAAATTGAGAAAATAATTTGGACGAAGTTAGCTTTGTTATAAGCAAGCACCGAGTGGTAAAGCATTCAATTTTTGTCAGTCATCGCTCTGTCCTAATTCTAGGATGAAAAATTTTTAAGATCGAAAAGTGCCGATTAGTAATATGACAGGTTGATTGACTAGCCATCTCTGTCTAGATTTTAGGAGGCCTGAGGCATCTCCTCAACTGACTTGGAATTGAGAGGATAGCGAATCAAAGCGAAGGTGGAATTTGGTGTTGGCGTTCTTAGGTACATGAACTGTATGAAAAAGAGTTCTTGAAAAGTGATAATCAGAGCCATATATACTGGATGAATTGAAGGCGTTCGTCCGACATTGATGGAATTAGTGATAGACGGAAAAACCCACAAACTTTCAATGAAAATTTTGATCTAATTTTGTTATGACCATGGTAGCCATGAATACGTAATTCTTATTTGCATTCATTTCAGTACAGAACTCACATCCCAGAGTTAGCAAAAATATGAATAAATAAACAAAAATATGGAGTGAAATCTATTTTAGCTCGAACTAACCATGAAAACAATGACGAACAACGCCAGAAGCACAGCTGCGAACACAATCACCATTGGAGTTCCTTGTTCTTGAGGCCGCGCTAGCGTCAGAGGTAGTGGAGCTGGGATCTCGCAGGAATCACCCCTGAATCCGATGGGGCATCTGAAATACTCCAAGGTTGCTTAAGACAGTGATTTTTTTTTGAGATGGCTGATCGCCTGCATCGTGGAAAGACTTTAGTGGAGCTGGCATAGAAAATCCTATAAGCGACATGGACTATATTATGAACACTGGGCTGAAATTAGCTCATTATAATAAGTGCTTTTCGGTGTATAATAATGAAAGAGTGAATATAGTAGCTGTATTACGGGTGCTTAGTCTCGCTGAGCTTTTTCTCGCCTGAGGCAGTGAAGTATCGATCCGAGGGTTGACTGGAAGACTTCGCGGCTACTGCTATAGCGGGAGAGCGTTTGGTTGTTTCGGAAGCATCCATTCGGGAAGCTCAGGAAAGGCAAAGTGGAGGTAGCAAGAAAATAGCTTCAATGAGTCGAAAGGACATATTTTAATTTTTTCTCAACACTTTTGAACAGCTTTTCCATCAAGAGGTTTCACGAGGTGACAAGAAATTATGGTAACGAGCCTTTACTACTTCTTTCGCTGCCTCACATGCTTCGTCTGATGCATGTGGTTCTTTGGACGAGAAAATATAGGATTTTCCTCACCGTGGTGAATCTAAATCCGTAAATCCAGAGATATACATAGAAAAACAAAAAAAAAACATTCCTGTCTGTCATCACGAAAAGGCCACACTGCAATTTTTGGCAGGTGGTTCACCGTTGGAACCACAGCATTTGAATATGACAACTCATGTCTTCTAGAGCGTATCCAAGTCACCTGCTCAACCGAAGACTTTTGATGCGGTGAGTAATACTTACTTATTTATTTATTTGTTATTTAGTCAATCACGGGATATGAAAATTAGACATATGCTGGCTGATACAGATTGACACGACGTAATCATGGCCATAGAACATACAGGATGATGAGGGATTTGTTTCTCTGCTCAAAATGTGCCACAACTTGACCCCAACAGGAAAGATAAAACCGGTGAACCTAGGGCAAAGCTTGGAATGAATTTCCACGGAGTTCCGAGAAGAAGTGGCAGAAACCTAAGACGACTTTTCCAAAAATTCGAAACCAATCACTCCACTCTTTCAGTGATTTTTTGCCATCCTATAAAATTCCTGGAAAAAGTTTTCTTCAAATTCCGCAACGCAATCGATGACGGAGGAGTTCAAAAACATTCAATGCTGATTTGATAATTAGGATTCCCACCTCTACTTCATTAGTAAAAAAAAGTTGCAGGAAGCAAAAAAAAAGAGTTGGTGAGTTTCTAACTGGCTCTGATAAATACATCCTGAGAAATTGATCTAAAAATGGAGAAAAGTTACATGGTCGTAGAATCGTCAAGTTACAATATTTATTTGCGGTCTGCATCCGTGAAGCAGGCACGTAACGAGGTCCACATGGGGAAATGGTCGTGCTCTCCAAGTCGATTTTTGACGCGTGAGGGTATACAGGGTGACAAAAAATTATGGAACGGGTTTGGAATCTTTTTTAATTTTCTGGCGATATAATGTCGCGGTACAAATGAAAACAGGCGTATTTGTACATAAGGGGAAAGTCATCAAAATGATTTAGATTTGCTTCAGTGCTCTTCCTTCTCCGTTTCAAAAAGTCGGCTACAGCTTCTGCCACTGCTCTTCGCCACTCTTTGGGAAATCATTCCAGGCTTTGTCCAAAGTATTGTTCACTGCTTCAGAAGTCCTCAGTCAAGTAAACTACTTCAATGCGCTCCAGTAGACATAACTTAATTGGTTTGAATTCCGTGATCCTGACTGCTAATTACCTTGCGTTAAAATATGGTTGCTTCGTGATGAAGTCGTAAACGTTTCCTGCGCTGTAACCTGTGCATTTCCGGATTTATGGATTTAAGCACAACGATGTTGGAAGGTCTACATTCCCTTGTAAAAATGACCAAAGGCACCAGACACAGCGGGTGATTTAGCAAAAGAAATTGTAGTGGAAGTGCCGTTCCATAATTTCTTGGCACCCCGGGAAATAGACCAGGGGCACAAGCTGTCGGAAAATTCATGAAATAATCAAAATTGACAAGATGGCAATCAAAAAAGTGCTCAGCAATGCAGATTCCATGCTCTAAAAATCCAAGGTTCCAGCTTTAGCCACAACGCTCAGAAATTCTTTGATAGATGATTTAGTGCTGTAGAGCCAATTTATTTTTATTACCACTTAAGTGCCCTCGAGGGTGCTCTGCCATAACACAAAAAAGATTGAAACCGGGGAAAAATTTACGATTGAAAACTTGGTGGACATCAGACAAACCAAAAGAGACCATGCTAATTAGGCAGCTCAGCGTCATCATGCCGGATTGGAAAAAAATTCCTAAAACAAAGCCAGCTCAGTCAAATCCTATTCGTATCCTTACCAAGTGAAGCAGCAGGTGGTCGAGAAGACGATGCGAGGACCTTAGCCGTTGTCTGGCGTGCAATCACCAGGTGAGTGTCGCAGTCAGCTGGCCGTTATCTATTAGCCAATGTTGCGTTAATCCCTCCCACAACAACATCGCTCCGATAGTAAGAACGGGGTGTAAGAATTGACCAGAGCTTTACACTGCCATATCAAGACACCAGCAGAGCCCGAGCAGTGCTCCTAAGTCAGGCTACGAAAGACGCGAAAAGAATGTCAATTGGATGCCACGAGAAAAAAGCTGATTTTACCGGGCAGAAAACGCGTAACGTGACACCGCGGCAGGCGTAAGCCGATCGCCCAATGTCAACAGCACTGGGAAAAAGAATGAATTAAGAGGAACGGCAGCGTACTGAAGTGAGGATCGGGGGGATTTCGCGCTTCACACACACACACAAACATCTGGTGGCCCTCAAACATCACGAGACAAGCTGCCGGCCCGGATTCCATTTATATTGTCGCGAATCGATGTCGCCGAAAACCGCGCCAGCTATTGTTAACACGAACTGGCGGCTATTTGACCAGCAATATGAGCTTTTCCGAGCAAAACGCTGCCATCGCGCTGACTTACATGGGTCGTTTCACGGAGCAGGGTGTGGGGGTAGGAGCTAACCCTCTCAGAATATATCTTATCTCAAAGTTCAACTGTTGGCTGATGTGTCTGATGGTGTTTTTCAAGAAAAGTGGAGTTGTATTTGAAGACAGAAAGAGAGCGTTTTACTGTGCCACTCTGGTCAGCTAAATTCATTTCTCTCTATATAAGGCAAAGAATATTGAAAGGAGTTCAATCGATGTAAACATAATTTTTTTAATTTAAAATTTTCCTTTCTCTTTGTCCAATGAAGATAGCTAAACGAATCATTTTCTTTATTTTTTCTCCCTTTTTTCAGTAACTTTATTTTGACCAATAATGCTATTTATTTAAACAAACAAGTACAGTCCTTCTCAAGAAGATGGACTGATTGGGCGACTGCACCATCGCGGCGGGACCCGAAAGAGGGATGCGGAGAGAGCATGCTCATGGTGAGAGGGTGGAGCAGGGCCCGCCGCGGTTCTGCAGCCGCAACGCTAAGAAACCGCACGCGCAATCCGTCTATCTTTTTGAAAAGAACTGTACATACCCTTTCATATTCCAGAACAACTTTATAGAAAAAAATGACTGTAGCAGCTGAATTTCTACGAGCCCTGCTGAAGCAAGGTAAATTTTGAGGAATTGAATGTTTTTTACTAATATTATTGTTATTTCATGTTTCGAAAAGATTCCTGGGAAAAGAACAATAACAACCAGAAGCTTTACACCTGATTCAATGAACAGAAATACTAATTACGCAGAGACACACTCATACTAAGAAGCACCACGATAATTGTTGATACAAACTTTCCTCAAGCTAGAGGGAATGAGTTGCTTTACCTTACTTTAGTTCAATTTAGGTGCTTAAGAATATTCAATTTTTATTGTCAGTAATTTTCATGTTTATTTGATCGTTCATTTGTTTTAATTGGATAGAAAAAAAAACACTTAAAAAATGAAGTTTACTCATTTTTGCAGTGCAGAAAGAGAAGAAAGAAAATTATGTACACTCGTTATAGCGTCGCTTATAGCAGTGACACTGATGATTAAATGGCCATGGGTTTTTTATCCGTCAGGAAAATCAGGTAATTGGTGCCAGTAGGGCATAAAGGAGGTATGTAGGTCTGGATGAAGCCAAGCTGTCAACTTTTGGTTCTGCAGAGGATGTTCAATGCTAGCGACTCGAAGGTACGTAGTGACCTGCTCAATCCCCGTCACAACTGGCAACACATCCAATTCGCACGCTTCGATCAACAAAATTACGGCAAATAATTAGTTTTTGTTCATTTAACGCTTTCACCTACTTATAGAGACAATCTCATTAAAGGGCACAGAAACATGTTGATTGAATTTTCTCTCAAGTGGAGCTCTATGAAGACGCCAAAGCTGCATTTAAAAACGTTTGATTGAAAAATAAGTACTGAAAGTAAGTGTAATATCTCTGAGTGAGGGTTTCGGCATCCAGAAATACTTAGAACGTTAGAAATAGGACTGAAAGCTGCAGGTACGTATGTAGCGGAACTTCCCTATATTCCCGCATGCGTAGGTTCCCGGATTTCTTTTTTCTTGTACTTGTTTGCTTTCATGGGCCATGGACGGGCAACGAATAAATAATGAATAAATGATCATCAGAAATGCGTTCTACGTCAAGTAATCTCGCATATTCCAGGAAATCTCTGTACTTTTCCACGCATATTAGTTATTTTTGTAAGGAAGGAGTTGAAAGATGTGAAAAAAGTTCTAACAAGAAGCTAAGAGTTTTCCAAAGGAGGAGTTAAAGATGTTCTCAGGGCGCTAGCAGTAAAATCTTCAGCACTCCGGAGAAGAATAAAACCATCACTGACCGGCATGCCAACTTTGCCTGATATCGGTCGAAAAGTGCCTGGTCGGCGGTCGTAGAAAAGGTAACGTTGAAAAGGTCGCAAACGGAGAGTGAAACTCCAACCTCTAGAACCTCATGGAGGTGAGGGATGGCGGACATGGACGAGTTGTCGAGGAGTGACACTGAAACAATGCCACAAATCGATATTAAGTATGTGTAAACTGAAGCGAGGCGGGTGTGGTGGTTCTTTGTACTGTATGCAACGGTAACTCTGCGGCTGTTTTGGTTACTGTAGCGAACAGTCCGCGCCAAGGTACCGTTTCTCTCATTTCTCCGGGAATTTTCTCTGCGGCAATGGCGAATGGGCTAAATTCCCTGTGGGCCTTGACTTGTCATACATACATAGTTTGAGCTAACTTCACTGAATTTCGTGCCTACCTGCAGTGTCACTGGCCTGCCAATCTGTGGGATCTATCTGCTGTGTGGAGGAATGAGCTGGTGCGAGGTGAAAGTCAACGAACGGCTGTCCACCGTAGCAGCACAACACCAGCAGATGCTGCAGTTCCATGCCTGGCCAGCAGGACTCCTGAAATCGGATGAGTTCGTGAATAATCGGGACAGCAACGTGCCGCACAGACGCCAGAATAAGCGAACATGGTTATTTAGCCAGGGAAAGGTGACCATAGATGTGCAAGTGAAAGGAATTGGTGACCAAATCCAGAAGTTCTTGAGGCCACGGCTTGCAACCCATGGGGTTTTTGGAAATGCAAAATTCCAAAGACTTGAGCAGAGTTGCCAAAATACTAGTCATTGAGCTACAAGGAATGTGCACCCTCACAAACAGGCAATGCTTCAAAGAAGACCGGTGCCAAAAAGACCAAATGAGTACTACTGAATCTATCCAAACTTCTCATTTTCCCTATACTTCGTGAAAGCGACGCAGTGTTAGGATTGGCAGCAAGTGACAGGTCGCGTCCCAGTAGCCTGCATGTCGTCAACAGCTCGCCAGGCGTAAAAGTAGAACTAGCGAAAGCCTACATCGAGGCAAGAGTAGGAGCATATTATTTACATGGAGCATTGCCCTGCAAAATTTCAACCAGGAAATTTTCACAAGCCAAGAATTATCTTATTGCTTGACTATCCATGAAGTGTTACAAGCTTACTATCCACCAAGTATGTACATAGAAGCTTCGGCGAGCCCCTTATCCACATTTCCTGTTAAAATGGGAGACATTGGACTACTCCAGCAATGATCACTCCAGTCAGTAATTTTTTTCCTGTTTACCGGTTCGGAGATACCACAACTTCCAAAAAACAAGCCAAAAAGTAAGCACTGCGTTCTATTAGAGCTGCAAGACCTATGGAGTTTCTTCTCGTAGACCAACTGCGAGTGCAAGAGCGAAGTATGTAATCCACGCCATTTTATATTTGCACAAATACTTAGACATTGAGGCATAACCATGCACAGTGAGGACTGACTACTCGTGCGCAGTATGACCGGTGCGAGTGAATACATCTAGGACCGTCGCTGAGTGTTAGCATGTGTTTTAATAAATAGAATGGAAAATATAGAATTTATTTATTTATTTACTTATTTATTCATTCATTTGTATAATATGCCAAAAATTGGGGAGTGCCGAAAGAAAACTCATGAGAAAAAAAAGAATAACAACAAAAAGTCGAGGAACAACCACAATTGAGAACCGGGGGATCCACGCTACTGAGCGAGATTCTACACCATTATTCTGCACCATTATTCATTATTCATATCTCAGTATTCACGCTCTAGAAAGAGAGGTGGATGTAAAATGAATGTTAAACTTTTACAATATTAGGTTGGCGCATAAGTTTCCGTTGTTTTTTGCTGAGCCGCCAAACGGGTAATGTCGAATTCTTTGCAGTCCAACGAAGATCCCGTCAGTAGAAGCCTAATAAGGAAGCAGCTTGGATTTGGCAACTAAATTCTGAAGCTGACCTCCTTCTCGCAACCGTAGAAGTTGAATACGCAAGATTTGCTAATGGACTTCAGCCCCCCCCCCCCCCCC
>JARK01001635.1:53213-66721 GCA_000688135.1 Ancylostoma ceylanicum
CCCCCATCTTTAGGTTCCTTGGCGCGTCCAAAAATCATGAAACTTTAGAAATTGTTAGCAAGTTGGACGAAATCCGCGCGACCGTTATTATAACAGCACGGCCCAACATTCGAAACAAAGAGAAAACGCAGGATGATTATATAGGATACATATTTAAAAAATCAGGCTCCGACATCCGCCATTACATAGCAAACCTATGTAGGAATCATCAGAAATGTTCAGAAACGTGTCCTTCATTTCAACTACAATGGTAAAATATTGGGATTCATCCAAGATAAAGATTATTGGTCCCAGAATGAGAGAGCAATGAACTGAGAGGAGGCTGTCGTAAATCAAAAACTTCTCGCATGAAAAGCATTGAGGCAAACGGTACGCAGATTTCAACATTTTGAAGCGCTATGAAGTAGTGGCAGGTGGAAAGTTGGGAGACAGCCTGCAGCAGTATATAGGTTTGAACATGAGCACAGTTAGCAAAGAAGCTGGTTCGAAAGTAACAGCTGCAATTTTTCGTTGCGGTTGCATGGACATATGGAACACTTAGTCGTCATGTGGATAATTTGGATTAAAAAATGTGGATAATACCACATGAAACTTCATCCTCGTTAAGGAAACATAAAGCTCAGCAAGAACAGACAGAGCCCATAATTCAATAAAGAGGAGTGTTCCTGTTCCAGCCTTTCTGATTGTGGGACTGGGTCTTTGCCCCTTGCGCAATATCCCTGTGTTGGAGTTGCACCGCCTCATGGAAAAATTCCATTCCAAAGCCAGTAAGCATAAAGCATAACCATAAGGTAGTAAGAATGAAAACGGAGGCATTCAGCGACTAATTGTCCAGATGCCGGAAATGCAGCGAATTCCTTGGTCCTCGGTGAAAGGAGTATGAGGACCTGAGCCAAATTGTGAGCATTCATCTTTTGGCAACGCTGCAACCGAAGTTCAATGGGGTTGCACACATTTTGAGTAGTTTCTTCTGCTGTGGAGAAACAAGCCGAAGAAACAGAACACAACTCATACCAACAACTTCTCCCTCTCCCGGAGAAGGAGAACAACCTGGAGACCCATCAGGTAACGGGACAACTCTTGCACGTATTACCAGGGTAAATGCAGATGAAGTAATTATACCTTTATTACATTGTTTTTTTTTTGTTTGGTGCATCATGAGTGTATGAATGAATGGATAAATGAATAAACAACTCCTAAATAAATAAATGAATAAATAAACAAACTACGGCAAAAACTCATACTTCTGATTGACCTTTTCGCTGAGAACTCAGGAAAACTAAGTCCCTCCACCTATGAAAATAAAACAGAGTATACTCTCCCAAATCCATAAAGAGAATAGTGTAATTGAATCAAGCTGTGACTGAGGCCTTGAAACCGTTATTGAGAAAATATGTGAGCGCTACTTGGCTCTCTCTACCCCAAGATCTAGAAAAGAGATCCGTTCATAGAGTAATCGGACTAGAAAGGGGGTGTTCTATCTGATCAACATTTAAATTGCATGCGTTCCGTTCAAGAAGTCCAATTCTGTGGGTTTACGGTTCGTTAATCGTAAGGTACGGTGCCTCACGGAATCTCCATAAGCTTTGCACAACGATGTCTTCTGACAAGCTTATCACGATTATAAGCAATTCAGCGTCCCCTTGCTGTTTTCTCCCCGAAATTGACAACCTGTTCACTGTTCTTACAGTAGTCCTACCGCATGTATTCATACTAATGGTGTTACAGTATTGTGAAGGAGACTTGAAAAAATCCTTCTGTGTGGCTGAGTTCACTTGGAGAAAGAGAAATAAGGACAAAGAGAGAGAGGCAGAGAGAGAGGCAGAGAGAGAGAGAGAGAGAGAGAGAGAGAGAGAGAGAGAGAGAGAGAGAGAGAGTGAGTGAGTGAGTGAGTGAGTGAGAAAGAGAAAGTGAAAGAGTGAGAAAGAGAGAGGAAGTGAGGCCAAAAAACTGAGAGAATTGCCTCTAAATCCCCTGAAAAGATGAGGGAAATTGTCCCCGATTATAAACTATAGGCATGTGGAAGTGAAGCCATATAAGGCCAATGTAAGCTGCCAAGGACGAGGACTAACACTCCAACATATGGGACTTTCCCCGTTGAAAGGCGATCTCTAATATATTATTCCAACTTTTATGTGTAGTACAGAGTTCATTCGGAAAGTGGATCTCGCCATCCTCAGACGTGAAGAAACTAAGAGCTGAATTTCCCTCATACACAAATTTTGTTGGGTACCTGGCAAATCTCAACCTTCCCTCTTATACTAACCTATCAGGGACTCTTGAAACGGGGGAACACATTGCCAGTACTGCACGTGGGGAATCTGTAGGTAGCGACTGCCTAAACGAGATTCAACACCAGGTGTGTAACGCGCTGTGTAATTTGTTTAGGCGTTACGAAGTTGTATGTGATTAGGCAGTTGCTTAGGCGGCGGAATTGTCATTTACGGGCCTCGACAGTTGCTGTTTGCTTATGTCCCGCGCATAATGTAATGTTACATAGCGGCATTGGTAACAAGGTCCTGAAGGTGGTGCCGGGAGCTGACGTCGGCTGGGATGTTCCACTGGCTTCAGTTAGTCTGACTCCGAGGAACGGGACATCAGAAGCGGTTTCTTCTTTCATTTGACCCAATCACTACGTTCCGAATATAGTGCGTTCCGTGCGCGACGATAGCTAAGTATTTGTGCATAAAATGGCGACATGGACGTCCCTCCCGCTAAACGCAAGAATGTCAGAGTTGTTAACATGGCGCATCGTATTATGTGACACCGCACGTGCGTTGTTTTTGTTCCACTATGTTTTTATCAGTGTGGTATGAGCACATCGCTACAATAGCAGTTTTAACATTTAATCTACCTTGATCTAGTATTATTTATTTCCTCTGGGATGCGCTTCCACCCTTGCAATAATTTTGGATCATGGGAGCATGATTGGACCGCAATATTACGTCGCAGCTACAGAATTTCTCTTTTTCTCTAGTTTCTCCAGGACTATTGTCCAACTTATTCAGCAGAAAAGCCCATTATCGGAAGAAATCGTTTGAGAATTATAATATTTTTAGAATTAAATAACCGAAAGTGTTCAAAAAATGGTGTTAACAAAATGTGAGGGTAAGGCTAAGGCGAAATCGAAGACAAGGTAACACAAGTTATGATCTGCTTTATAGAGCGGTTTCTAAAAAAATTCGCTAATCGAGGTATTGCGTAAGGCCAGAGTATTCAGGAAAAGGAAGTGGAGGAAAGTAAGGTGAGGAAAAAGAGAGGGATGTTGGAATATGTGTAATTTAGAGGAAAAAATAGCATGTATGACGTGAATTAACTCACAATCAACTACTTCCAATCATTCAGAAGTAAAAAAAAACTTTCATTGTGCCAGTATTCAGAAACTTTCAAAGTAAAGAAACTGGAATCCTGCTCATCCCTGATGTGGGTCCTAGCAGATTGAACTGAAGGCTCAATAATTCAGTTATGTTTGGATGCTTATCCATTTGAGGGGGATTCACATGAGATAACAATGGTTTTAATGAGCGATAGCGGAGAAAACACTTTCATAATCACCCAAGAGAATGCCACCGGCTATCAAATAACAACGAGTTGTGGCGAGAGAGCCACACGGGTTTTTATTACCGCGCCTCTAGGACGAGTGTGGTCAGTTGGCGCATAAAGTGTGAAGCATAGCCGGAATTTATCTATCTGACATTTACGACGAAAGCCGAAAAGATTTGTCACTCACACCTCCCGTCAACAGCCATCCCATGAATGAACGAGTTGACAGGTGTGTCCACCACTCACAGATTTTGAGCGAATGTCATTGTTGTAAAGGAAACTCTTTGTCACAGAGCTGAGGAAATCACGAGCGCTGTTAGAAGATAAGCTCTTTTCCGTGCGCTACAATATTGTGATTACAGTAATGCCATGAAAACATCAGCGGACTAAGAGCAGCCTCGGGACTAGAGGACAAGGTTCAACAAATACTGAAATGAGAGGGAAAAACAAAAATGCGGATTTGCTCACACTTATAGGAGACGAAGAATCAACAACGGAACATGAGGAAAAAATCTTTTACTCAGACAAAATGTCAGAAGGATCGCAGCAGAAGGAGATCTCGACTATGTGGTTAAAATGCGAGAGACATAGAGATAAAAAGATTCGGAAGGACCGCAGCAGAATGTTATCTGCTGCTGTCCTTCCGAATACCGTGGGAATGGTTCGGAAGGATCGCAGCAGAATGCAGGAGAGAGAGTAGGCGTTATCAAACCCTTCTCAGATACGGAGCTCAGTTTTGTTGCGACCAGCAAAAAGTTAGGGCCTTCAAATTAGCGCTAAGAAATTGGCTTCGTTGATACTTCTAGTTGTGAAACCACTGACTTCACCCAGGTCAACATTTTTGTGTGTCTGTACCGCCATGTGGTGACCCTACGGGGTAATATCGGTTCTGTAGCACGTTTTGAGACCCAGAGAAGCTTCCGGAAGAACCACAGCAGGTATTCGTAAGGACCGCAGCAGCTTTTCGGAAGGACGGCAGCAGCTATTCGGAAGGACCGCAGGTCGACTGTCGCTTCTTCCGGTTTTCTGCTGCGGTCCTTCTGAAAATTTGTCTGAGTAGTAATCAACTCCAGTGTTCATACATACATACACTGATCAAAGAAAGCATTAGTGCATATGTAAAAGATACAACAAAACTTATACGATCACCTTCCAGACTGAAGGCCCAGAAGCCAAGCAACTACACTGCGCACTTCGGAGTCGCATCATATTTGTTTGCTTGATTTGTGGTTCGACCCAGGGCAACTCGGCTAAGCTTGGTGGTGCCAGGTTGCTAGAAAAGAGAGTAATCATTTATGAAGAATTCTCAACGGCGAGAAACCTTTGACAATCTCAAGCGTAACGCCCATCCTAAATATAATACCTCACTGCTTCCATTATGAAGGAGTATAAAGAAGAATTTGCAGATACTCGAATAAACTATGTAATAAACTATGTAATAATATGCTATAAGGTCCTGTACATAGGAAACCGCAGGATGACAGCTCCAACGGGAGTCGTAGAGGAGGGAGCGAGCGATGGGAAGCGTCTCAAGACAGATGATAGTTCCTTTTTTACATTACACTTTAGGGCGACATCAAAATAAAGACCTCGAGCTGAGCTGTCACAAAGCTGGCGCGGTCTAATTTCCGTTAGCAGGCACTAGAAAATGCATGTCTTGCATACATTACCATGATAAACCCATAAAGTAACTGGAACACAATGGGAGCAGTTCCGCGTGAAATTTCAGTGTTTAAGCATCGCTTGAAGGCAGAGGCCCACCTCATATCGTTTTCGAGTTACTAACATATTCCGAACCTACCCGATCAGCTGAATCTGGCAATGTACTTAAATGTCCCAAAATGGTCTCTAAACCCCGTTTTCGGTGACGGGCTTTGCACCAGTTTGCTGGAACAAATTTACGTGCAAAGACGTGTATCACCGTTGATCTCATCGGTCGGACAGGAAAAGACGTGTTCATCTGACGTTGCTGCTGTTGCGGGCAGCCAGCACCAAGTACCCGCTTTTGGAGCGGATCCGCCCCTGCCTCAAGAAACGGGTACTTTAACCCTATCAAAAACAGGGTTTTCGTCACTTTTGTGACTTTTACTGTACATTGTTGGAATCAGTGTGGCGAGGAGGTCAACAATCTGCTAATATCGTCGACGTGAGGAACGAGGTGGTCCCCCGCCTTTAAACACTGAAACTTCACGCAGAAGTATTGGGTTGGGCAATAAGTTCGTGCGGTTTTTTCACCTCAATTTTTTACTGGGAACCGAATATTGTTTGATAACGTAGCAGTAACCATTTTGTAGCTCTTGATTTACTCTTTGTAAATACTCAAGCCGATTTCCTCAATTCTTGCCACACCTCATTTTTTATCGCCTGGAGTGCGAAGCACCATTTCGGTCGGGGCGACAACCTCCGACCACCCCTACTGTTTGACTTCTATCATGAACCGAATGCAACTCAAAAGACAGCAGATATCAAAGACATGTCAAGAGAAGCCATTACTGTTGAAAAGACGGCGCAAGAATGGATACCCAAGTCAGAGAGGTTAATTCTAGTACAGAGGATGTCCCCCTTCCAAAAGTGGAGTTTGAAGAACAGTGAGACGTTTACGCGCCAGGTTTTGATCCAGATGTAGAGAAGAACCACCAAGAATGTTAAATTCTAGCAAAAACTAAGTTTAACTGATTCAGTTCGCGAAAAAACTTCGAAGGGCTCAGTACGAGGTGAACCCTCACATCGAGAGGGCGCGTCGCCTCCGGGTTAATTCCACTAAAACGGTATCCTACACTCTAGAATAAAGGGTAAACTCACTCATACAACCTCTACAAGCCTGAAGCAGTCCCTAACCACTTATTTTGGTTATTTTCTTGGACAATTTCCAGAGCTCCACTGAGAAGTTGCAGTTAAGAGTAACAAATTGGGTCGCCCCGAACAATATGGCTTTTCATGGAAAGGACACCGAGAAGCTGCTCCGTCTCTGATAACATTAATAGCGGAGGAAAGGGGCTATATAAATCACTTGTTGTGATTCATGTTGTTCGTGAAAAGTAGTAATTCCAGTGCCCCTGAAAAACCGCACGAACTTATTGCCCAACCCAATATAATACGAGTACAGTGTATGTATATCAAGACTAAAGGCAACAAACGTAATGAACCAACGCATTACAAATAGCACTAACATATAGCAGCCATTTTCCAACAGTGTATGGTTTAAAGTTTTATAACGAACTCAAATCCGCTGAAAAGTCAGATTGAAATTGATTAAGAATAGCTCTTAACTTGGACTTCTGCGATCTTTGAGTTGTAGAACAGTAGGCCAGTGAAGGCCCATTGCGCCTTCTGTGTGAGAGCTGTTGCCAGAACGATGAGTAACAGAGGAAAAGAAGGAATGTGAACATCACACATGAATTGTTGAGACGATTGTAGACTCTGTGCATTCCAAAACACACAGAGTTCGCCGTTAAGGTTTTACCCATTTCAGGTGTGGAACACCACCCTGTGAAAACCCATTCGTGAGGGGATTTAATCTGATATATTGGCTATTTCAAACTGTATATTGAGCTTAAATAAATGAATTTGTACCAATTTTGCCTCTCTGAAGACGACGTTAAGTGGAAAGTCGAAACGTTGATTCGGAAAAGTACTGCGTTCCTGTATCAACATGTATGGAACATAAAAATTTTTTTAAAAAAAAATTGCATTTTAAAATGTATTGGCAATCGAATCTCGAAGGTTCCCTGATTTCTTCTTTTCCTGATTATAAATGTGTTGGAGAAGGCCCACGTGTTTGGCCTAGACCACTGCAATCGCAGTGATAAAAAAATCATTCTGAATCGCCACAATATGTGCATCTAGTAAGGAATCCAGTCCAGAGTTGCCGGATATTTGAATGAGGAATGAAAAAGTTGGGTGCAATCTGTTGCTTCTGCAGTTGCATACGCACTCGAAATTAGAAGGAAATGACATGGTATACTGGTTTTAAAGAGTCTGAGAGATGGCAAGAACAGCTCATGTGCCCCTTTGATTCATCAGTGATTCTCTTGAGGAGCTATTCAAGGAAGACAGATAAGCAGCGTAAATCGTCTGGACTACATACGTACATAGGGATCAAACGCAGATGAAGGAATCAGAGAACGGAACGTTGATCAGTGAAGTGAATCGCTCACGATTAGGGGCTTTTGAGGGAAGATATCTGCTTGGGTGCCTTCTGAATTTCCCTTGATCTACCACGCGTATACGCACGTCAGTTTTGCAAGCAAAATCTTTTTAGGAAAAGAGAAGGCCAACAGAAGATCAACTAACACGTGGATATGTAGCTAGCGGTCTTGGATACAGGGTAGAAAAATTGATTCGTAGGTCTTGTGCAGCTCGATGCTCCTCCTCCACGAGATCCAGGATGGCCAGCAAGGGCAGATAGAATGACAAAATAGATGCAAACGAAAATATAATAGATGCAAGAGGAACATCGCACATTTGTGGAAACCAGGAGAACTTGCATTTTTTTATTCTCAAAGTAAGCGCTCACTCATCAACTGTACGAGAACGGAGTTAAAGGGATGTTTGCCCCGGCAGAAGAGTGAAAGTTCCTTGGAATGTGAGCAACAGCTGGGAAACACTGCGAAACAAAACGATATCTAAGAAAAGATTTATCACTGAGGCAATCCCATGCAACAATGTTCGGCTGTGACAAGAAAATTTATGAGTGTATGGCTGAGATGTCCTCTCTGAAAGATATGCATGCATCCTTCCAGAAAGAGACATTTCCGTCTCTTACTAGTATCTGGACAATCGCAAAGGGACCTTCACTGAACGGATAATAATACCCATTCAACATAAAAGTGATCGAAAAATGTTAACAACAATAATTGGATACCAAAACTGCAAGGACAACATGAAACCAGGACTATAAGTTGTCTGGGCCGGTAGTAAAGTCCTAAATGTTGGTAGCCATCTGCTGCTGCCGTGACGTGAGGTCGCTGCCTGTGTATTTTTAGAATGATGCCGGCAACTTTCTATTCTTAACCATGTGCCCTCACGTCGGAGATCAGTTTGTTGCCAGCAATGACCTCAGGGCAGCCGGCAGCTCGATTGCACCCAGCACGACCTCACAACATGGCAGCAGGTCAGAAAATTATGAGAGATCACGCAATGGCGAGAGGATGCCGACGCATGGACCTCGTCATGGTCGAGGGCATGACCAGCATCAGCACCTCTTTACAAATCCTAATCTCTAAAGATTTAGCTTGGTTTCTGGCGAGGAAGACTCCTCTGCAGGCTGCACTTACTGAGAGCAAGATACTCCTAGGGATTGATCAACGGAATTTCAAATTCGTAACTTTGGACGCGCATGTGCTTGCTCTCTTAATTAGCTTCACTTTTCAGATATCCCGTAGATGGTTAGGTGATGGTAGTTCCGTCACGGCAATATCTGCGCTACTTTCCCAAGAGAAGATCCAATTTATTGTATATACCTGCGTCTGTTGACAACTGCTTCGCCCCTCACATCAGCGGTGCCTGTTCTAGATTATCATCTCCACTTCATCGCGTCCTTGGATCTTTTGCATACTACGGATCCTAGCGTAAATTAATCGTAAGCAAAACTTCTTCAAGCTTACAAACCATAGAGAACCAACCAACGTCCAAGCACTCCACTTCGAAATGAAAGTGAGGCTATGTCGGCACCTCAGCTCCCGACGTGTCGGCATCATGCTAACCTAATTTTCCATTGAGATGCCGCTGTAGGTGCCGGCATGTTGGGAGCAGAGATGCCGACATGTCGAGACTATCTCATGACATGACGGCATTTCGACGTCACGTCATAGGGTACTTTACTACCGGCCCTGATGGTGAATACATTCATTATAACTCGTGATCTCTAATGATTCTGCATTTTATGCTGCAGTAGTACAAGCGAAGAAAGGGTCATCTTTAGAGCCTTGGTCCGCAAATTTCTTTTGGACTGGAGAACAAGCTTGCGTGAACTTCATGTGCTTAAAACTCTTCTTTTTCTCAAGAAGAATAGCAATGACTTTTATAGCTCCTTTCCTCATCTATTTATGCTGCCAGAGATGGAGTAGCTAGTTAGCTAGTGAAAAATTGCTTTGTTTGGAATGACTAACCTTGAGCATCGCCACTGCAACTGTTGCATAAAGATTTATGAAATGCATCGATAGGTCAACAATACAACTATCGGACCACTACAGTCGACAGTAGTGAAAATATCCTATCTACGGGTTTCTTGACAGTCGTTTTAGAGAAATTTTCCCAAAGAAATTGGACAATCCTAGTGTGAGCGATTGCCTCACATGGAGCAGTCCAGCTTTTTGCATAGAATGCACCAGGTGAAGTTATAAATTACTGAGTGTGAGCATCAGTAATGATTCTTCCATACATCTAGAGAACCTCTGTGGGACATTCCCCTCTATATCCATGTGTACCACAAACGGGGCATCCAGAATGAGCGGCAACTTCGAGGCCAAAATTGCCCCGTTTGAACGAGACATGCCAATTCTCTACCGATTTTCTGCAGCAAGGTTCTTATACAAGCGTCGTTGATATCCCTAGGCACTTGAGCCACGCTTTATCAAAAATTTCAAGTACTACGGTAGTCTGTAGCAGTAGCGCGTCTGTCGAATTGGAGGGTCACATTTCATGCGATAGAAAACAAGGAGTAGTGAGAACTCAGGGCGAGATTGTGGTAGTTGTAAGGACCAGAACAAAAGCTATAAAGTAGATCAAGATAGGAAATCAATCAAAGTTCGAATCATTATAAAAAAAGAACCAAATTGAAAAAAAACCGCACGAACATACTTATTCCAAACCTAATACGTAGAACCCAAGAAAGTTCTAATTTTGGCGGGACACCAACTCAAGAAAAGTTTGAATAGATGAATACACTTAACGCTCATGGGAGAAAACACAGATTGAATTTTCATAGAAGAAACTCGGTATGTTAGGGCAAATATTAAAAAGTGGCAAAATTAATTAAGAAGCGTTTACCAGCAACGCTCGTTTTTTAACATTTTCAACCCCGTTCATCAAGAATACGTGTACGTATTTGTAGACAATTCTACTTTATTTGGAAGTCTTACTCTAAGAGAAGTTCCATGCGCGGTTTCGCCAATCATTTCGTTTTCCACATATTTCCACATTAGCCAGATGCACTGGAGCCAGTGGGGTGCTTTGGAGATGGGAAGCTTCTCATTTTATCTAGCTGGAGAGAGAAATTTTCGTGAGAGGATTGCCCTTTACAATGATGCTTCACGTATGAGGTTGGCCCGAAAGTCCTGCACCACCACTCACTTTTCGAACCAGAATTTCTTGGCCTTGAATTGAAATCCTTCGGCAATACAATGTGGTAGAACGTTCTACTTCTTCTCAGCTATGAAAATTAGCAGGCCAGGTCCCATCCATGGACCGTATTGCAATGATTTAAAAAAAGTGTATGTAGCTTTGTTGCAGAACCTTCGGACCAACCGAATACTTAGAATATCAGAATAGTAGGCACTGACACTGATTACCCCTCGAATCAGGGAAAGGTGATCCAAAGTGAGCAACCGTGGACATCTTCATAAGTTGGAAGAGCGCTTCTCTCTACTATCGCGGTTCGGAATTTGATATGAAATGAGTTAGTCCGGAATCTCTTCATGAGAATTAATTCATCCATCTCAAAAAGACTTTGTAGTGAGACATCTTGAACTTGACGAGCTTAACAATTTTTTAGAGAGAAAAACCGGCATTCACATTGGCGGTGTTCATCTTCAACTCGACTAGACGTTGTGAGTTGCAGTAATGTCTACAGGATGAGAGCCTTCAGGCTTCATGTTAACAAAGGAAATGGAGATGGTCAGAAGTTCAAAAGGTACTCTAAACTGTCAGTATTGTACTGGTCTGGTAGCAGAATATCCCTATCTTACCGTACACGGCAGAAAATATGTAGCTAGCAATCCAAAATGCTCGACGAGCGCTGCTGAGGTTGAGAGGGTGCCAATTCATAGGTTTTTGCCGATTTTCAATGAGAATTGGAGTGCTATTCTTCGCCTGAGGGCATGAACGTCGGCGCTCGTCTTATTGAGGCATGGAAATATGGAATTCTCGGGATTCCACCGCTGTATAGATTCGTGCTTGGACGACTATACTAGGAAAAGAACATTGAGGAGAACTCATTAACGTATTCAAGACCAACGTACGTGTATGTTTACGGATGAGGAAAAATATTGCCCAATCGAGTACGGCCGTTGTCCATGTCGGGTGGAGTTTTGCAGCGGAAGCTATGGATTGTGGGTTATACCAACTAATGGCCAACTTCCTATCTGCGAGTTATGAGCTAAACAGGGGCACGGGAAGCGGGGTGGTGGACGATATGCCAGTGCCACGGCGGAGTAAATGGGCATCGAGAGGAATCGGCCGCCGGACGAGCAAGAAAATGGGCCTGAAGCCAGATGACAAGGATGCGAGGCGGGAACGGCCATAATGCTTTCGAGATAGTGGTGATGAAGGGTGAGGTTTTGAATGTTGATGGAACATCTGAGCTTACATAGCATACCTCTTTAGGAACTTTATAAATGTAATCATTACATGCCACCGCAAAATATGTACCTACAACATACGTAGGCTTAGAGTCTCGAAAAAACATTGGCAGACGGAGGAAAAAACGCAACGGAGTGTGTCTAGATATTTCCAGTAGGCTTTATCCATGCTGTTAATCACTTCAATACATAAGATTTATCCTTCCTGGTCAGTGTTCATTGGTAAGCGACAATTCAAAGACAAACGAATGGATGACGAAGCTGACAATTGATCCTTTTCGTTGAATGTGTCTGCCAAGATGTAATGTAGAAGATTTTTCGGCAAAGTTATCCTAGAGTACCTATTGCAAGTTAAAAAAAACAATTTTTCATTCCTTCAAGTTCTCAGAACCCAACAAATTTCCACGTTTTGAGATCAACGCCGCATTGTCCCTGCGATCAACCACATGAGACTTCAGGAAAAAACTTGTTGAAGCTTATATCTATTATGTGATATATGTAGCCCAGTCAGGGAACAACTATGATGCAGCCAAACCGTCTTTCCTCCTGGGATTCGACAAAACTGCGCCCATTCCCACCATAGTGCTAAATCTAGGATTACAGCAAACTTTCGGAGAGCAGGCATTTACTGTAGGCGCTGCCTTCAAGAATTTTGGGATTTTTTTTTCATGTTTTGGGAAGCTGATACTCACTTTGTAGAGCGCATAATTCAAGATACAAGATTGAAGGTTCAGTAATCACATTCAAGTATAATGAAATCGCCGGAAGATTTCTAAGCAACAAAAATCACAAATTCCTTCCTATTCCGATCAACTCTTCACAAATCCATGATACTGTGGAAGAAATTCAAGTCCTTTAAACGGAGCCCTTCATATCCGATTCATGGCCATTTTTATGAACTGAATTTCTTGTTCTTGGTATTGTCTTCATCGTTTCCCCTGTCTCCTGTGTTACGCATTCCCGGGTTATTTTCCGGATGATAATACGAAATACTAAAATAATTCACTGGAACTTTGGTTAACTCAAGCCTACTCATACGAAGCTTACAAAAACCTTACAGAACGACTTCCCCCGAAATCGCCAGAAGTACAGGATGGCGAAAAATTACGTGAGCGTGACATGTGACTCCGTTTTAATTGTTGTATGAAGCTTTCGTATATACTTTTTTTCCTGAAATAATGTGTAAACATAAAGTCAGAATAACTATCCACTCCCTTGAGACCAAAATCAGCTCTTTTCTGAGGAAGGATTTGTGGCCTACCAATAATCCGGATCTGAATCCATTGGACTTTTCTGTTCGGGGTTTATAGAGCAGCTTAAGAGTCGAAATGTGAAAAACCTGGTGAATTTGCAAAGAGAATTTAACCAAGTTTGGAACAACCTAGATGTTAACTACCTGTCTATATGTATGTACCAGTGGCGGACGCAGAAAGTGGGCGGGAGGGG
>JARK01001635.1:69690-87805 GCA_000688135.1 Ancylostoma ceylanicum
AGGGGGGGGGGGGCGTGGGAAAATTGGGGTCTCCGCCGTTTTGGGGACCCAGACGGAAAATAAAATTGATAAAAGTATTAAATATAACAATAAATAAATAATCGAAATTATTTAAAAAATAATAATAAAAATAAACAAATAAAAATTAACTAATACAAGATTTTTATTTGTATTGTAAAGTGATTTCAAAAATTTGGAGACCCATTCACGGGGGGGTCATGTGTTTACTAGGTAAGTTTCGCACGTTAGTTGGTAAATACGTCACATTTGGCCACAAACACAATGCTGTACGTTTCCTATGTCCTAGATTCATTGCTGCTCTGGATGCAAAATATAATGGAGGAATGGACATGAACAACTCATTCATAGGTGAAGTATCCATCCCATTCCTTTCTTATTTTTTCCCTGTAGCAAATCATAGAAGGATAGTAATTTGACTTGATAGCATTCTATTGCATTGTGCAATACAGATTCGACCACGCAGTACATAAGAGAGCAGCACAAAAGCACTAAGTTCTTGTGTAGTAGGCCTTGGAACTGGTCAGATTCATCAGGAGTGCTCTCATTTCAGCTGTGGAACGTAATGATGGACAACATGTGTACATAAATATGTATCAGAACGCAGCCTGTCATCAACGGAGTCATGCACCAGTAACAAGAGAGAAAAGCATTAGCTATCCTAATAAACTGACGCTCACCAAAACAATTGCTCTGCAGGAAAAATTCAAGGCGTAAACAATGCGAAATTACATAGAATTACGTTCGATGGGAATTGTACTGTCCCAGTCACCCTTGTTTTTGTGGTGCTGCGGAGGTTTTTCTTACATTTCTCACAAACTTTAGGGTCTGGTTGGACGGCACCACAGCTGGTCAAAACTATCGGGAAATCGCTGTGAGCAGGATTAAGAGACATAAAATGTGACAAAGTGTATCCATGTTCCAGCCGCAGATGAATGCGAGAGGGAAGAAAAGATGAGAAACATGGCGGAAAACCGGCTTGCCCGCTGGACTCTGGGAAGCAGTATTCTTTCGGATTTGGTCTTATTATTGGAACATTTCAGAAAAGTTACATGATATCCCAAAGTAAAATAATTCAAGACCAGTTTCCACTTATTTTATGGATCATTTTGAAAAATTTTGCATAATGTTGAACACTGGAAAAGGATAGGAGCGCGTGGGATTCACAACTAAAAACGAATAGTGTTTTCGTGCGGAAATTTCAAACAGAACTTTGATTTCGAATAAGTACCCTCTGCGGAAAAGATGTATGGAAGCGGTACGGAATGTGAAGGATCAAAATCGATCCTGTCAAGATGAGTCCTAAGAAAAATATGACTAAAAAACATTTCTACGTGACATCGTATATACATAGAATATTAATAGTAGAGGTAACGAGTACGTCTGGGAAGAGCAGCGATTTTGAATGGTAGATGAGCAATAAGGTATGAGGTGAATAAACCCGAAGGGACGCATACATCAGCTGTCTGTCGCCACATACGTAATCTTGTCAGTGGGAGTTACATATGATTCGTTTAGATGCAGAGGAAGTGAACTCTACACACTAATAAAAAGTAGATTTTGAGGGCAAGGCCGGTGGTTCAGCACTTCTTTAGGTGTTCTTTTCGCAATGGATCAGAAAATCTCTCTTGTTTCCATATGTGAGGAAACGCAATGTTGAGATCTCTTCTGCATGATAGGAAAAACTTTATCGTTGCAACAGCTGTAGGAAATCGGATTTTCCCACTTCATAAACTTTTTTCACTTCATACATGTTTGAGCTATGTTTCTTGCCTCTGGGCGCAATTCAAAGGCTAGAGGCTTTCGCTTTCGATGAAAACAGCTTTGAAATGTCATTGTGTGTTAAAGGTTTAGGAACATAAGATTTAGGCTATTTAGCTCTTTCTCTCGTGGCTTAGTATTCCCTATCACTGTTTCGCTTTTTTTCTTAATTCTTGTAAGGCTTTTTACAAATAGATTGAAAGGCAATGTCTGTTTTTTGCTCAATTTCCTGGAGAGAAACAAGTTCTGAACAGAAGTTATCTTCATTTTGGTTTTTTAGTCAAAAAATTCCTGCTTCCGTGATTTCTTTTCTCTAAAAGTGTATGTCTATGTATCATGTAATGTAATGATCGAACCTACAAGTGCTTAAAAAACTACTACTTTATTTAAAAATTTTCCTGCGAGCAACTTTTCAAAATAAGAACAAATTCGTAACTTAAACCTCCGTGGGTTGGGAAAATGAAACTCATAAATAACAAGCAGTATCATGGCAAGAATGAGCATAATATGTACATCACAAGGAAGGACAGTCATTTCGTGTATACTAGTGAAAAGCGTGCAGAAGAAAGCTCCGCTCAGTTTCTCGAAATAGTCAGGAGAATGAAGTAATAAATATGATTGTCAATATAAGCTCCACTCCGATTTTTGTCGCCAAGTGAGTCGTCCACGTCATGGCATGCCGGGCTGCTATGCAGCGTGAACACACTCGGCGAAGAAATTCTCAGTGGAGCTATGGAAGCAGCATTTTTATAACCGAAATAATAGTGGGTCGCTCAACTGACGTAAATTTTCGCCTGTGCTAGCGTGCGTATGCACCATGATTAAAACGATTCAGATAATGAAATAAACGAAAGAACGAAGGCCCCAATGATGCCCTTTTGGTGGTTTAGGCGAGCTGTTGGAAAAAAAATTCATCCATTTAAGATATTGGAAAGAGCCGAAATTGAGCGGGCAGCGGGCTGGTTTTCTAACCGTGGCGTGCCATAAAAGGGAGGAGAAGTTCAAAGGTGAAAATATCAGAGTTATATGAAGGAACAGGACCAGGACTAGGAACTCATGCTAGGAGAGATGATTGTAACGAGTCCTCATAGCGTAGCGAGGTCTGTGAACAATATTGGACGTCATTTGCAGTTGCCACTCCAAATAAGAAGCACAAGCGACTGAAAGCCAGCAGCATAGCGACAAATCGCGACAGAAGCGTGCAGTTCACTCGAATTCTGACGCATTCCACCGGCGATTCTCACGCGGATTTCGTTACCTAGGGAATTCCTGAGGAGCCCACGGCTCGTTTTGATTATAACCTGCAGAGATTGTGGTATGAACACTGCGGCGGAGCTGCTTGAGGTTAGAAAACTCTTGTCAGAAGGAAATATCAGACGCATGGAGAAGAGAAAGAGAGCAGTAACGTAGTTACACGCGAGAGATTGTACTCATGGGATTGCACTTGAAGACCCAGCTGTGATGTAGATGTCCACGCTAGCACTCTATATAGATGATCGTGTTCTTTGGTGGTGAGAACACAAAATTTTTCCTTTTCTTTCTATATTTAATAATTGTTGACAATTGCATTGCTAGAGAGCGACGTGAAAAAAACATCATCAAGCACAAGAACATCAGTACTCTAATACAAAAACATTTTATTTCATTATACTTCATAGTCTTCTTATTGATTTATCGTTACATCTTTACATTACTTGTAGAGTGCTGACCGAATAAAAATTGAATAAGTTCAATTCATTTGACTAACAGCTCGAAAGTCCATCGAAAGGACGGACCTTTCTAAAAAAAATACTGCTTTACAGCCCTTATTTTCTTTCATCTAAGTGTGTAGAGTCTTTGCCGAAAAAACAGATAAGAATAGATAAAAAAATAGATAAAAAGATAGACTGATTGCGCGACTGCACCATCGCGGCGGGACCCGAACGAGAGACGCGGAAAGAGCACGCTCTAAGTGAGAGGGTCGAGTAGGTCCCGCCGCGATTGTGCAACCGCGACGCTAAGAAACCGCACGCGCAATCCGTCTATCTTTTTGAGAAGAACTGTACATACAATCCTTGCCGAAAAGATAGACGTATTGCACATGTGGTTCCTTAGCGTTGCGGCTGCACAATCGCGGCGGGACCTACTCGACCCTCCTACTTGAAGCAGGCTCTCTCCGCATCCCTGGTTCAGGCCCCGCCGTGATGGTGCAGTGAGGCAATCCGTCTATTCTTTCGACAATATTCGAATTCGAAATCAAATGATCGAAAGTCGAATATGTCCAACAGATTATTCTATCAACACACTACGTACTTGAGAATATTACAGCATGAATACAGAACTGGATCGTAGTCCTCGTAAATCCTCGTTCATGGTCGGAATCATAGCTATTCACTCAAGAAAAATTGTTTTTTTTTTCAAACCTAAGCCACCTCTGTCAAACGCATCCCGCAACTTCGAGTCCTAAAGCATTGCTTTGGCCTGATACTGGAGAAGCCCTTAAATACAGTGGGTGTCAATGGCGATGACCCATCCACGGCCTCGAGAAGCACGTCGCGCGACCGCGCCGCTCACGATGGAATCCTCGCTGCAGTGGCGAATCTGTGTTTTCTCGACAGTTGTTCACCACATTTGATGTTAACTAATAAGAAGACTAACTAACAGCCAAGAACAGTCCATAATTCGTTATCTTGGAAGGATCCCTGCTGAAGCGGCCCGGTAGCGATGCGTGCTTTTCGAGCCTGTGGATGGGTCACCGAAATCGACGCCCACTGTAATTTCCATTTTTTTTCTGCTACTCATAACAACAAAGCAATAAACAAATCGATGAGGTCATAATATAGTAACCCCCTTTAAACAAGAGGATCGTCAGTTCGAGAATAGTTACATGATGAATAATTCGGTTAGGTAAAGGCTCAAACAGGCGTCCGGTCATGTTCCGTGCTACGGTATTGCTCATGAGGTCAGTTGCAGCGTCGCGTTCTGCCTCGAGCTCAGGTACATAATTGCGGGTGAGGACTGAATTTGTCCTCTTTGTATCGGCTCGTTAGCGTCGCGTTCAATTCTATACAATTATGGACTTTTCGACAAAGAGACAATGAAATATGTACTGGCAGTACTTTCAACGAGTTATACTGTAGCTTGATCAGATGCGTATATACATGGAAAGATAAGAGAAAACATTCGACAGGATTCATATAACTCTTTCCAAGAGGGAAGATAGTTGGAGAGACTTCAGAGAAAAAAGAACACGGGAAAGTACGCAGCTATTGCAGAGAAATGACAAGAAACACTGGCAGTACGCATGAACTCTCAGCTATCGTCGCATCTGAAACTAACTATATCTACATGTTCTGACCCATCCACAGCGTGTCTGTGATATTTTATAGAAGTGTTATAGGCCAACTCTTTAAAACCCGGACACGACACCTAATAGAAAAAAAGGTGATAAATATTGATAGCAGAATTGAACTGTGGCCAGAAGCATGGACGCTTTCTGTGCCAGGCACTGATTAAAGAGAAACTGAAGTAATCACTGAGCTTGCTGAAAAACGTTAATGGCGAGGACTGAAACGCGGATGATGGCCAGTAGTAGGAGCAGCGGATTTATAGAGCCGAGCCTTTTTTTGAACATGGGTAGACGAAATACTCTCGAGAGACGCCCTAGGTTTCGCTGTGACCACAGAAGTTTCCATGTTTTCAGATTTTCAGGCATTGAAGCTGAATAAGCTCATGGAGTTGCAGCGAAGATTTCGGAAAGTAACATTTTGGTACTTGGTTATATGTTCATAGTACATATATTTAGATAGGAAGGTCAATTTTTCGGGAAGATCGTAGACCGTAGCAAGGAACCGGGTGCTCTGTGTGCATTTGATTATCATAGGCACTCTATCCAGTGGAAAAACACTAATCCCAGCCTTGGGAGAGGCTAGGTTCTCTCGTCAGAGACCGATCTTGTTCAATCAAATTTGAGCCGTCAAACAACTCATCGATAAAGCAAGACAATTTGGTTTGACAGTGCAGGATCTCTATTTTCTGCGCTGCAGTGTTAAAAACATCTTAACTATTCACTGCATTTATTACAGTAACTGTTTTTTTTTTCAGGGAGTTCGTCCGAATTGCATCCCGAAACCTGAAAAATTTTATTTTGGAAAAAAAAATTTCATGGAAAAGTGACAGCTGTTAGAACGAGCAGAACTACGCCTTCTTTTGTTATGAATGCTCTTGAAGATTTGAATTCTCTTGAAGCATAGCAAGTCAGGTCAAAAATTCAAAAAAAAAAAACACAATTTAAAAGAATTCAACAGATTTTCAAGAATAAACTGAGCGAGTATATTGAACCATCTCGGAATGCTCATTAAAGTCTCTAAAATCTTTAGTTAGGGTTAGATCGCCTCCAAGCGCGTGCAATGGACTCATGGTTGCGTATCCGCAGGCGCTATGGCGGCAACCCTTTGTACCCTAACGCGTGTTTTCCCAATTTGGTCTGTCGCTGGGTAAAATAGGTCAAATTCATCTACCCAAGAGAACCCGATGGTGTTTCATTAGATCACTTCCAGTAGGTGTGGAAAAGAGCAGAAAGCGCAGAAGCAAAAAAAAAAGAATTGGTGTAAAACATAAGAACCGCTAGGAGGAAAATATGTAGATGTTTGAACAATCGAAACATGCGCAAAAGTGCTCCAGGAAGGGGGGGGGGGCAAAACGGGGGAAAACGGCACTAAAAACTTTTAGTACATTTCGTTATCTTCCCACCTCCTTCCTCGACCCCTCCTCGCACCCTTATTTCCAGATCTCTTTCATATTTGGTTGTGCGAGAAGGAAAAAAAAGATTTTTTCATAGCTTGTGACATTTTGTTGTCAGGGCTTTACTTGGGTCAGTGCGGATGATGAAGTTCTACTGTTCCACTGTCTTCCTAAGGTGCACTTTTAAATGAACAAAGAAATCGGGACATACATAGATATGTACATGAATAGATGAGTAATTAAGGAAACAGATAAACATTTGAACAAATACGTGAGAGCTCCATTCTATATTTGGGGTGGAATAAAAATCCAAATAGGCAGCTAATTTAATCATGAAATCAGGGTCCGACCAAAGAGATTCGAATGTTGGAAAAACAGAAGCTCCTTAAGCCCCTCTTACAATCCCTCAAGAATAGCTCTCGCCGCTTTCTTTCCGAAAATCCAAAATTTTAGCTCATTCGATATCGAATTTTTGAAATCGAATGAATCTAATTCCTCATTCGGTCCTAAGCATGCTCCATTATTTCCAGTAACGAAAATTTTCGCCCCATGTCCAATGACAAAGACAGCTGTGGTCTATATAGTAGGTTGACGTGGCGACGACATCCTTCACTGGCACGATGGACAAGACCTCTCATAATAGGGGCAGACGTAATAGCGAGTGGCCCCCATTCGCTAATGAAAAGATGGCCGTCGGGAGTCCGACGTGTCGGATAAGGTACAAAACAATGACACCGACGGGCGGATATTACTGGCTAAAGCACGAGGCGGACGGATCTTTTCCTGCACAATTTGTCGCAAAAATTACATAGCGTTGTTTCCATGGAGGCTGCGCACCGGAACGACACGAAACAACTCATCGAAAGTGAAATTTCAATAGAGTCGGACGAACGCCTGTGAAGGAGTCTCCACCATTTTGATGAGTCTTCCCAGCATTTTATAACGTTGAGAAGCCCATGAGCTTCCGTTCCTAGGTAGCTCAGACTAAAACTTGTAAACAATTTGGAGCACAAAACATGAAAATTAGGCGTATGACAGCTACCACATCACACTGAAATAAAGCCCCGAATCCAAGAACATTGAACGATACAACTACGAGGAAATCCAATCAAAGACCTACGCGCTCTTTGTGGAGAAGAGAAAATTTTCAAACTCTCTTTCTCACTGTCAGTCCACTACAACTCCTCACATACTACTAGAGCATATATGGCACATTACAAGAAAAGACTAAAGGCCGTTTCCTATGGAAGATGACGAGCACACGGGTGAGAGCTGAGCCGTCGACCACTACTAAGGGTCGGCCTACTTTAGCGTGTACGGATTCCATACTCGCAGCGTTTATTAGGTTCCAGCTTCGGCCAGTCGCTTGCAAATTGCCTGGCTCCTGGAAGTTTAGCCATCCAATCGGCTTTGGCCTCCTTCGGCAACATTCGTTTGCAGCTTAACTGGAGAGGATTAACTTGCACCGAATATTTACATTCAGTTCATCCAACAACTTCACAAATTTAATAAAGTAAGGTGGGCAAATGCCATCGTTGGATCAGGTTCTATATTCAAACTTATTATTCTGATGAAAAAAATAACGTATGTACATATGGGTGCAAACCTTATCACGGCTGAGTAGAAAATCGCCACCGTTTCGATTTCGATGGCTCTCTCATCCAAAATTTAGAAGTGCACCCTTTTCTAGGAATTGAACAGAATTTAAACCTTAATTAGAATTTGGCATCGGGTAGGATTGATTTAGCCATCAATGCGTCCTTTTAAAGCATAATCAGGGAGAGATGAAACTTATTTAATTCAATTTAAATGGGTTCAGACGCACTTCGAGGAGTAGGAAGACGTGGAGCAGGAACAATGAGCAAAGATGAGAACTCCATCGTTTATTCTTCTATCTCTAAATAATTATCTCTTTGAAATATCCCCTATTAAAGGTTGGTAACACAGACGCAAATCCACCGTTGGTACCGTGGGTTATATTGTCCAAAACACAACAAATGTCCTCAACTACCAAAAAATGCTGGTTTTCTTATTTTGGCAGATCTTAACAACGATTTATCGTTCATTTTCAGACAATGTGACAAAAGCTTGAGACCATGCTGAGATATCTGGACTGAGTAGAAATGAGAAATTGCGTGAGCGACGATGGAGGGGAATTCGTAGTAGCTGAGAAGTGATTAGAGATTAATTTAAAAGTGATTGTAGTTAAAAAGTCAAGGAAGTGACAACTCGATTTCTTGCGGATGCTATTTAATGCATGTGCCAGAGTTTTTTTTTTCGTATAAGCATTGGACGAATTTGGAAAATAGCATGGTTCTTTGCATGGAGTACACATTCGAGTAAATTCTTGCCCTCTTTTTAACACTCGAGTCTGCAGAACTATTGGGTTGGGCAATAAGTTCGTGCGGTTTTTTCAACTTGAGTTTTCTCTGGTAATCAAAAGGTGTTCGAGTGCGAGTTATATATGATTTTGTAGCCTTTTGATTTCTCTTTACAAATATTACTACCGATTTCCTCAATACATGCTACACCTCGTTTTCTATGGAGTAGAATGTGTCCCTCCAAATCGGCTAGGACGAAGATCTCTGACGGCTACTCCTGTTTCACTTCAATCGCAGATCGAATGCAGCTCAAAGGAGACGGGTATCTATGAGGTCTAAAAACGAGCCACTTCTGCTGAAAGGACGGCACATGGAGCAGATGCCCGCCTCTAAGAGGTGAAATTTAGCCTGGAGGATGTCCCTCCTCTGAATTTGGAGTTTTGAGGACAATGAGCCGTTTATCCACTAGGTTTTGCTGTAGATGTAAAGAAGAATCATTACTGATGTTAAATCTCAGCAATACCTAGGTTCAAGTGACTTACTTCGCCAAAAATCATGGAAGGGCTCAATTCGAGGTTATCCCTCATATTGAGAAGGCGCGTCTCTTCTGGGCAAATTCCACCGAAACGAGAACCGTGATGCTAGAATTAAAGGTAATTTTCTACATGCGACCCACGCAAGCCTAAAGCTATCTCGAACCACTTATACTGTTCATATTCCTTGGCATTTTCTAGACTTCTATTGAAGAGTTGCAGTCGAGGGGCGCAAATATAGTCAAATATAGTCATTTCAGACAATGTGGCTTTTCATTGACATAGAAGATGGGAGCTGCTCAGTCTCTAGTAGCATAAATAGCGGAGGAAAGATGCTATATAACTAACTTTTTGTGATTGATGCTGTTTGTGAGAACTACAGTTTTGATGCCCACGGAAAACTGCACTTATTTAACCTATTGCCCGACCCAGTAGTATGAACATTATTCCCGAACAGAGTCTTCAAAGAACTGGCACATTTTCAGCAGAATGAATGCGGAAGCTGCATTTGGGAAGCATTTTGCTGCTTAATGAGAAGAGAACGCCAGAGAAAATTTGAGGTGGTGGAACAACTATGTAGTTCTGTCACTGAAAGCAAGCGAAATTCCCTAGTCTCCTTGTTTTTTTTTTCTTATTTCAAGCGATACTCGTGAAATGAAATGGAGCCAAAGCTGTGAAATGAATCAGAGAGTCTTGAAGCCATTGTGTCACCTCAAAAACTGTTCTCGAGATCAGTATAGTACTACAGTTTGTTTGGGCTGGCGAGAACAATGGCATATAGTGCGTTCCGTACACGACGATAGCTGAGTATTTGTGTATAAAATGGCGACATGGACGTCCCTCCCGATAAACACAAGAATGCCAGAGTTGTTAACGCAGCGCATCGTATTATGTGACGCTGCACGTACGTGGTTTTTGTTCCACGTTTTTTTTTATCGTTTTAGTATGCGCACATCGCTATAATAGCCGTTTTGGCATTTGATCTACCTTGATTTAGTAATATTTATTTCCTCTGGGACGCGCTTCCACCGTTGCAATGTTTTTCGATTACGGTAACATGTTTGGGCCGCAATATTACTTCGCAGCCGCAGAATTTCTCTTTTTCTCTAATTTCTCTAGGACTTTTGTCCATGGTGGAACACACTATATGTATGTACTTGAAATGTCTTGAAAAAACTAGAATTTCTGTGTTGTAAAGGAGTCGACTGTGGGAAATGACCGATACCTCATCAGAGAGGAGCTGTAGCTACGTACTTACTGTGTTGTCTTTGACATGATAGCAGGCGTTTGCTACAAGCATACAAGGATACAGACAATAGTTGGGCCCCTAAAAATCAGTTGGGCTCTCGTAAAAATGATTACTGGTCATTTTGAGGCATTTCATGTACATATATAATATTTATTTATCGATACACTCATGGTGTGCAATGTCATTTTAGTCCTACATAGAAGCCGTCACGAACTAAGATAAACTCAACATTAGCATGGCGTGGCTGACAAGAACAATAGGAGTAAAGGCAAAGGAGGGAATAACACATCGGGTTTTTCCCGAAGTGGAAGGGTACACGTGGGAAGAATCATGGAATACAAGGGAAAGAGAAGTCCATCGCTAGAGTTCATATCAGCCGTCAGGAAACTTCTATGCAAGCGTGGTACTCAAATCAAGGGATATACTGAAGCTATAGCATCTACAAGAGGGCAAGGGCTGAGTCTTTATAGTCCCACCCAAGTTCTCACCTTTACATCACTGGAATCAACAGGTTGAGCTGGTCTAGAACCTTTTAACAATTCAGAATCGAATTGAGATGGCACATTGCCCTTAGAGCAGGTAAAATAACGAAGACTTAGCCGTAACACGGTGGATCCTGATAATCAAAGGTTAACCCAAAACGTACGGTTGATGAAGTATGCAGGTTCGGAAAGATTAAATGTGTAGAGGGTGGCACGAGCAGCTTCGTGCGCTCATTGTTTAATACGTACGCTTGGCTGATTGCGATGTACTAACTTCTGCTGGCGTTGTCGTCATCGACAAGTACGGGTGCATCTGACATGCCCGAATGCCCGAATTTGCCGCTATCCAGCGTTTTTCTGGATTCCACAAGAAAGGTTTCGCGGAATTGGTGGCACAGGTGGTCCTGGGAAAAATGGAGCGTCTGCAAACAGCGGATTTCTTCATACATATTTCAGTAAAGCGAGTTTAAAATGCGCATGTGAAATGATGCTCGGATCATTGAAGAAGGCGGAGGAGGGGAACGAGTGAAGTCCGTTCACGGATGTATAAACATTATTGCATCTGATGAGTACAGATTTATGGGTTGTTGAGTTCAGTGGAGCCTATGGGATAAGATTTTAGAAGAGGTAGGCTATTTTCACTTAACCCTTCGTCTTGAGGGCTTGGCAAAGGGCAGAAACATTTAGTGAAATTACACATACGTATTGAAGTATTGTTCATTACACAGGGGTAAGTTGAATAAGAACAAAGATTCAAAACGTGAGAAAAGCAAAAAAAAAAACCAAAAAAGTCATATCTAAAATGGTAAGAGGCTACAGGAGTTCCTCTGCTCCGAGTTCTTCACCATATTTAATTATTCATTTATTTATCTGCATTCGGGGTGCTCCATAAAATCATTCAAACTGTTCGGACAGATGGATGCAGGTATGACAACATTAAAGTTAGGTTATTACTTACTTAAATCATGGAAGGACCTCTGTGCATGCAAAAGCCAGAGCCTGGAGATGTGTTGGTGGGAAACTAACACAGGAAGATTCTTCTCTGGTGCTTTGATCTAAATGATTCATTCAGTTCTCATGCTCTTGCTAACCATGGTACAAGATAACCAAGGTGTGATTTGGATCACGGTGTGACATACATCACTTTCGAGCGGTGGGTGGGAACGGGTAGCTCCCAGGCGAATGGTCTGAATTTCCATGCGTACCCAGGCGGGACGTGAACCTCTTTCGGCTAACCGAGAACACCACTTCCTTGGTGCTTGAGCACAGAATAGCATAGATAAGTTATATTGTTTGTGATTACAGATAATTAGCACCAAGAGGAGAAGGATGTAGGAGCCAAGAAGGTAAATCGTAGGCTGTGGGCTAAAGTTATGCAAGAGGTAGATCTTTCAGAAAAAAGTAATGTTGTCAAACTTGTTAAGGAACTAACATACAAGACAAGAAAATTTCTAATAGTACAGGCAATAAAAAGGTTAAGGAAATGTGGGACTAGTGCATTGATCAGTTAATTTTCGGAGAATTTGTCATAATCTGCCATAGTCATAACTGTATTCATGATTTCGACTGCATGAAGATGTTTGAAAAGCAAGACTGAAAGAGAAATGGATGAGCGAATACCAACTACATAGTTGAATATAATTCAAAAAAAATCCTTATCCATCTTCTGTGAATAAGAACAAATGCTCTTTTTTTTGAATTTTATTGAAAATCTAAGGCTACATCAAAATATACATTGGCCGAGCCGCGCCCGAATGGAGCATTGGAAGTGGTGAAACATGAGCCCTAATGGGGTTGAGCACTTTCCGAAAAATGAGTTGCGGCTTTTGGGACATCGCTATTCCCGTTGTTAAACACACGGCCTACGGTAGTTCATGGAAAGCAAATAAGAGGAAATCTGAAAAAAAAAGCCGTTGTGAGAAGTTTCCGCGAGAAATGGGTAAGCAAACCAAGAATAAATCCAACAATGCCAGTCATAAAGGATTGTTTTCAAGAATTCTCAATGGAACTCCTTAGGGAAATAAACCACTGCTTTACGAGCGTACACGACATGTTGTCGACACTGGTAGAAGAGTGCGAGAAAAGTAAGAAATAAAAACTATCGAAGCGAAGGATCAATAGTGCCCCTGAACATAGCAGAAAATTGCAGGAGATCTACTAGAGCTTATCGTTAGCTAGGAATAAGACATGCACAAGAATAAACAGTACAAAAAAATGGCTTCAAAGAACTTTGGCAGAGAGGTCCCGAGGGAAAAAATAAGTAAGTGAGTTAAGCCCTTCCGGGAATGAGCGGTTTGTTGTGACATTGGCATGGGCAGCAGCAACCATCGCGTGCCGCCCCATTTGAGCAGCTGGAATATCCGTTTCGAAAAAGACTGTCCCGGAGGAGCGAAGTAACTGGTATAAACAACGGCAAACGCTTTTCCCACTTTTCCCGCAGCTTTCAATCTCATGGAAATCTGAAACTCCATCTAGGGAAAACATGGCAAGAGGAGCAAGCATCAGAAATGAAGGGATTGGGGAGGGGGGGCTAGTAAGTGGGCGTACTGATTCCATTCATATGAGGCCGATTGGATTCCTTCAAAGGGATGAATGATGACGTATTCATTCTTTTCCCAAATACGGACTAATCCTCGTTCATTGTCACCTCCAGGGTGTGCCAAAAGTACCTGTGCTCACATTTTTCAGGTCCAAATAGGGACAATCGAGCAAATCCGCGTCAATTTTGCAAGTACAGTGGGCGTCGATGGCGGTGACCCGTCTGTGGCCTCGAAAAGCACGCGGCGCGACCGCACCGCTCATGCTCGAATCGTCGACGCAGTGGCGTATCTGGAAGTTGTTCATCATATTTGATGATAACTAATAAGGAAACTAACTGACTATCAAGAAAACCCCATAATTTGATGTCCCGGAGGGGATACTCGCTCGAGCGGTGCGGTCGCGTCGCGTTCTTTTCGAGGCCGCAGACGGGTCACCGCCATTGACGCCCACTGTACAGTCTATCTCAAAAAGATAGACTTGATTGCTCGACCGCACCATCGCGGCAGAACCCGAACGAGGGATGCTGAGAGAGCATGCTCCAAGTGAGAGGGTCGAGTAGGTCCCGCCGCGATTCTGCAGCCGCAACGCTAAGAAACCGCACTCGCAATCCGTCTATCTTTTTGAAAAGGACTGTATGTGTGCCTGAGCCATTTTTGTAGTATACATGCATTGTTTTCCAATTGGATTGCTAGATGCCTGTACAGGCTTGGGAAAGTGTACTAATGGCGCAGCCCGTAGCACGTGGGAAATTTTCACGAAATTTCTTCCAGGCTTTTTTATGACGGCTTTCAACCAGTCTCTATTCCCTATACCTAGTAAGTCTTAGACCCTATCGTCGAATAGGAACCACAGAGATGGTAATCCATCATCAAACCTCATTTGAACTAAGTCCTCCTTGTAAAGTGGCACTCAATCAATTTGCAAGGGCCAAGTTTTGCTGATATGGAGTAATACTGTAATGCGGAGCTTCAAAGGTTTCTGAAAATTCACCAGGAGCCGTATCCAATATATTTGACCGTGGGAGGGAAAACGCAGCGGGTATATATCCGTTCCCACTGGTTCTTATCCACTTTGCTATCCAATATAACTTATCCATCCACTTGTTCATTTCTTGACGCAAATGCGGTGTCTTGAAGAGAAACAACGCGAGGTGGAGATGGAGAAGATCACGAATTGTTATCAAGCGAAAACCGACCGAATAAAGATAACCTTGAGTGAAACGAGTGGATTTGCATATCCAAGGATATGTTTTTATTGGATAGCAGATTCTCGAATCCACTGTAACATATCCGCTAGAGCGTGTTTATCCGACTGGATAAAGTATATTGGATACGGGCGCATATTTCCTTTTAATGTGGATATGCATTTCCAAGATCGCGAAAACTAGCGGACCAGCGGAATCGGTATCCCACTCCTACCATTTATTCAGATCGTGGCTTGCACTTGATGGTTCAATTTATCACACCGTCTCAGTAAACAGACTCAGCCCTAAATTATCGGACAGAGAGATCCAGACTCTCTGAAAGTTCATACTAAGAAAATCTGTGAGAAGCTGGATAGAGACCGACACGACCCCAACGCGATCTTACTAGCAAATGGCTAGGAAGTTCCCGGGCCTATACAAAAAGGGAACGATCTGAAAATCGCTGCTGTTCACGGTAAAAATGGCTCAAGCAAGCATTTTTACGGGGCGGTTCGTGAAATAGCTTAACCATCCCAGTGTAATACAGAAAAAAGGACGCACAGGTAGTTTTAGTAGTCTGTGTGGAGCAGATTTTGTTCTCCCAGTGCAGGCTTATCATGTGGAAGGCAGCCCCAACTCTTGGTGCCTATTCATTTGGCTAGAGCGTACCATTGGAATGTGGAAAGCCGACAAAAAGAACGCAAAACATACTAAAAATATAAGCAGCAATGACAGCACTATAAAGTTATACGAGGATGGGTTGAAAAGTTTCCGGAATGACCACAATATAGTTGCTGTTTTCCGAATATTTTTGTGACGCTGTGATGATAAATCCTCCATATGAAAAGGCTGAAAGTATCAGGTCGATCCGACAAAAATTCTGTTTTTGACAAGCAGTTTAGTTCAAGCAACTTGAAATGCACTCAGCTATTGATAGAGACTGAGTTTAGGCGGTCATTAAATCTTTTTATTTGGAGGGGAGAACGGAAAGGAAATCAAATCGCACCAGGGTGCTGGTTTTAGCACCTCATCATCTTTATTTCCCAAACTTAGTTTTTGGGTTTGGAAAATAGAACATACGTAACTATGCGCTAACGGAAAGTGAACCAAGCGAAGAACGTTGAAGAAAGGTCACTGTTCTAAAAATCATAGATAAAATGCTCGAAGTTGTTCTTACCGGTGGCAATTAAAAGTGTATGAAATTGAGAAAGTTTTGGCAATCTCTTATGTACAATAAACATTTATTTCACAAGAGATAATAAGTCCAAAAAAGATTTTGAAAGAACGGTGCCGCATTTCTCCAATCCACAAAGAACGCATCCGAACGAAAAATTTAGCCTCTTGTTTTGGACAGTTCCCCAGGACTGAAAAGAAAATCCTTGTTGGAAATGAGGCCTAGGTTCAGTACAACCCTCCAGGTACATGATAATATTTAAAACTTTGGATGAGACAATAAAATGGGGTCCGAAGAAGAAAAGGTCCATTCATTGCAGTGGAGTGGTGGTGGTACCTGTTCTCGCTCCCGCCGAGGGAATTTTGCTAATTATCGGGAGAAGGGTTACTTTATCATATCTTCCAATATTTTTGGAAATATTCGAGGTGGGAATTCTAGCGAAGTGCCCTTGTCTGGTCAAGTAGAACAGCTTTGCATCTCCATGACAGTATGACCTTTCTAAAAATACCAATGTCTCTGCAGAAACTTGTGAGTATCAAACTCGAAAATTCTCCCCATCTGCTTGTTTTTCTTTATTGGCTTCATTGCAATCCTGCTCGTCCACGGAAGTGAAATTTCGTTTGTCTAGGAAAATGCTATGGTTAAGAGATGAGCGAATTTCAGCTGTAGACGGTTATTTTGTCACCTTCAGAGAAGGTGATTATAGGGATAGAATGGATGGCTTGGAAGGGACTGGACCAAGTGCATTGCGCTTCTATGGGAATGGGCAAAACTATGAATTATTGAGTGGATGCGATTTGTTTTGCTTTTATTGTCATCCCGGGAACTTTTCAACCTGCCCTCGTAGATGTAACAGAGGCTAAGATATAACAGAATTAAGGTTGGGTGCCATCCATTTTAGAACCAATAGTGGTCTAACGAAAAAAAAATACCAATGAGATTATTTGGCGGAAGTGTACTCACACCCGAAGTTTACATAGATCAAAGAGCAGCGATGAGGAATAAGAACGTATTCGCTCATAGGATCACATTCTAACGAGTGTTTCTTGAATCCAGGCAGGCTGTTGCATGAAACGACGCAGTACTTCGGCATAATTCAAGCTGAGGATAAATAATTGATGAAAATCTGCCGAGAAAATCATCCGGGCAGCAGGAAACACGGCATAGGCTCTCTAACAAATCACTGAACGAGAAACTCAAGCTGAAATAAGCTGGCACCTTTTCGAGGAGTCAGCGCTGCTTTTTTTTGTGCCAAGTTTATGAGAGCGTGTGGCGGAAATAGCGGTGGTGGAAAACGGCGAAGTATTGGCGATTGGAGGCAAGGATAAGAGCCTCACTAAGCCTTCTACTAATTGACGATGCTCCGCTGGGAATCTACTACAGGTGCCCCCCACGACGCGGCCGTTTTGTTATTCATAAACAAGCGACTCAATGTGTTTGTAGCTGCACAGATGATCTATTTGTAAATCATGATGTTTTCCTTAGTAGAATGCAGTCTTTGAGTGTGTAGAAAACTCCGAGGAGAAGGTAACTCTCTTTGTATGGGCACTTCGCCCAAACTAATAACAGCGGCTCCTGTAGAATTCAGCGAATTGAATGATGAATGCACAAAAGAAAATAATCCCTTCCTTCCATAATGGCTAGTCAGAATTTCAAATTAACACCATTGATTTTGGATGGACAAACCTCTCTGTTCTGCTGAAAGCAGTTTTCGGGGATACGCTGCACATGGAACAGGACTAAAGATTTGGTTCCTTGATCTGCTGTGGACAGAGCGCTAAAATGCTCGCATTTCTTTTTCATCCCATTTCATTGTACAAGAGTTTTTTGCTTTGTTTGTTCCGATTACCGCCTTCAATACGCTGCAAGAAAACACCAAACTTGTTCAAAGTTTCGAAACATTGTTCCAGCTAGCTCATCTCATTTCTATTTTGCTGTCATTAGCGATACCAGAGAAGACGAGAAAGAGGAGAAAGAGCTTTGTCTTCCTCTAAATGTATCTCTTTAATCAAAAATCATGACTTAATAACGGGATTATTTTCTCTCTCTCTCTCTATCTCTCTCTGTGTGTGTGTGTGTGTGTGTGTGTGTGTGTGTGTGTGTGTGTGTGTGTGTGTGTGTGTGTGTGTGT
>JARK01001635.1:88626-103311 GCA_000688135.1 Ancylostoma ceylanicum
GTGTGTGTGTGTGTGTGTGTGTGTGTGTGTGTGTGTGTGTGTGTGTGTGTGTGTGTGTGTGTGTGTGTGTGTGTGTCCATCACGAAATTCGTTCATCTTTTTTCGAAGGATCAGTAAGACAACTATCATTCTCCAATCATATCTCCAAGTATTTCACCGATCCTCAGCGGTTCCACGGTTGTGATAAGGGTGCGCCGGCGCCCAAACAGGTGGCGTCGGGTCCATCAAGCGTGCTACTGTGCGCAAACGTGAAGAGATGCCAGAAGACGGGGAAGACGGAGCCATCGCTTTTATAAGGGTGCGCCGGCGCCCAAAATGGGGTAAGCGGTTCCGTCTCTGTGATAAGGGTGCGCCGGTGCCTAGAAGTAGTGCAGTCGGGTCCATGACAGTGACGTGACCTGATATAGCAGCTCATCCAAATTTTGGTTTCGTCGCACCTTCTAAACTTGAAGATTATGACGACACAAGCAAGTAGTTGCCTTATAGCGCGAAGCTTGAGCTACACAAGAGGAGGTCACATGCGCAACTTCTAATCCCAGACATTAGGAGCAGAGAGTCGATGAATCGAATGGCAGTCACAATTTCGCTAAAGTTACCCAAGCTCTAGCCCATTTTCGAATAATCGATTCTCGCATGGATTTAGCCAGGAGACACGACACAAATTCCCTTTATCCTTCATGTCACCTGCGGTAGTGCTCCGCTGCTGTTTTACCCTCTCGAGCTATGTAAAATAGGAGAATGGAAATTGTAAGATTTCGGTCGGTTACTTATAAATTTCTAAAAAAGAATCGAAAATGAAGAAATATTCGATAAACTATATGTCGAGAAACTCGCAATATTCCCTCCTCTTCCAGATAATAACAAATGTTTGACAATAGCAGTTTGGCAGCCCGTTCACAAAGACGTCGAAAGCTTAGCGCCCATTCCCGATTTACCACCCTAATGGGCGTGGATCCACAACTGTGTGGGGATTTTAAGGCTGCTCGCGCAGTCAGAAATGAGAAAGACGTTACCAGATGAGTCCATGTGGTTGAGAGATAGGTGTACCTAAGTAGAGGAACGGTGGTTGTCGGGAAAACGGGTCTACTATTGGGTGAGGAATGCGCTGGCGCCCCATAGTTAGGAAGATTGAGAAAAATGGGTTCACTAACGGCAAAGTGGTCAACGGCTTCCAATAATAGGAGCGAAGCGAAAGAAGTGGTCCACAAATGGGTGAGGGGACGGTCCGCCTCAAAATATAGTGGGAAAGACGCTGTTTAGTGGGTCCACAGCAAGGGTATGGGCGCTTTAATGTCAAAGAATTTTAAGATGCAAGAAACTGGAATACTGATGATGTGAGGAGTGGTCGACGTGATGTGAGAAATGTGTTACAGCTGAGCGATGTGGACAAAGCGAGCTCCGGAAGAAGTCTGAGGATTCAGCATTAGCCTAACGATCAGGCTGGTTTTAATTACTCAAAAAACAATGTTCCTCTAAGTGTATTCAAATCCCCAAGGAAGATTTATTTCACTCTGTCAAAGGAGACGAACATAGAGAAATCCCGTACATAGTATAGCAGTCTGCTAGTAAAACTGTAAGTGATCTAAACAAACACGAACGTCGTCTCAGGCGTCTTACCACTATGGTATCAAGCGTTATTAGTGCCTTCTCGCGTGATGTTTTCTGTGCTTTCGAGCTGTTTTCTTTGCAGCCAACTTTCGCTTTTTGTATGTTTTAGCAGCCAACTTTCGGTTTTTGTATGCTTTTGCAGTCAGCTTGCGCTTCTTCCAAGGGAAACCCATTCCTTCTCCACCGAAATGTCCGAACTCTGAAAAAATTCAATTGGCTCGCGGTGTCAAACTAACATCACTAAACCCACTATTTACCTCCATGGAAAGAATCTTCGTGATGGAGCATTTCGATAGGATGGTGATCGTGCTCATGCTGAACAAATGTAATTTTCACAAAAAAAAACAGAAAGTTCACGATGAACTTGAACGGATTAAGAAACGTACAACAGCCATAGGAACGTGCGCAACCGTGGGAACATGTGCTACTGTCGGGACGTGCTCAAGCGTCGGAACGTGGGCTACTGTAGGGACATGGGCAACCGCTGGAACTTCCTTAACTGCCGGTACTTCCTTAACCGCTGGAACTTGCGCAACTGCGGAAAATTCCGCAACAACTGGTGCCTCTAAAAAAGTGGTGTTTGTCATGTCAACTCTACGAACTACTTGCGAAGAATACGTTAGGAGGGAAGCACATTGATATCTCATTTCGAATGGTTGGATAATACTTATCAAAATCATCAAACTAGCTCTCATTCCTGAGATCTAACATATCTCATGACTCGAACTGCTTTTGCTTTGATAATGCTGCGTTGCTGAATGCTTTTGGGCCACATCTGTATCCCTTCTTGGTCTTATCGTGCTCTCGACACCCAAATTCGTATTTTCGCACTCACCCGCAATGAGAAACTTCGAAAACTAGAGTTTCGTTAAGCATAACATTAATAAAAGACGTCAGAAAGAGAACAACATCCTCTTCGCATTTCCACTGTCACGCTCTTTTTTATCAACATTTGTATCACAAATGTTCATTACATGCATTCTTCACACTTATTTCCAAGAATATTTTCTAGGCTTTGCCTTTCTCCTTCATTTTGAGCACTCATGCACTTCTCAACAGTGGCTGACCAACTAAAAATAAAAAAATATGGCAACGAAATTGTGCAAACCGTGATGTTCGTGCTCGAAGCTCGCAGAGGACCTGCAATTTCATTTCAACATCTACATAGTGACAGAAAACAAACACATTCAGAAAGTTATGAAAACTGACAGAGGGTACAGTTCACAATAAGCGAAAAGATTGCTTTTGTTGACGTGTAGAAATTCCAAAGTTAATCGGATTTCTACTAAGTATAGAAGAAAATTATATATTCGTGGAAGACGCGTCATATTCGCTGCCGTCGTTGTTGCACATACCTCTGGATGGAGACGACAAAAGCAAGGAGAAGGTAGAATCGGCTCATCTCTGCGAATGATGCAAACTTTTCAACGAGTACGCATTTATGCTCCCACCATAGCCTCCAATTTCAGAAACACTGCTGGAAAACGTCAAGCAAACCTGAAGTTCATAATACATTTGCGTTTTCCTAACCTAAATTAGCTCTGTTCGCTCACACAAATATTCCTTCTTTTGTATTAGGTTGTAGGGAAAGTTCTCGCGGTTTTCAAAAGTGTGCTTTTTACAACCCCACGTTGCCTTTTAGTGACCTATCTTTTGCATATATAAGGAGGTTAGGTATGTGCAAGTTTATTAGTGTCACTCACTTTAAACTCCTGCACAACCCCTACCAGGAAGATAGATCTTTCAAAACAGTACTTTTCGGCCTTCTAGTATACGGCTTCAAATCTGGTGAATCAGCAATCGTATCTGGACGCCGTATTAACGCTGCATTTGGGCACGGTGCAGTGGTCAAAAGCCCTACGCAAGATTGGTCCAGACGCTTTCGTGCTGGCGACTTCAACCCCAATGTTCTCTCATAGTCGGGGCGCGAATCCGCAGAAGACAATTGTCGATTGCGGCAGCTGGTAGATTCAGATCCACGGCAAACCATGTGTGGGAGGACGCAATTCTTAGATGTTCACTTTACCACCATTGTCGATCACCTGCGTCAGTTAGGTAAGGTACAAAAGTTATTACAGTGTGTGATGATGATTTGACGGAAAGCGATCTCCCGCGACGTGCCGAGGTAGCTACTGGATTGCCCTCGCACAAACGCATAAAAAACTGGATGAAGCCCGTATTCACAGTAGATGAGAAGTGGTGTCTGTACGTCAGCAATATGCGCAGCCTACCTCGGTTTGACAAGGATGAGCAGCATGAGCCGCATTCAAAGGCAGGTCTTCACCCTCTGGAGGTTATGATCAGTACTTGGCGTGACTGTAAAGACATCATACACTGCTAGGTACTGCCACACTACAATGCGCTCACGGTAGACCTGTACCGTCAGCGGCAGCATAGAGTGGCCGCAAAAATCGCAGGAAAGGGTCTGAATTACGGCATGGTGCAATTCCTGCGCGACCCTGCTCGTCCACCCTTTATAAGAGTGGGCCGCCAGAAGCTACTCGACTTTGAATGGGGAGTGCTGACTTCAGCACTGTATAGGCCTGGTCTTGTGCCAAGAGATTATCAACTCCTCTTGACTCTGTCCAACGCCTTGCAAGAAAAAGCGCGCGATGATGAAGATGACTTGGATTGCTGGTTGAGCAACTTTTTCGAGCCAATGCCAGTTTAGTTCTAAGCCGAAGGCATCGAAACGCTTCCCGAAAATAGGCAAAGATTGGTAGTACATGACAGTTATTTATTCATTTCTCAATGTGTTTTCCTTTTTCTAAAAAGTCAATAAAACATGATGTTTCAAAAACCGCGAGAACTTTCCCTACAACCTATATATGTTGAGCGCAAGCAAAATTGCTTCTGAGTGCTGTGCTCAGTGTATCGAAAAAATGATTTCAGAATTTTCTCGTACAAATGCAATTGTGAGACGGAGTAGTGCTCGCACTTTCAGTTTAATGATATGAGGCTGCTGCATTTTTGACGTTTTTTCTGCTGGCTTTATTTTTTCCACAACTTTACCGAACTACAGCTCTGACAATGACGTAATGTGGTTTTGGATGAGGGCTCGATTCAGAATAGGATTCAGCACAAGAGATCATATATCCTGCCAGACACAGATCCTGGAAAGATCAAGAAAATTTAAACTTCCTACCTACTGTGGACAATGAAAAGTATTCGCCAGTACCGAATCAAATGCAGTACTTCAGGCGCTTTTTCAGAAGGGTGACCAGCATGAATATATGGAAATTCTCAGAGAAGCAAATACTGCATAATCTACGAAAATCACATTTTTCGACCCACCAATCAGCATTCCGGTCAGCCAAGGGGTGAAACAAGGAGATATCATCTCGTAAAAGCTTTTCTCCGCTTGCCTAGAGATGGTGGTAGGAAAGCCGATTTGAAAAAATCATGAAAATTGATGGATCTCACTCATCTACGTTTCGCCGACGATTTAGTGCTGCTTCGAGAAGATGCTGACACAGTGCAAAAAATGTTGAGGGAATTGGAGAAAGAAGGTAGAAAAGTCGGTCTCAAGATAAACTGTTCAAAGGCAAAACTTATAAGATCACAGCGTGCTCCAAAGATGCTTATAACGTTGGAAGGCGAGGCCATAGGAGAAGTAGGAAGCTATGTACTCCTCGGACAAGAAGTGAACACCAGTAACGATCTCACAGATGAAATTCCACGACGACATAAAGCTGGATGGTTGAAATTCAACAAAGAAAAAGAGGTCCTGTTATCAAAAATTGATCCAAGAAGAAAAGTAGAGATCGTCGATACTACGATGCTTCCGGCAATGAAATATGGGTGTGGAACATGGGTCCCAACAAAAGTGGAAGAAAAAAAAACTAGAAACGACTGTAAGAGCAATGGAAAGAGCTATGTTGAGAATCAGTCTCAGAGACCGTATCACAAACGAACAAATTAGGAGGAAAACCGGAATTCGAGATATTACCCAAGAAATAAGAAAAAGCGAAATAAAATGGACTGGACACGTCGCTCGCATGAACGAGGACCGATGGACGGTGGAAATACTAAATTGGTATCCACAGGACAGAAAAAGCTCTCAAGGTAGACCACCAAAAACGGTGGCAAGATTTCATTACGACTTCGTGTGGTCCTACTTGGATACAGAAAGCGAAAGATAGAAGAGAATGCGCTAAGATCTTGGAAACCTATCATCGCGGAATTCATCACAGCTGAATAATGGTCGTCTAATGTATCGTCGACCTCAACCCCCTGGCTTGAAGGTGAAGAAAATTTGACTTTCGCATGTTTATAAATTACTACAATCCCTTATAACTCTGCACATGAGCTCAGCTAAGTTGGCGGAGAATGAAGAAGGTAATACAAGGGCGAAAAAGATCCATAGCCAGTGTTAGACTACCAATATATACTTGTAGGTCAGTCTCCAACGCTCACGTGTTATGCATGGTTGTCCATACCCGTCCGTACCTCTATTATGTAAAAACCAAACACCAGAATGATAGTGTTTGTGAATAATGCACTTACAGGGTGCGTCAAAAGTCTTTGGACAAGCATATTCGATCTTCAAAAAAATGAGGAAGAGGAAATTCGAAAAGCTGATAGTTGCTGTGTGTTAGCGGCCTACTTGTTAACATAAATAATATTTTTGACTCCAAAATTTCCTGCACTGGTAGCGACACGGGCTTCTCAAAAATTAGATGTGACGTTGGCCCGGCGCGCAACCTGATGAACTGAAATTCCATTCGGCCATTCTCCAAAGTTTTGGAAGAAAGCTCAAATTACTGTATGGCTCACGGAAGGCCATAGCACGCTGAATCTAGAAACCACTTCGGAATCTCCCAGAGTAGATGTAGGGCTTCCATAAGCGAATATTTGTCTGCACTGTGGCAATAGAAAAGAGTATTCACTTTAAGGGGGCATTTCGTCATTCTATAAGTCCAAAATTATCGTATGTCTATTAAGAAAGAGCAAATAAACAAACCAGAAAACCGTGGTGAAATTGCTTTAAAACAAGCGAAAATTGCTGTTGTAGCGCGATTTCCGTGTTTTCGTGCAAAAATTTTGAGAACTGCCAAAAGCGAAGCTGACAATGAACCTGGCAGTGCCCCACCTATTTTTCAAATTTCCCAGGGATTTTTCTGGGTTCCATAGTAGAACGTCTCTGCTACCCTCCACAGGAGTTTGAAGTCTCCTCACAAATAGATGGAGAAGTGGTGGGAGGAAAAGTACCTCCACTACCTGCGCGCCAGAACCCGCGTCTCACCTGTACTTTCCGAAGACTGTGAACATGCGAGAAGAGGAAACCTCAGGAACAAAAATAATTTTTATGCTCACAATTAGGTCATGAGGAGAAAAGAACCACTGGTTTTTCCAAATTCCCCCTCCCTGGATTTTCAGCGAGCGTTTATGCTTGTCCAAAGACTTTTAACGCACCCTGTACGTGGTTGCTGGAGTGCTTGTTGAAGGTTTCCCGGATAAGAGAACGTAACGATCTTACACTGCCGCTATAGTCCTCGAGACTGTAGCACCCTGCGTCGCCGTCGCTGGCGACTCTGGGGCCGATGCCCATCGATTGTGGATGGGGCGTCGCTGCGGCCGCCGTCGCCAACATCGGTGGCCGCCGTCGCCAATATCAGCGATCGGCGGCAGTCGTCGCCGGCGACTGTAGGACCGGCGCGCATCAATTGTGGGCGGGGCGTCGCAGCGCCCGCCGGCGATTGTGAAATCAATGCGCATCGATTGCAGGCGTCGCAACGTCGGCGGCCGCCTTCGCCGGAGACAGCGACGCAGGGTACTATACTCCTCAAGGAGTATAACGGCTACCTTACTACGACTAATTTGGACTCCAAAGATGTTCTCGAAACTGAGGGTGAAATAGAGTTCCACACTACACTATTGCTCCTTCAATAGTACGCGCTTTATTGCACAGCGTCCCTTGCGTGGAAAGACAAAACAAAAGAGCTAAAAAAACAAAAAGCCCAAGCTTCTTGTCTTTTTTTTAGCTCTTTTGTTCGGTATCGCTGCTTCTCCTTCCCTTTGTCAAGGGACCAGCTGCACCTCGTTCGCGTATCTTTCGCTAGTTATAGCTGTTCTCATACCTTTTGAGGCAGGCTAGCGCATGGTGTGGTGTTGGTGTTATATCATTTTCTCGATATAAATTGCCTCTCTGATTGTGCGATGAGATTGGAGTGGTTCAAATTTTTATTAGATGGATTCTTCCCCCTTCTTCGTTCTTACTGAAATAAGTGCGGTTAGTGAGAAGTAGTTTTGCCGCGAACCAAGCTCGTGCTCGAATTGCCTGTGTTTTATCGCCTAGTCCTTACATCCACGTCACTTTTACCATCCTATCAATTTTCTCGGAAGAGAGTGGAGATGGACTAGCGTTGACGGCCTAATGAATGCAAATGCATGACTCTGTGGTGATACTGCGAACGAACTCCTCCGCCACTAGCTGCAAATCGGCTTCGAGAAATTACGACTCAGCTCTGGCTTCATCCCCGCCGATTTAATATCCATAGTTGCACTCCTGTCTTTGGCCAGAACCTCATCTGACCTCACACTTGCTAACACCCGACTAAACTAGCTAAATAAGCAATAATTGCTCTCTATTTCCACAGTCAATAGCGAATCTCATCTACGCTGCGGAGCAGTTTCCAATAACCCACTAATTCACTCACTAAGAATCTCAGTTACTTTCTGTGATGCCGATCACGTTGCAGAACGAGTGTTATGTGCATATGGAATAAGCTGATTCCTCCCGGAGCAGTTGTTTTCGCTATTCGCTGCGTCCGTCTATGAATTCTCTTTCCTGAATCTCCAATGATCCCCGAAAGGTAATTAGAAAACGCGTTCGAAACAAACAGTCTTCCGTCAACGCGCTGTTGAGAAGTTTCAAAATCGTGCTCTGCTGTGAGTTACGCACATACTATCTGTTTCAAAAATCAGAGCTATTCAATGTTTTACGTGTAGCTGCATAAGGCGCATTTTGCCTCACGTCAAATCATGGGAATTACCTCATCTTGGAAGCCTGCCAAGTGGGAAGATTGGTGAATACCAAAAGTATACGTACGTCTCATTTTGATTACTGTTCGTTTCGCGGATTAGGAAGTAATCCACAACACTTTTGCCCCAAGTGCGGGTTGTCCCTAAATAGCCTTCATTCTTTTTGAGCCTTAATGTTGAGCACGTGAATATTCAACAAGTAAGCGTGAATGTGACATGAATTCCTGTAACATGAATTTCCTGTCACAGACTTTGAGCTTAGAATTGCTGGTGAAGCACGGGGTGCGAACTGACGTCTCCAAATATGTAACCCCCCCCCCCCCCCNTTCTTTATTTCATCAATGTTGGGCTCCCGCAGGGCAAAGCATGGGGTGCGAACTGAGGTCCCCAAATACCTACCCCCTTTTGCTATCACCTGGGTGTCGACGCATCGAGGAGATTTCATAGTTTTTTTAATCAGTGATATGCCTTAACCACTTTGTGATAGAAGTTCTAGATCATCACAGCCAAACTCAAAGATTCCGAGAGGACAAACGCAGCAGGATCTGGTTAGCCACGCCCCCAAAAAATGGAAGGCAGACATTGCTGCATGATGAAGAACTGCTTCATTCCTAGTGCTGGTTGCAGCTCGTCCTGTGTTTGGGTTGCACCAGGGGGGCAAGCTGCTGCCCGGTCGACTGTGGTGTCGTTAGACCTGCGCTCCACCTGCGTTCTTGCTCCTTATAGTCACGTGACGTCCTGCCCCCTGAGAGGTGTATATAAGCCGGTCGCTGGCCATCAGAGCTCAGTCGTGTCTCCCTCGGCGGAGACAAGACGAGCCATGCTGGACTCGTCTGGCCAACTGAGGCCCGGGTAAAACTGTGGCCCAGCGCAACGATTGGTCGGACGAGGTGTCGGGCTGTGGACGCGTGCGGATGCGTCGCGGGTGCAAAAGTCCGCCTGCGTCCACCGAGCGTTGTTACGGAAGACGCACACGCGTTCGAGAANCGTGTTCGGGCTGCGCTTGTCCTCTGGAAATCTCTGAGAACCTGTCAACTTTAGGAGAACGTGCAGGACACGTTTAGACATGTTGGAGATGCTAACCATGGCACAAATGAGAGGGATCAGATTGCTAGAAAACCGAACATGTGTGGACAATCTCGGACATGTTCTAATATGTTATCACACAAACATTCATGTTCTCACCCTCTGTTCTCTCCTCGGTCCTTACGCTTGATCCGCATCCCCTTCTCTCGAATACTATAGCGTCCACCACAGGACAGGTGCGATAAGGCTGCGATACACGCACCTTCTCCGCACCCCTCCTGTGAGTAATCTTGTGAGCAATGGAGGGCGGAGTCATACTGGAGCGCGGAATAGCCCTCTGAGGAGTTTAGCTGGTTGAAATTTAAGGCTCGGCTCCCTTTCTCCGATGCTACAGTCTATAAAATCCATCGGATTATAGACTGTACCATCGGAGCTTCCATCAGTGGAGGCGTGGACCTAGGCTTGAGTGTGCGCCGCGGCTGTATTGTAAGGGTATGACTCGTCCAAATCTCTGCTGTACCTTACTGGACTAGTGAAATCAATGCAAAGGCTCACAATGAAGCCGGAAATACAAAAACATCGTATGATCACAGATCATACAGAAGAGCACCAGTCAAGGTGACGCTGAGTGGTGGTGGCCGAATTCGACTCCAAACTCATGCATGACGTTTCTGGATAAAATTCGTTTCCAATGAAGGCATTCCACTTTCTGTGCGGGAAACGATATGCTTATGGCTACTACGTACATACGTACAGTGGGCGTCAATGGCGGTGACCCGTCTGCGGCCTCAAAAAGTACGCGGCGCGACCGCACCGCTCACGCTAGAATCGTCGCCGCAGTGGCTTATCAGGGTTTTCTCGCTAGTTGTTCATCATATTTGACGATAACTAATGGAAAAACTAACTGACCATCAAGAAAACCCCATGATTTGATGTCCCGGAGAAGACTCTCGCTCGAGCGGCGCGATCGCGCCGCGTTCTGTTCGAGGCCGCAGACGGGTCACCGCCATTGACGCCCACTGTATGTTATTGCGACTGAAGAAGCCTGACACTACTTCTAGAGCTTCCTGTTCTTCGTGTGTTTGTGCTCGAACAAGATCATTGATTTTTGGCAAAGTGTAGTGATTTTTCCTCATCACATTTATATTGCCAGGATGCCAAATTTTTAAACAATTCCGCACTGTCATCTTTTAAAAAAAATGTGTTATTCCATCTCCGCACTGATGCGAAAGCGTTTTCAATGTCCGTAAGAGATTTATGAGGTGTTAGAAATCGCCTAATATAGCGCTGCATAGCGACCCCTCATTAACAATATTGCACTCTGATGTTATCTACTGGAGGACGTGTCTTCATGGCAATTAACTAAGAGCCACACCGAAGCCAGAAAAGGGAAGTGATTCGTAGGCGTTCATGAATCGCTTCCATACAGGGTATGTTACCCTCACGCGATTAACGCTTTATGCTAAGTGGCACGCGTAGGAGTGGCATCAGATAGAGTGCTATGGCTTCGAACTACTCGTCCCACTTCCGCCACACATCCTGTTCCGGTGTTACATCTGTCTGAGCTTTTAATGCTGCTCCTTGGTGTACCTCTTAATCCTCTTCCTATTACGCTTTCTCCCAGCTTGCCATAACTGTGAAGTTCGTTGAGGCTTCAGATTTGCGTCACTGCGATGTTAATTACACGACAAGCGTTATGAATTGAGAGCATAGGAAACATCAGTGCTCCGGATCCGTCCCCACACGTTCTGTAACTTTCATAGCCTGTGTCTTCTCACCTTCCATTGATATCATAGTCCTCATCCTTGATGAATGCTGTTGTGTGGCACGATTGAGCCTAAGCCTAAGCTTCAAAGGAGGTGTCCAGGCAAGATGTTCACTATTAGTGCTCAAGGCCGGATTTTGTGGAAAAATTTCGAATCTTGACTGATTGCTCAGACATGTACTACGTTCTAACAATCTGGTCCCTCTTCCGTCTGATATGCTACGAATGGCACTCGCAGCAACATGTGTTAGCCAGCACCCACGGAAATGCTCACTTTCGAGGTGAGTCGTTCTCCGTGTGGCCGGCTGCCAGACAATCACAATGATAACTTGAACACAGAAAAAAGCAGCCTATCTGTGGAGAAACTGCCGTGGACACAGAGCCGAGCGTCGCCATTTTGGTGTCCGCCACGCCAGTTGACGCTATTGATTTGGCTTGCTACGAGTGGTTCAGCCTAATGTATCATGTTGTATGAGGAATATTGTACAGTGTAGGGTATGGAATGCGCACCATCCACGAGAATTCGTGACGATACGCGGGTATACCCTCAGCGGAAAACTCGTCCACGCTGTGGACGCATGGAAAACAGCGCCTTCATTTCCCGTCTTTCGGCGTGTTTCACGCTGTTTCATCACTGCCTATGAATTCATCGTCCCTGAAACCTTGAAATTCAGAAATCTCCAACACAAAAATTTCCGAGGGTGCTACCTTTAACTCCGTGGACGTGTGTTATGGAATTTGACAAATTTTGTAGCCGAAACTGGCCCAGAATTTCAGTCACAACTTTGGAAAAAACTGAATACAGGCGAAAATGCCTACAAAAAGTGGAAGAGCGAGCCGAAAATGTCTTCCAGAATGCTCAATAGTTCTTTACCTAGTGCTTTACGGTGATTACGTTGTTTACCTCAAAAGACCTCATTGCCTTCGTTTCCCAGGAGAACTTTTCAAGATCACCATTTTCAACCGTCTAAAAAGCACAAATTTCAATATTTTGCGCAAAAATCCTGCACAGTTGTAATGAATACACCGAGAAGAGCTAGAAAATACCAGATTCGGAACAGCGAATATTTTCCCTGGACACCGCCTGAAAAAGTGTCCTATACTTCTGCTCTTACAAACCTTGATGGTTTCCGCTTGGCTTCCTGTGCATGGCAAAGAAAGAAATCAAAACCTTTTTGATAGGAATATCAACATTTCAGACGTAAATAGAAATGGTCCATTAATCCTACCCAGCATGCTGGAGCATATGTCGCTAGACGATGAAGTTTTAACAAATACTTTTTATAATTTCAACTTTATTTTAACGTCCTCGGTATTTTCCCATGGTAGTTTACACTCCGTTCATTCATTCATGCCGTATTTACGTGATCATATCTCATTAATCATTGCAGAGCCCTGTGCAAACGCAACAACAACACGCAGCAACACGTTATTTTTCATGTTTATTTTCAGCACTCATTCATAGTGCAGGGCATAAATAAGGAGTCTACAAGCTTCACATAAATTTACAAGTTCTCCTATAAAACTGACAATTTATGTTTTCGTGGAGTCAAGCAAGTGTAGTTTGCTAATGGATACTCAGCGGTGTAGAAATCAACAGAATTCACGAAGCTATGTACTTGGCTCCGAGTGGCGTGTAAGATACAAAAGCGGCCGCTTCTTCCTGAAAGTTTCGGGAACTCGTGGGAAAGAAATAAAAAAATTTGAACACAAAACTTTTCCCCGACCTGTCAGAAATTCAAGCTCTTGAGAAAGTATGAGAACTAGATAACTGCTATGAACATCTTTCACCATACCGAAGCAAAACGCACAGAAAAATGGTCACCAGATTTGCGATCAGCGTGGTGTGGTGAATAATCCTTGCAGACATGCTTCAGCTATGTCCAGAGCAAAACTCGCAAGAAATCAATAAATCAATGACATCGCGCAGAATGGTTGTCAGATTAGTGGTCAGCGTGGTAGATTGTCCTAGTAGGCGAGGTTCGATCTGGTGTGGAGTAAGCCTGAAAAAAATCTATAAAATCCGTCAAGAAATCGATATCCGAGAGGATGTTATCCGGATAGGAATGTCCTGCGCGGAACTTGGCCGATGTCCAACGTTTTAAAGCTCCCTTTTTTCGTTAGCTCACGTATAGATGCCTTCCCATCGTTTGAATTTGGCGCCCGCGCGCGTCGCCTAGAATTTTGAAAAAGTTGTCGTAAGGGTTGCTATGTTCTAGATACATGTAGATCGATTAGGCTGGTGCAATATTGTATTCTAGCCGTCTAGTTTCGTTCGGGCTAAGTATGGCATCTGGGCATGGTAACTCACTTGTTGAGTTCTTCCGTGTTGTAGTTTTGTAGGTATGAAACATCGTCGCTAGGCCTAGGGGTAACAAAACAATTAAAAATTCCCAGGCACTTTGAAATTTTTGAATTTTAAGGATTTTCTTGTAACACCGCAAGCAGAACAGTCCAAACAGTGCAAGCTGTCCTTGTGTTTAGCCAGGGAGTTGCTACATAGACATTCATGTTTGATTTTAGGCGTAACAACTTCGGAGAAATGTAGACCAGCGCTTTTCAAAGCCTTTTCTTTGATATTGCTCGGATTGTTGCTCATGACCCAATCCCAGCCGCTCTTTGGAAAATAGACTTTCAACAATACCCGTTGCCGTTGTTTGCTTCAAAAAATCGTGAATGTCTACTAGGAAAACGTTTGAGATGATCAAAGACCTGCGCCATGACGTGGGCCAAAACTTTTCCGAGAGCGTACTCGAATTCCTTTGAATTGCTGGGAAACGATATTTTAGCGCTATAGGAGGTTTGTTTTATGGCCGACATCTCCACCAACGCTAGGAGACCTTTCTTTGCGAGAATAATCCACCAAACATAGCGATATATGTATAATTTTCAGTTTCTCTGTACTTTGCTTTGCAATTTCCCGAGTTCTGAGTACAGGACATGAGGGCCGTGCTCATATGATAAGCAGTGGTCCCTACCAATCAAAGAAATCATATCGTTTGCCCAAGGTTTTCGTTCATTAAATTTGTGGAAAAGAAATCAAGAAAGTCAACAGAAAAATTACAATTTTTTTCTCACCAATTTACTAGAAAAATCACCTTCTGTTCGGTCATAAACAGGAAGCCTTTGCCTTTCATTCGGCTGAGGCTTCCTAGCTTTCTTCGATTTACTATGTAGTTACGACTCGGTTTTTTGTGTACAGCATAACGCTGACGTCAAGACATCCATTCAAATAACCAAGAATGTTCGTCTACGCGGCCAGGTATGTATGATTGCCGAGCCCCCCCCCCCCCCCCCCCCCC
>JARK01001635.1:110269-137118 GCA_000688135.1 Ancylostoma ceylanicum
GATGACGAAAAACCTGGATGACTTGTCATCCGCGTCCCTTGGAGGGACGCTGCGTTGGCTCCGCCCCCTCAATCGATCGCGATCTCCTGAGCTGGATATCAATAGTTCAAAATATAACTTCTCATAGCGTTAGTTCGCACTGGTTTGAAATTGAAATAGGGGAGGCGGTCAAGACGTACGTCGCGACGCAACCGCGCCGCACGCGTACGCTCCCTAAGTCAAGGTTCTCCCTTTAAAATCGATGGAATGAATGACTCCGGTAGACACCCGTTACACTTCTTCGGCTCTTATGACATTCATCTATCCCACCTTAGCTCAGAAAACTTGTCTATTTCTCCTCAGCGCTGCTCGTAGGTTTGAAGACTGCAGCCGCGACGCGCGCATGAATCGACCAATCACAGCTCTGCAGCGTACGTCTTGTCACGCAGCACTGAAATAGCAATAAACCTTCGAACTGAAACGGGCACAATGTCCTGTAGAAGGTCTGAACGGCAATTTCAACAATACTTGCACGCTATTTCCCATTTTTATCTCTTTTTGTGAGTTTCTACTTTTTCCCTAGTGGTGAAATTAGCAACGGAATAGTAATGGAGCAGTGTCCGACTGTTTTCTATTAGCCAGAAACTCTTAAAAACCCTTTTACGCATTCCTGCCATCTTCTCACGGTGCGATGCAGCAAATAATTCCGTTCCAAATGTGGAAACAAGCAAATTCCCAAAGATCCATTCAGATTAGCAGAAATTGAGAGCCTTTTATCCAATCTGGAACTTGTTTGTAACGCGCTACCATCTTTGAACATTTTCGCACAGGACAACAACGTATCACGATGATCTACCTGGAGCTGAATATTCTAGACGTCTATGATTCCCGGATTGGGATCTCGAGTGGGGAACAGGACGGACTTCCCGAACCTGGGTCAGCTTCTATGGCGACGTGACGACAGACCTGACGATGTACCTGGACGGCCGTCCTCCTACTGCCATTTGGCTGCTTAGCTCCGTCGTTCGAGTTGGTCTCGCACCGGATGGAGGCCGTAAAGAGCAGAGCGCCGCTTTTCGAATGCATGTTTTTATGTTTTTACGCGCGTGGACGCTGAATTTCTTACCAGCAGCGAATGGCAGACATTCGCCATGCATAAGTCATCGTTTACTCCCTCCCCCTTCTGAGACGATTTCCTACCTTTGAGACCATGTTCTACACGTTCTCTTCCCTACTCCACGGGGCCGCTGTAAAATGTGCCGTACATGCAGCAGACGCTAGTTCCAGAATCAGTGACGACGAACGCGGAAGACGGCTATTCTGCTCGACGTCGACGAAATCCGCTCAGTGGTCTATCTATGGAATAAGACGCTTCATTTTGTTAAGTTGAGCAAGAGTTCCTAATGGGAACGGATGCTGCAAGCCTGTGTGAGATTAATTTTCTCTAATGGATACGCTAGCTAAGTAGCTCGAGATACGATTAGCAGGAAGAGGTTTCTTATGCTACGAGAACGAAAGCACTTCTAAAAAAACCTCCACATTATGTAAGCCACGCGGGTATGTGCCCATAACTACGTGGTGTAGGCTGTCTAAGGCAGCACCGACGGAAATTTCTGGCTCTAAGATTTCAATATATTTCGGAGAGATAGAGGGTACTCAACATTTTCCTGAAGACAGAGCCTCCTGTTAGCACTAGAAATACTGTTTTTAGAAGTTCATAATCGTTTCGCATCCAACAGGTGTGGTTGAAATGTAGGAGCCATGGGATGAGGACCGACAGCAAAAGATCGATAGTGAAGTCTTTTCTCCATGCGAATGTTTGCGAAATACATACATATTTTCCCGGACCACAGCATCCCCACACGGTAGAAAAAGAAATAACCATTGGAAAATCAGTATCAGTTAACAAAGACTTCACTTCAGAATCGAAACATCATGGAATTCGCTAACAGGGATGAAACGATAAAAAATTAAAGATGCGACATAAACCAGCCTTTATATGTAGTAGGCAAACAGCCATGATTATCCTAGATTTCTGATGGAAAAGATTCGCGGTCACCGGCAATCAAAAAAAATGTATGTTCTTGTTGTTCTTTTGTTTTTTTTTCTTTTCTTTTTTTTTTCTTCTTTTCTTTTCTTTTTCACTTGTTCTTCCATATGTGGGAGATGGCCCAGCCCGAAAATTGAGTCACGTTGTAAAGGATTCCGGACTACCAATAAGGCTTGTGTTCCGCGTACCTCCCACGTTAAAAGACCTCCTCACATCCACCCGGATTTACGAAGATAGATGTCCCGGAGCTGATTGTCGCTATTGCTCAGGAGAGAAGATATGTGATCTCCGTGGCACAGTCTACTTATTGACATGTAGTGGATGCGGCGAAAAGTATATTGGGGAAACGATCCGACCGTTGCGTAAAAGACTGGACGAACACAGACGGGCCCTGATGAACCCTGCTTCGTATCCGAAAGAAAGCTTTTCAAGACACCGGACCCTGAGACATGCAAGAGAGCAACCACCAGTCTTCACGGTCCGAGTGCTCCACCGTCATTTGACAAAGACGTTGGAGAGAAAAATTATGGAAGCCAGGGAAATACGACGGCATGGGCCAGAGATCAACACCAAAGATGAGTTAAGGGATATACTGCGCTTGATTACGTGATCCGAGCCCTTGGCAATCTTTCCTCTCTGACCCTACTCCCCTCATTCTGTCACAAACAACCAGGGGGTGAGGTCCTTCATTGTCATCAGTACCGTCTCTTGTCAATAAGATCGTATTCTATAGGTTAGCATCTCCGTGTCGATTGTCAGAGTCATCCTTATCGTTTTGCCACACGGTAGATCTTTCTTTTGGTTATTATGGAACAATTGATGATTATGTAATGTTTCTTATTGTTAAGGCCTGACGAAGGCATTAATTGCCGAAAGCTTGCCGGAAATAAACAGATCCGTTAAGAGCCCAAACAAACACAAATAAGAAAAAAAATGTATGAGAGAATGAGTGAAACTGGTATGATTCTGAGAGCATACTAAGAGGATTGCCTTCAGAAGTGTGGTGGTTTGGTGGATAGATCAGTTGACAATCAATCCTTCCCGCGCCACAAAAAGATTTCGATGCTCTGATGCAGCCGAATGCAACCGCTAAAACGCGTCCAGTCAGCTGAGAAACAAGTCCGCCTGGTCCTAGGTAATCTGCTTGTTTGTAGGGAAAAGGACGCTTCCAGTGCAGCTTGTACTGCGAAAGTGTTCCACAAGTCCAGGGTTTTTCAAAACGTTCAGAATGTTCGCAGCGAAATTTTCCGTGGCTGCTGCCTCCAAAGGTGTTTGAGGTGGCCTTGCGGGCTTATTTATTCAAATGCTTCTTTTTTTTGCATATTACATATAAATGTCTGAGGAAGTTAGCCATCAATGAAATGGGAGCCACACCTACGTACATTCTGCAAAGACTTTGTGGATTGACAAGAGGAGAATTCTTCGGGACTCCATGCACTTTCTGAATGTGTTTCCTAAAAATTGAATTAACAGCATCCGTGGTGGGAATGAAGTTAATTTAGTTCCTTTTGGAATTGCATAAGAAGTGGAGGAATCGCAGCGAGCATGAGGAAAGCATTTCGCTCACTGAAAAGCACGAAAATATCTCTATTCTCTGCAAGGTATTAGCCTTAACTATCTCAATTATTCTAATTATTTGTCTCAATCTCAAAATTCCATGAGAACGATCCATAGGTGTCCATAGGTATATGAGCAACAATATGCAAGATTCATTTACTGCTAATCTGGGTTATTCCAGCTGTTTTGGTTTCTGAATGTTTGTTATAATGATTGCTCGTTTTATTCTTTAACTTCTTGTTCGCATTTGAGCCTCAGTTGAATTTTTACCAATGAAGAATACGTAGCTATACTCTCAAAACAGTAGCAAATTTAGGAGACTTCATTAGTATTGACCCTCCCGCACGCGTTGTACCACCTGTGACGTGGCGCACTGGTTGTCTGCGCATCCGCACCTTGTATTGATATCACTGTTTCCACTCAAGAGCAAACCCGTCGCTTCATGATGATACGTGTCAAAACAAGTGATATAATGAGTATAACGGCTTGCTGTAGCAGTTTTCGAAGCCTATATCAATTCAGATACAGTTAAAGTTAAACAAAGTAATGTGGTGCAGATGGAGTTAGATATGAGCTTGCGTAAACATACTCCTTGCTTGATTTGCATGTTGCTTGTTTGAAGCCTTTCGGTTGACAGGCTTTACTAAGCATCACCGCTGAAGTTCCTTGGCGGAGATTTTTTCCTTTCGGACGCCTGACACATTTGTAAAAGCCGCTTCTTCTAGTACAATTTACAGTCTTGTGATCGTAGATGGCGCGAATTTCTTTTTTCTCGAGAGTTTCTTTGGAAGGAAAGATTCCTCCATCATTTATTTTTTATTTGACTCTTTTATACCGATAGCACAGAATGATTCTGGTTTTCTTCGCGAAGAGTTCAGCGGATTTGTTCATGCATCCATCGAATAGAGTGGTCCAGCCGTTGCCGAGTTCCTTCGAGTCCCTTTGTCAAATCTTCGCAATGTCATCAAGCCATCGAGTCTTCGGCCGTCCTCTGCTACTCTTGCACCTTGGTAGCCAGCTCGTTGTCACATTCGCCCACGTTTCTTCACAACAGAGTGATAGTTTGTTGGCATAGTTCCATTTTCGTTTGAGCGCAGTACGTATCCTTTCATTTTTTCAATTTCAGTCCCGTTTTACTTCGAATTATCTTTGCGCTTACACGGTCGACGAGTCGTACACCAAGCATTGCACGTTCTAAGCGCAGCTGCGCTGACCGGAGGGTTAGAGCGGTTTCCTTAGTCCAAGTCCACGTTTCACAACCATACAGAACACCATACAGGTTTAGAGCCATACTTTCCAGTTCATGACGATCATTAGATAGACTCGTGGGAGCCTCCATCATTATTTAAAAGAATGTGCGTCTTGGCCCATCCTGAGATTGTTTCTGGGATGTTTTGGTCATACGTACTTTCCGTCTACTTTCTATTTCCTCCACCACTGCTATGCTCTGGAGTTCAACACTCCATTACGTAATTGCCTTCATTTCTGGCTTCAGTCGATACTCCATCAGAAACCTCTACAAATTCCGAAACTAACCTTTAACTCACTGATGTAATTATTTTGCCAACGAATCTCCCCAAAAATCCTGCCTTTTTACCAAAATTTCCAGAACATTCTCAGAAGTAACTGAACATCTACCCTTGACAATTAGCCGAATGTTCCCACTTACCAGCAGTAACGAGAACACGTTATTCAGAATGTTAGTGCATGTAATGTTCTAGAACAATGACTGTGAGCGTTTTTCAGTTGGCTAACTGCCCAATTCCGGCCCAACGCTCTGTTTCTAGAATTGCCTTCACACTTTTTCAGACTCCTTCCGCTTGCCGCAGTAGGATGCCGCCACCAACCGAATGTAAAGACGTTGGCGAGTTCCGCGCTGAGCTGGGGCACCAAATCGGGCAGTCCGAGGACGCGTGAGAAATGGAAAGGCTTCTTGAAAAAATATTCAGAGTGGTCCTTGGTTGTGGTGTTGGCTCCTCTTTATAACCGGGTTGCCAGATCACACTGTGGGGAACAGACCGATTTAGAGGTCCAAGATGATTAACCGATATGGCTCGAATAATCAGACCACAGCCGCGGGTCTTTGGCCGCGACGAGGGCCATCAAAAAGCTAGGATAGGTCATTAGTAGGGAGCGTAGTAAATGTTCGCAGTAAACAAAGTTCTTACTCTCAAAAATGCTGAGTTCTAGCTCTTTTCCTCGCATTGACGATTCCCAAGTAGGCAATAGAGCAATTTGTACTAGATGCGACTTGCGTGCGACTTTCGGACGCACACATCCATTTGCGGAAGATTTTCTATGAAGACCGGTCAACGCGGCTTGAAATTCTCAATGAAAAGAACGCGCGGCCGTCGCAAGGCCGTAAACGCGTGCGACTGAGCTGCGACTGCGATGCGACTGGCCCCTATCCTTCACCATATAGTCGCACGCGCGTCATTCGCACGCATCCAGTATAAATTGCCCTGGCCTCGACGGAAATTCTACTTAAACTTGAAGTTTTTCGGATGAAACAACAATAAAAAGGAAATGAAGAGCAGAAGGGAATAAATGTAGGTACGTATGTGCCATAGTTCGCCTTTGAACTTCTCCGTAACTTCAACTTATTTATACAATCAAACGAACTTTAAAAAAGTGAAATTGCGCTTGATACAAGTTCTTTATTGCCTCATAAGTTCAGTATTTAAACTTCTTCCGTGAGCAGGGTTGATCTCGCTCAGGTACCTGATATTTTGAGAACAAAGAGCGGCTGGCTTCTTAGCCCCATATCCATAAGTTCTGCCCGGCCAGTAATCATCCACTCAACTTCTACAACGTCGTTAACGTCTTATGAGCTCGGTTAATGTCAGTCGTTGTGGACAACTCGTACAAATTTATTGAAGTCTATGTGACATTTCTAATGAAAAGCCCAATAATCGCCTCACTCGATGTAGAGCCGGCTCACTTTTCCAGGTGCACTAAACGCTCCATCGCCTCCACACCTCTTGCTTATTTGGTCTCGATTTGTACGAATTTTTGCAGTGGTTTTGTCTGGCGATGGAAGGACAGCATGGATTAACGGATCGACAAGGATTTCCACTGTCAGCTGAGCCGTGTTTTTGTGTCAGATAAAATTAGCTCATTTGCACAACCTCACCTTGCTGTCATCAATAAGCCCTGGGGGTTGTTTTGCTGCGTAAAAAGCCACAAGCAGCTATATACTGTATGTGAGCGCATATTCTCGTGAACTAAGCCGCATTGCTGCTGATTACGGCCAGCTCGGCTCCACCGGCTCATCTCCAGTGCACGTCTTCAGCCTCCAAATGCGCTTCACATGCTCTATATACTGTTGTTTTCTTTCCTACTACGACATGATACACATAACAGTTTAGTCGTGGACTCATGGAATGCAGTAGCGAATCCTTTCTGTTTTTGAACTTCCAGGAACTTTAGCAGTCTGAATAACAAAACGGCTCATACAATCGTGCCCTCTCACTCTGCTCCTCGCAACTCACATCTGCACGCTATGCATTATGTGTTAATATAAGTCCTTGCGTTTTTTTTTTCAGTTGCGATTTTCTCCGCTCTATCGTCATTTCTCCTTGGCAAGTCCTATGCCTTCTGAAAGGTCTTTTCTTTCTCTACAATAATATCACAATAATTTCCTCAACAACAGAGTTGGGATAAAGTATCTGAGAGTTCACACTAGAAAGCCTTGAATACGAGCATTGCAATTTTTATTATAGAATTTATAGAGAGCGATAACTGAAATTCATGCAGAAAAAATCATGAAGGAAGATGGAGGGATATATCCACAATCCAAATTCGCACTACCTATTTTCTGAAAACTTTCCTACACGGTGTTAGCAGTTGTGTTTGAATTCATAGGTGAACATGACATTTCCACGTGTGCACATTCTTTAACACAGACACTTTTACCGGAGTGCCAGTGCGGTATATAATATTCTGCCCGAATAATACTCTGCCCGACGGATTATTACACGCGTAAAGTTCTGCCCGGAACGTGAAACTCCTGCTGACAAAGCACCACACATGGGAAACTCCACCTACTGACGTCCGTCCGTAATATAAGTATGTAATTGAATTGCAACCCCTCCTCCAAAAAAAAGGAAGCGAAGTATATTCAAATCGGCTTCATACTTCCTGGAAAAATTTAAAAAATAGCATTATTGACGAAGAGGGTTAAGAGTGATTTGAGGAAAATGACAAAGCGCTGCACCCTTTTGTGGAGTTTCACTTGAATACTTCTTTGTTGGTGAAAAATTCCCACAATTAGCTAGGTTTTGCAAGCGTACATGGTGCGTCCTGCGTGGAAAGTTGCGCATAGTGGGCAGAATATTATACGGTCAGAATATTATATACGACACCGGCCAGGGTTCCAAAGTACCGGGCACCAGGACCAGGCCTTTCCTCTTGAAGACCCGAGCAAGCTACGGCCACATTTTTGAAATTAGGAAAATACCGAGCAGCTTGGAACGTACATTATTCGAAGACCTCCCACGCGTCGCGACAGTGATTCGTGCGGCGCATTCCTTCTATTGCAAGAATACAACGCATACAGCACCCCACCTTAGTAGGGTACAATTATCGTCGCGTTTTTTGACACCGGCGCCGACGACGTCGCCCAGAAAAATGTCGAGCTAATTGTTAGATCAATTCCCATCCTGTATGACTCTCATCCTGTATGCACGATGCTCACTAGGTCCTCCCTTTCGAGATTTCTAGGTTTACCCTAAGGAGCGTCGACCAGCCTCTCAGGTGAAGATCCCATTCAAATATATGTACGTAGTTTATTCCTTGTGTATTTTTTTCGGAAACTTATGCACTAGACGCCTGCTTTTGGAGCGAGTTCGTCTATTACCGTTGAGCGTACCAGTTCACTGTCTATGTTTTCTCTTGGTGCACCCAGAGTGCTTCGAATAAATAAATAAATAAATATGGTGAAGGACTATCCCACTCGCAGCCTTGACGCAGCGTACAATTAGACGCAAGCCAGATGCATGTGTTTGCAGCCTCGCAGGCCTTCGGTCCTCCGAATGCTTGTATCCGAAGTCAGTGATCACCACTGAGACCTCTTTACGAGCAGTGACGTCGACTTCTTATTACTAGAAGTTTACGAGCGTCGTATGCAATTATATTGCTCGTCTTTGCAAAGGACAAGTATTCCAAAAACATTAAAAAAAACTTATATTCGCAAGCTGCAAAACCTATTGCTACTAGTCTAAACTCAGAATCAGAACTGATACGGTAATTCTCTCTCCTATTGACCACTACTTCTCATATGGCTCATCCAATTGGATAAATTCCAAGCGGTATAATGTCTGGTACACATAGCACGATTCCAGGAATCCTGGAGCATCTTTATCAAGCACGAAGCCTCTGAGCTATGAATCATCTTTATGACGAAATGAAATTGAAGAATGAACATAAGTTTCTTTGTTTCGTGGATATTGTGGAGTTCTGTTTTCTTTCTTTTTCCTCTATTGGCGAGCTTTCGGTGTTTAATACCATGAACGTTAAAAAGTTGAGAACACGAGTCCACAATATTAACAAAGTCCGGGAAGGCACCATTTTACCATCCACCATCTACCTGAAGAATGAATGTGAAATTCCAATTCTCCTTCTTCACGATGTGCGCCATTGCCTGCGCTGCAGTCAGCACGAATATCTGGAGCATTCGAAGAAGCAGTGGATTACATAGCAACCAGTCATTTTTGCCTAAAGGTAGGGTATCATCAGCAGTAGTGCTGCTATCTGAACAGAGCTGGAAAAGCGAGCTAGAGTGACAGAAACAACAATGGAGGGTCATTGCTAAATTGACCTCAAGTAATCCTGGCAGATGTCATCTATGGTTCAGCTTATACACATTCTCTAGCAGATATGCGCTAAATCTATTGTACGGGACTTAAATCTTGACGAAATCCCAGCAAGAGATCTCACTTTGTGGAACACTACGAATCCCACTAAATAAGCGGTATGATTGACGAGGATAAGTTCTTTTCTCAGAAAGAGTTGACAACAGAATGACTACATAAGGGTTTTTTCTGCTATGCACGAGTATCTACAACTCTCATAGAAATTTGAATCTCCTTGCCCTTTTTTGAGAGCCGCTACGGATGAGAAACCATAGCTGCAGTCTTTTTGATCGCTACTGAATGTATATGTAGGCAGTTCCTTGCGAGCAGACCTCCTCATGCCCTCCATCACGTCCATTAAATTTATCCAGTAATTAAGACAGATCTTGGGCCTCTACTAAGGAGAAATGGAATGTCTTCTCTGTGTCAGTGGCAGAATACACGGAATATCTGTAATGCTGCAGCTGCCATTAAACTTATTACTTAGCGCAAGCATGAAATATTGTCAGTGGACTATTATTAGTTTTTCCGCTTTGCCTCGTCATTTTACGTCTTCCCTCGATATATGCCTCCGCTACCAAACACGTTTCCGCAGTGTTTATAAGCCCTTCAATTAGTGAGATTTATTTAGACTGAGATGAAAACGAAGCTGATGTCATTCTCGTCATTCCTAACATTACGACGATCATGTTGTTGAGTCCGCTATGCCAGAGACGAGTAGAACATTTAGATCCGGTCTCTCCGGTGCAAGCTTTTGAGGGCCGTTTCGGAACGTTGATCTTTTCAAATATGGAGCTTCTGACTAAGTATTAGGTTGTTGCAAAATCGATGTCGGATTTTCGAACCACGAAATTTGATGTAATACTTTGGGATAAAAAGTAATGTTTCAACCATACATTTTGTATTTGTTTAGAAGCCTATTTCTTCCTCTTCCTGCTCTTTCAACCTCATTCAGACTTATCTACTTTTGTTGGCTTTTTGAAAGCTGCTTCGAAGTGTGGTCGATCGCCAAAATTCATATCAAACTGTATCGTGGACTCGAACTCGGTCACAAGGCAACAGCTTGGGCATGGAATGCTATCAACCTATACAGGAGGAAGTGCTCAATAAAGCCACAACCCAATGTTGTCCCTAATGAATCAGTTCTGGAGATACGTGTCTCAGAGTTGTCGAGTTAAATTCGATGACGTCAACGCGATTCTGAAAGCATTGGTGGAAGCTATCACCAGAGGAACTGTTAAATAACTCGAAGGTGGCCTCAAGGTTCATTATTTTGTTATTTATGGCGCCGTGGAAGCAATGAACATGGTGAAAAATTCGCTCAAGCGGATCTTCCTCGATTCGTCCTCTAGTATTTCATGATGGCAGAAGACCACATTTTTCGATTCAGACGTTTTTGGAAAAGAGGAGAGCAGAGATCGAGATTCTTCTCTATATACCTAACTCAGCGGACTGCTACCCTGAAGATGACCACAAATTCAGGCGGTTGGATCCATCCTTAAGAGAGAGAATAGGCCGCGAAAATGGGTCATCAAAAAACGGTTCCGTCGGTTTTGCTGGGTCCAAAAACCTTGGCATCGGACCTAATGGAATGGAAATTTAGCAGAAAAATAGCGAAGATGTGCTGATTCAAATGAGCCCTAAATCGGCAGTAATAATTCAGTTTTAGCCGAGTTATGAGAATTCAAAGTCAACTGTCAAAATCCGACATCGATTTTGCAACAACCTAATATAAACAAAATCATGCCTTGGAAGTCCACTGTAACGAGAATTTTAGCCTTCTATTTACATCATTTCGTCCTCAGGACTTGTGAGTCACAGCTCTTTCTAACGAGTGCATGCCTTGGCGGTAAATATCCTATAAAAGCAGGAAAAAACCATGAATCTGATACCATCCACTGCTATACATTTCATTCTCATTTTTATTTCTTTCAACATCCATATTCATGAGAAATCCAGCAAGTACCAAATACATGAGGGTTCATGTCTCCTGACAATATTTCTTATCGGCATTGTTTCTCCGAGTGCCTTGTCTGAACAAAATTGATTACACATCTCCTTTGCGTGGGATAAAGGCGCTGGTGCACCACGCTGGTGTCCGGAGCCTTCTCGTCCGCTAATGGGCTCGTAGTGTTGGCGGGCCTTTGCCCTTGTTACCCGGAGCACTTTGTCTGCACTACTACACTATCCCTGTCCTTTCTTCTGCTGCCCTACCCGCCTCCGTTAATTCTGAGCGTGTGTCGCTGATTTTACATACTTTAGCCACTTAGCCTAGGCGGTTCACATCAAAACTGTTATGAGGGTAAGGATTCAGGTAGTCTTTCGTATATGCTCAATCTTTCGTCTTACAGGAGTAGAGACTGCTTCCTTCCCTTCAGGGAGCGCCCAACTAGAGTGTTCTAAACTAACTTTGCCTTAGGGGCTCTTTTTTTTTGAATTTTCCGCAATCCTAGAATGTCTCTGTCATTCCCGTGCCTAGCTAAAGCCGTCCCCCACATCTTGCAAAAAGTGCGCGATTCACAATGGAGATTTGGTTTGTGGAGGTACTATACTTCTCGTTTTCCTTGATCTCCTCATTTTCCTCTCTAGCCATCCCTGTTTTTCAACACGTTCCATTCTTCATTCTTTGTTAATGTTTGGCTCTGTTCTTACTTTCATTTCTATCTCACCTCATTTTATTTTTTGCATCTTTATACTATCAATGAATAGATAAAAAATGAAATTAGTAATCAAATGAATAAATGGAGAAATGAGCAAATAAATAAATGAAAATATTGGGTTGATTCATAAGTCCTGTCCCTATGAGAAACTTTGCTTGAAAATTAAATAACATTGCTGGAACCCAGTATCAGGCAATGGTATATTGATCGATATTGTCCACAAGCTTGCCCTAACTTTTGGGAAAATCCGTGTCATCATGGCTTCAGAAAGAGCCCAGCTCGGGCTGAAGATTTCCCAACACTGGTGTTTCCCAGTAATAAGTATCAATGGAGTTTTACCCACGAGAAAGATCTTTCAATGAGGTTAATAAGCGGCATTCTGATTGGACTAGGCCTTGGTAGCAAACTGCATAGAAAATTACATCCCAGTGGTTCCTCCTCGTTTTTATTTCTACTCTCACCAAAACAGTGACCGGCTACTGTTTGCGCAATCTGCGCAGGTATTTTTGAAGAGGTCTGATCGGGAAGTCAGTTTCCACTGAAATTACTCCATGGACCTTACTCTATCAAATCATTATCTGGTTACTTGACTAGAGAAACTCCTGCCTTAAAAAGTCGTTGCTGATCATGACTATATGGAACCAGCATTGTCGGTATTCTTTTAGTTGTAGCCAGCCTCCTTCTGAGGCTACGGAACCATTCAGCTCCCTAGCACATAGTGCAAGATTGGCTACATAACTGGTGAGCATATTAGTGAGTGAAGATGCATTCTGGTAAAGTTATTTAAATTTGAAACGAAAACCGCTGATAGGGACAGAACTTATGAATCAACCTAATAAATGGTGGTTGAAAATTGTTGTAACGCCGAACCAATGCTTCATCAATTTATTTTGTTTGTCCTTCCCCGAAATCTTATCTGGTTATTTGTTTGCTAAAGTATTGCTCTTTCAAAATTTATATGTGGCACGAAAAATTTCTAGATCTACTGCTACCGCGAAGTCACAGTTAAGTCAAGTCAAAACCTTTTTTTTTGCAGAAATGGTGTTTCGGCACGCAGCGTCTATAGTTGCTGACAGTGCCCAAAAAATTGAGTAACACAATGCATCGATGGTGCAAAGAGTTGAAAACCAATTCTGGTAGAAGAGAATAGTCTGTATTTTTGCAGGAGGGCCAAAAGAGCATGAAGATTCCATTGATTTTGTGGAGTACCTCTCAAAATCTCCGACTTCAAATCCATGAGATACATAGTTCACCTTGATCACTTTCCGGGAGACTTGCTTGAGGAAGATTTCATAGGGATGCAAACTTGTCGACTACTTCGAAATCGTTGATTCAAATTTCATCTGGCCTGGTGCCGGAGCTACGATATCGCTTGCATTTCGCCACCGAAAGAATTCGCCAGCAAAATCTCATTGTCTAGTAGGTAATAGGTGAGATTTCGGACTATAATGCTTATTTATATCTGTTGTTTAGTGTTTAACATAGGTGTCATGCCATTATCTCAAATGAGGGGGAAATGAGTTTTCGGTGGGCTTTCATGTCTATCACCGTTTTTTGGGCTGTAATTACTGACTGTGATTATCTGTGAAGAAAAGGTACGCCCCTTGGAGCTTCACCTAATGCCGCAACGAGTGAGCAGTGTTTTCGGGAATTTGCACTGCGTAAAACCTTTCTTATATTTCTTATTGCTCATTTTGCTCAAATTCTGAGAAGGAAGCCATGTATTATTTGAAAAGTTCTGCGTTCTGGCCTTCTGGGCGTCCTCACATATCATCAACCAGAACGTGGAATTCGCCGCTTGATTGAAAAAAGATATGCTCAGGTGATTTTGCGCAAATGCTGAAATTTCTTCATATGAAAGGTCCGGAAAAGTTCCATGTACCGGATAAAAACAGAGGTGAATGAGTATCCACCCTTGTATGTGACATGTACCTCTCATTAGCAATTCATGCAAATGCTAGGTATCTCTAGAAAATGTGTGAATTTTCTTTCTTGTCTGGTCCAACCACATACATATGTATGCGCTTTCGTGTTTTCTCACTCTTACTTCTGGGAAAGGATAAAACCTGATTGGTTACCTCTGCAGGTACAATCCAGAAACGTAAAAGTTACAACTCATTGGATATACGACCACATGTCTTCGTTGAATGGGTGCTTCGGTCATTTGATCAGTGGCACTGATTGGCGCATTCAAATATTTAAAAAAAACAACCCTTTAGTTATTCATGAATCTCTTCCATGCCGGGATGATCCAGAATTGTTGCTCCCGTATGCATCAACTGTGAAAGTCTCCTTCCGGTTGTCAGTTGTCCTCAAGTGCAGTGGCGAAAGGCCACCAGCGTTTGTAGGAGAGTACTTTTCGAGCTCTCCGGTCGCTTTCCTTTCCGTCCATTAGTTTTCGGAAAACGGGTTGTCCTTCTTCTGCCCTCGGTCCAGCAGAGGACGCAAAATGGTTCGGTGATAGGGGGTGAGGGAGGGGTAATTTCGGTGTTTATTTGTCGTAACTTAAATTTAGAATTAGTTTTTCCAGCAGCTCCAATATTTTTTAGTTGGCCACGCCCTTTTTTTCGCTGGCCGCGCCCCTACCCCTCCCCCATCCGCAAAGAAATTTTCTGCATCCGCCATCGACGTTTACTAATTAAAGCATTTGCACCTGTATATTTCTAGCTATAGTCCGGTCCTTTAGTTCGAAATAGCTAAACCTTGCAGCTTCGATCCTCCATTACATATAGGAAGAAGGATTATTCACACAATTGAGTATGTTTGCTCCCTTCTGCAGCATTGGCTACTTCTGTCGTCTAACTACATACATGTAGTGACAACATGCCAGCTTCCGCTTTTTGAATTTATCCTAGGTTGATGTTTCTTCCTGGAATACATACTTAATTATTTGCCGGCATTAGTTTATCATTTGCAATGATTGCACGTAACACAGGAGATTTCTGAACAGTTCTTGCTCACTGCGATCGCGAAACTTAAAAATGCCTGAAAATTCCAACGAGTTTAGCAAACAACCATCAAAACCCAAATTTCAACCCAGTGGATCGTTTCGGTTGCTCGGTTTTTGTGACAGTGGATTTATCGAAACATGGTAGAGATGCTGACCTGTTGATCTATTGTTTTCCTACTCACAGTTATTTAAAAAAAGTTCATGGGGAAAGGAGTCGCTTTGACGATATCTCTGGCATGCCATCCTCAGCGAAATTTTGGAACATTTCAACATCGATGCAACAAAATATGGATGGTATTTTGGAATTCAACGTGTATGTGTCTGTTGTTCTTTAGCAAACAAAAATGCCATGTATGTGTTTCAAACGAAGTTGGAATGGGTTCCAAATGAGTGCTTGCTTCCATCACCATAACTATAGGCCACCTTGTACATACAGGGTGCGGCAAAAGTCTTTGGACAAGCATAAATGCTCGCTAAAAATCCATGGAGGGGGAATTTAGAAGAACCAGTGGATATTTCCTCTTTATAACCAAATTGTGAGCATAAAAATTATTTTTATTCCTGAGTTTTCCTCTTCTCATTTGTTCATAGCCCTCGGAAAGTACAGATGAGGCTTGGGATCTGGCGCGCAGGTAGTGGAGGTACTTTCTCCCCACCACTTCTCCATTTATTTGTGAAGAGACTCCAAACTCCTGTGAGAGGTAGTAGAAGCCCTTTACTATGGAACCAAGAAAAATCTCCGGGAAATTTGGCAAATAGATAGAAAATTTCCAGGTTCATTGTTAGCTTCGTTTTTGACAGTTGTCAAAATTTCCGCATGCAAGCACGGAAATGGCGCTACAATAGCTATTTTCGCTCGTTTAAGAGCAATTCCACCACTGTTTTCTGTTATATGTTTGTTGATTTCCTTCTTAATAGAAGAATGATAATTTTGGATTTATAGAATGACGAAATAGCCAATTAAAGTGAGTATTCTTCTCTTTTGCCATGCTGGAGATGAATATTTGCTTATCGAGGTCCAACATTTTTTCTGGGAGATTCCGAAGTGCTTTCTAGATTCTGTAGGCTATGGCCTTCATAGGTCTTTACAGGAATTTGGACTCTCTTCCAAAACTTTGGAGTAGGCACGGAATAAATTTCAGTTCATCAGGGTGCGCGCTGGGCCAACGTCACGTGGGATGGAGGAAATTTTGGGATCAAAAATCATACTCTATATATATTACAGAAAATTTGTGACTCTGTGCGTGCGTGCACACCATTGAGGGGGCTCAAGTAGCGGTGAGCGGTGGAATCACTGATTCCACAGGGATAAGGCGGCATTCGAAAGTGAGGAAACCTATGGAGACGGGTCCAGCGATATGATAATGATGTGCCGGCGTCCAAAGTGGGGAAGATGGGTCCGGCGATATGATAAGAGTGCGCCGGCGTCCAAAGTGGGGCGAGATGGGTCCGGCGATACGATAAGGGTGCGCCGGCGTCCAAAGTGGGGCAAGATGGGTCCGGCGATATGATAAGAGTGCGCCGGCGTCCAAAGTGGGGCGAGATGGGTCCGGCGATATGATAAGAGTGCGCCGGCGTCCAAAGTGGGGGAAAGACGGATCCGGCGATATGATAAGGGTGCGAAGGCGCCTACAGTGGGGGGAAGGGAAAGGCGGGCCCGGCGATATGATAAGGGTACGCCGGCGTCCAAAGTGGGGGAGATGGGTCCGGCGATATGATTAGGGTGCGCCGACGTCCAAAGTAGCGGAAGGCGGGTTCACTGCTGTGGCAAGGACTCGCTCGCGTCCAAAAGTTGGTAGACGCCTTCTAACGGGTCGACGGATGGAGGGGCGCCGGTGCAAAAAGAAACCGAGAAAATGGTCTTAAACGAGTCTATCTTTGTTCTAATTGTCCTCTGGCGCCTAAATACTATGAGAGAGAATTAAATGCCCGGCCTCAGCAGTGACTATTATACCACCCATGACATTCTGCCCACATCACTTCACATCATGCGTGTTCTACCATCATTTATGTCTGAGCACACCGGATCGTCCTCTTTTATATGATCGAGCTGATTGTTATCAATGTATCACTCACAATAAACAAAGAATGATAAGCTATTTCCCGTGCTCATTCCGGGTTGAGTCGATCACATACAGCTACAGCTAGCTGTTCCGCTCGACAGAATGATAAAATTTTACTAAGGGACGCAAGCACTTCTCTTTGATTAGTCCCTTCATCATGGGGAGGGCATTAACGGAAACGGAGCAAAAATTGGCATAACCATAATTCTACTAGGATGGATGCGAGCTGAAGTCACGCGAGCGAAGCGAGAATAAGAAAAACTCTGGAAGTCCGGCGTTAGCCGGACGGCCAGACTGGTATATACAGATTGGCAAAGATGAAATGAAATTCTGTTTTAGTATAAGTATAAGTGCCGTTTTGAGGGCATGTGTGTAGTTCACCTACCGTAATTGTTTTTGCTCCCAGCGATTAATTCCTGATCCTTGAGAATTTCAAAAAATGGCAGGTCTGAAGAGTGGCATTCGATATTGTTTGCTCTACGACTTCGAAAGAGGCAAGACAGCTGCCAAATCTCATCGAGACCTTTGCGATGCTTTTGGGCAGGGCGTCATCAGTGAGCGGCAGTGCCAGCGATGTTTCACAAGTTTCCCTCTGGGAATGAAAGCCTCGAGGATGACGCACGCGGTAGGCCTCTATCGGTGGTCGACATGGAGCAGCTCAACGAAGCGATTAAAGACGATCCCAGTCAGACCACAAGGGAGCTGGCGAACAGGTTGGATGCAGTCCCACAATAATTATGAGGTGCTTACATGCAATTAGAAAATCGAGCAGGAGCGTCCAATGAATACCCCTTCCAGAAACCGACATTTCGCCTGTAACAACCCAATAGAACTAAGAATCCGGTGGTGGAAACTGACAAGCCGAGTACTGAGAATGTTGTGTGAAAAGATCACTACCGCCGGTCTGCCTGATCCTTACGGTCCCATCGGCTCTACGTGGATTGCTGCTGCAAGTACCATCCTGAAGTGTGCGAGGGACAAATTAGGAGAAACCAAAAGAGGAAAAAGTGAGGAAGGGCAGTGTGCTTCTATGAAGAAGAATTGCAGAGAGTTGTTGAAGCCAAGAAGGATGCGTACGAATCTTGGCAGAAAACCATATCGCCCGAAACACTGGCTGAATACAAGCAAAAGAAAAGGAACACAACTATGAACAAACTCTATATAATGCTAGATAGCTTACGGGCCAACATGCATGCGTTTCGGTTAGCGATAGCTCTTCGCAAGACGTCCTTAAACTCGATTGAAGTTAGAGCTGTGAAGGGTGAGGAAAGCAAAGTGCTGAGAGACCCTGTGGCGGTGAAGCAGCGATGTAGATCGTCTTTTCGCAACTTTCGAGCGAAGAGTCCCCGAGAAAGGAATAGGTTATTACACCACCAAGAGCTGGACCAGTACAACCATGGACCATCAAAGAAGTGAGGAAGGTGGTAAACAAGATGAAAGTAGGAAAGGCTACAGGTGCAGTGTCCCTGTCGAGGTGTGAAAGTCGCTCGGTGAACCAGGCTTGCGGTAGTTGACAAAGTTCTTGAACAACATTACATGTCGGCGAGGATTCCGAAGGCTTGGAGAGACAGCATTATAGTCTCGATTTTCGAAAATAAAAGCGATGTGATGGACTGTGGAGTCAAGCTTATCGCGCACACCATGAAGGTCGATGAACGCCTTGTGGAAATGTGATTAAGAGATGCGGTGGAGATCGCATCAGACCAATTTGATTTTGTTCCGGAGTGCCATTCTCATTCTTTGTCAAGTTATGCGAAAGTACCGCGAAAATATTGATCCGTGTCACATCGCATTTTTGGAGCTGGAGAAGCCGTATGACTGGCTACCACGAACAGTACTTTGGGAAGGGATAAGAGAACGTGGCATACCGGAACACATGAGGAAGATAGTTTAGGACATGTATGAAGGAGCAACGGCAACGGTGCGCACTGTGCACGGAACGAGATCGAATTTACGATAGGAGCCGGTGTTCACCAAGGATCAGCTCCAAGCCCGTTTCTCTTCATAATGACGCATGGCACCGTGGTGAAGCATTTCTGGAAATGACCCCGTTCACCTTGTTGTATGCCGATGACGTAGCACTTATGCGGATTCGAGCACCGAGCTACAGCGTAAGATCCAGAAATGGCAGTTAGCGCTGGCTATTACGGGGCTGAAGTTGAACACGAAAAATACTGAAGTCATGAGCTATATTGAGGAAGATAATCACACGTTTAAAGGCAGAGGACCACCTCGTTTCCTATATTGGAGATAGCAACATATCCTGGACCATCTCATCATGACAATCCCAGTAAGGTACATCAACAGGCACAAAAGCGACGAAAGCCCCGTTCTCGAAGGGGTCGAAGTGGCTAAAATTTGGAGCCCGGAGGTGGATCGCTCCAAGCTGTGCTGGCTGCCCGCCACGGCTGCCACGGTGGCCAACGTGTCTTTGCGTGTTCGATCGATAAGATCAACAGCTTCGCACGTCAATACGGGTTAGCAAACTGTTACAGGCCCCGTCCTGGAAAACGGGTTTATTGACCATTTTGAGACAATATGTGTATACCGCTGGAATCAGTGTGCCGAGTAGATGCTGAATCTGCTATTACCTCAACCACGAAAATGAGGTGGTCCTCTGCCTTTGAGCGAACGAAACCGCTTTCAAGCAGGCAACAGAATTCCAGCACTTGAGAAGTGTTTTGAGCGCAAACCGAACTGCGAATGCGGCCGCACGAGGAAAAATCAGATGCGAATGGTTGAAGTAAAGAGAATCAACTGGCATTCTCTGCCACCAAACCAAAGGTGCGCAAGAGTGCTGAAAGGGAGAATCTATCGCAGTGTTGTCTGAGCGACATTGATGTATGGCAGTGAGAGCTTGCCGTTATCAAGAGCGCATTAACACATGCTGAACACTGTTGAGATGCGCATTTTCAGATGATCATGTGGATTTACCCGACGCGATAAGGTGCTCGACGAAGATATAAGAACGATAATGCGGACTGCAACTATTCAGCTCGAACTGTGAGCATAGAGATCGCGCTGGTGTGGCCATGTGATGAGGAGACCATCACCGTACCCTACTCGGCAAGCAATGGAAATGGAGATTACCGGTAAGCGCCCTGGATGTGTCGCGAATAAGCGATGGAAAGATGCAATACGGAAGGATATAGAAGAGATCGGAGTGACAAAGAGTGACACCCAAAGAACTGTTCGTGGCGTAGAAAGACCAACACAGCGGAACCTGCTACTGGACAGGATAAACGCTTAGGAGATGAACAAGGAAAGAGGTATAACATCGTTTTTCTCGGAATTCTTCAAGAAGTAAACCATCGCAAAACCCATACACTATTTCTCGTTTTCAATATGAATTTCAGAGAGGAGATACACCGGAAGAGCCATCTACCAAGAACGTATCGTCGTAGGGTATCGACTTTCAGTCGCGTTCCGTTATGAAGACCACTGACCACGTCAGTATTGTGCAAAAGCATAGCGCTGGCTCCTTCATTCAGAGTAAATTGTTGTGGAGGCTTTCAGAACGGTTCCAATGTGTTTAGATATTACACTAGATACACATCTGCTAAATCTCCTTCGTGATGATTTGCTTCATGAGCATTTTTGTAGGTCCACTGTTCCTGTGGCCTTTCTATCAACAGCCTTCCATTGCCTCACCGTCAATTTGCTTTACGTTCATACTTTTTGAGGCAAGAATAGCTCGTTCATAGAGATTTTCAGTTTCATACAGGTCTATTACTTTGAAGAAAACCTCGCTGAAAATGCTTCTTGAACATAAGTTGGTAACTTCTAATCCTATACACCCTCCGTCACCGCTGGCATATCCGTCCCGTAATTCTTCTCCCTTACCGTCCGCTTGATGAAGGGACCTCTTTTTCGGATCAAAGCCGCTATTTGCTTCGTTCGTGGGCTTGGTCAGGGTGTAGGCCCACGATCCTCAGGTCGTTGCGCAACGTGTCTGCCTAACGCTGTTTTGGTCTTCCTCTGGGCCTTTTTATTGAAGCATCTCAGTTCCCCACATTTCAGATAAATCTGTGGCAAACCCATCCAGCATCCCGAACCCTCATATTCACTTCAAGAAGATGCAATTTGAAAGGCGCCATAAAACTGAACGGGTGACACATACTTCGACGACGTCATCTCCTTGGCCGCGTTCCACAATTGGCAATAACTGAAGAAAATCGTTCCCAATGGTCAGAAGCTTACTCCAGAGGTCTATCATCATAATATCGCGGAAAAGCGCATAGACAGCTTTGAGCGCGCATTTGGGAGCCATAGATATTTCATCCTCGATGGTGGTATCAGTTGTCGTGATATATCGTGCTTCCTTCTGCTGTCGCTTCATTAATGAAGAGCGATTCCCATTGGCCATGCTAAGCTTGATAAAGTAGGCGCTTGTGGTTCAGTAGTAAGAGGCTCGCTGCGCACGCACACGGTCGATGTTCCGATCGAACTCGTGGCTGACCAAGCCATACATCCCTCCGGGGTTAGTGAATTGGTACCAGAGGAGTCTGGGAGGATGAAGCACTTATTTGGTTCAAAGGATGCTCCCCCCCCCGCCCCCTCCCCCTTCCCCCGCAGGTCACTGTATAGGGCACATACGCATTCNCAATCAATAATCAATATTAAAAAATAATAATAAAAATGAACAAATGAATATAAACTAATGCAAGATTTTTATTTGTATTAAATTTGGCGACCCTATCTCGGGGAGAGGGGGGGGGGCGCCTTCCTGCGTCTGTCACTGGTAAGTATACCGCTGCATTCAGCTTGAAATAACTCACCACAAGAGCGTGTCCAGGTGATCCGCTAGCAGAATATGTAGAAGGACGCTGTCTTTAGCCACAGGGCTTAGCACGCCCGGCAAAAAGTTATGGAAAGGAAATAACTCACCACAAAAGTTCATGGTAGTAAAAATGCTGCGAACTGATCGAGATTCGTAAATTTGTTATAATTCAATACGGGTTTTCCAGAATTGCTTTCTGTTCTTCCGGTTGCCTCAGATCTCCGAGAATCTTTTCCTCAATTCTCACTTCCCTCACACAATTTTGTTTCAGGTTCAGACAAGATTAATTTTTTCTCCTATCAGTTTTTGACCTACAGCCTGTTTGTACCCGCTGCCTTGAACGAACCTTTGAACTTGTTCCAGTACCACATTTACGTATGTATTATTAGACTGGTGCATGATCATCGGGTATTCCATCTTTCCCTTCCTAAAATTGAAGATATGTTTGAATCTTTTCTTACAACCGTTATTCTGTCTTTGAAAGTTTACAAATGTCCAGGGGTCAGTTCATTGGTGAAAGAGCTGGGAGATTTACGGAATTCTTGTACAGTAGTTTTTATTATAACTGGACGCGGAAGTACGTATGATTAATGGCCGCTACGTCCCCATCACTCCCCTCTCCATGACATCATTTCCCTTCTTGCCAGGAAATCAGTAGTTACTACTTATTACATTAGGCTTGAGGAGCTAATGGCACATCTCATGTTAGCCTTCTCAGATTTAGCGTTGTCAATTCGTCTACTCATTTTGATCTCGTCCCGAAGCTAACGCATGCGGCATTCCTAATCCGCTATGAATTCTTCATTGTCATTTCACCCATCCCCCTGTAAACTTTGGCGCAAACCTACAAACGAAGAGCAATAGAAGAGTGCTCATAGGAGAAAACGTGGTAGATTTTCTTAGTAAAGATGACCATCGATTTCTAACAACAGCGCTCATCTCTACATAATATTATATTTCTGTTTTTCGAAAAGGAAATAAGTTTCGTTTTTCCTTACAGGCATTTCTTCATCATAAATTGACAAGCGTGAAGTTAGGGAAGAAATCAACATACGAACATATATGCAAAACCCAAGAATTGCCTCCCAACCCATCGTACTCATCAAAACGAACAAAGCACCAACTTACAACCTTTATGAACAAGGCCGCAGACCCGCATTCAGACACACTTTCACTCAGCCATTACCTCCAGTTGAACTGAGTGCACCCTATGCATCAGAGCACCAATAGACCTCAACTAATGGTCTTTTTCAGCTTCCGAATGTTGTTATCTTGGGTCAGAAGTGGATGCATTTTCTCGTCGTCGTCTGAAAAGTTTCGTTTCGGGCACGAAAGGAGAATATCAGACGTATTGCATTTGGTTTTCTTTTTTTTTTCTCATCAGTCATCTATTTTAACATCTTTTTTTCTTCTATTGGCTACATATCCCCCTTTAGTCGCTCAGGTTTTGTCTTTCCCGTGACTTTCTGTCAGCTCAACGTGAGCATTGTAGTAGGCGCCTGATAACACTCAGCGAGCAGTAGGATACAATTTGATTCAGTCATTCTAATGAAACGCCCGTATTGTGGCTGATCAGTTGCAGCCTTTCTGGTACTGGCCAAAGATCCTGGTTCCTGCTATGATCTACTGACTAGTCATTTTCTGCGCCCCTTTGCTTCAGGCTACCTATTCGATGAAAATGATGCTCAGAAAATGAACATTATCTATATACCTGTAGTTGGGTGGAGTGATGGTTTTCAAAGAGTTGGGAGCAGGAAATTTCATTGCATATAGATAGGATCACTGAGCTGGCAATGAGTTCGTCCAGCTTATAGTCAGCAGAACTAAAAAGTCAAGGAGACTGGTTAACCAAATCTGATAAACCATTTTCGTGAACAACTCCAATATCTACCTCCCTCCCTAATTCCAGCCATCTATCCCGAGACTTTTATCGTCACGCAAACATTCTGCACGGCCTTTTGTATGACCAAACAACAGGACTCTGTCTCGCCACAGCATTATCCTTCCTTCTGCATCGGCAAGAGGCAAACAACCTTATCATTAATTTCCCAGGAGACTGTAATACCGAGCAAAACTTTTGCGTGGAAAATGTGCTACACTTTTTGACGCGAGATGTGCTGCCCTGTGGCGTTCAGAGCAGGGATGAGCGGAATTCCGGATTTAGAGGCTTGAACGTCCCTGAATTCAAGCGTCGTATCAGCTTCTAGCTCCTACATTTCTAAAGAGTGTGTAGTACACTTGGGAATATTCGACGATTTTTCAAATATTCGAAGTTTGAATAATTCGAATATTGCTGAATTTTGTTTGTACGAAATATGAATAGTTCGAATATTCCAGTTTTCGCAATGTGCGAATGAATGAATTATTCGAATATCAAACATCTCTGACTATCCGAACGAATGAATAGTTCAAATAGTTTCTGGAGGCCGACTGAATGAATATATTCGGCTCAAATATTCGGTCTTGAATCTGCAAGTTCAAAAGTTTTCATTTGTTTTTTGTAGTCCATCGGCATTACCATTAACAATTACGAGAATTCGCCATTATGTTATTGATGTGCCTTTTTAGCAGCACAAATAAGAGGACAAAATTAACCGATCGAATTTACCAAGAAAAACAGTACACGTAAACGTGATTCCATTCCTTCGAATCATTTCTTTGAGGTTTTTTTTCTCAGATGGTGTCGAAATTTGGGGTCCCAAGATAACAACAAACACCCCTGTACAAGGAAGGACTCGCATATGGCTAATCATCCTAACATGACTTACTTACAGTGATTCTGACGCAGTTTCACTTGAATAAGCATGTATACCCATTATTTATTGGTGTTCGCCTGGCTCAAATACGATTAATCCATAAATAACCTGTGGGCGGAATATCCGCCATACTCACTCACTCCCTCATTCATGTTCTGACGTTATCTCCGTGCGATACGAACGTAACCCTACTATATCTTGGGACATTACATTAAACAGCGGTCTCAAGCCCTCTCGAACGGTGCAGATACCCCAGTTAGTCGCGATGCAGCGAGTAGGGAGCGCCACGAATAGGATCTTAGGATCTGCAGTGGACTTCGCTTGTCACCAGTGGGATAACATAGCCTGCTCCTTAAAAAAAAACTGTCTGGATCTGTTTGATTTGGGTGGAGCAGACCAAGTGGGACCTCTGTGAAGGAAAAGCCTTCATGTCAGGCTCGAATTCTCGCGCGCAGAACAAGGAGACATGCAAGCCCGTTCTACTAATTGTTACCTCCATATTACCTTTGCTACCTCTCAGGCTAAAGTGGTCGTAGGGTTCTGAATTCGCTTCGAAGTGGATCGTCATATGTGAGCCGCATTGCAGAGGTAGTGGCGCTTCCGCACTTACTGTGTTACTCTCACAGAGCTTACTTTTCAAATAAAACAAGTAACTGTTGGTGCTCTTCCGAGATGTGCAGCACTGGGACTTTCTTGAACATCTGGTATTATTGTGGGGTTGGAGAGGGCTAAGGAGTGGACGTTTTTAGGTAGACCACAGTCATAGTAATGAGCAAGTAATTGTCGAGATCCTGAAATGCCGAAATTCGATTTCACCTTAGAATTTTTTTTCTTAAAATAAAGATTATTCAGGGAAATGAAGCAGCGTTTAAGCGTGCCAATAATTTGAATTCTCCAACCCTTTCCTAAAAGAAATTACGAGCGGAAAACTTTTTGTTCGGATACTTTTGCAATAAAGATTTTTTGCGTCCCTCCTGAAAGTAGACTTATTCTGAGTAAAAAGGCAACTAAGCCAGTGTGTACTTTTCGACTGCGGCTGGAGTTTTGACAATTAATCATACATATATGCATATTCATGCATTTTAGATCGGTATCCCGTAACTAATTCCCTGCTTTCCACGAATGAGTGTCTCGGGTGCGCCGCTTAGTATTCATTTCGGACTTATTTAGGCGAACATTACTACACCTCCGCAGTCTTTCATGTAGATTAAGCAACTGAGGACCATTGGCATTCTAAACGTTGATCTCTATGGAGTGAGTACCGTTGAGCCAGCTCTGTAGTCCCATTGTTTCTGTGCTCATCAGGGAAGGATAATAGGGAGTCCAGTAATTCGTAATGAGATGTACGTCATCAGATGCAGTTTTTGATGCTGATTACGAATCTGGTTTCCTTATCTGCTGCGGTGCCTTCTATGAGGAGTTACAGCGGTTTTCCTGCACAGCTCCAGCTATCCTTCTCAACTAGGCGTGCCACAGGCCTCGTTTTTCATAGCAAAAAAGGAGAAAAATTGCTGTAACTCAAAGCAGGGAACCCCGCAGCTGGTAAGGGGTACAGATTTGGAATCAGCGTCAGAAACTGCATATGGTGGTGGACATATTATCATGATTCCCTTATATCCTTCCCTTGGCACAACAATGTGAAGAAAGCTCAGGAGAAGATTTCCCTCGAGACAGCGGTTTGATTCAAGAAATTTAAATAAATTTTTCCCCTATTCCAGGCTCCGAAGGAAGGAGTTTGGTGGCTGAAATACTTCCGCATTCAGCAGTTCGTCGTCGCGTCCCAAAGCTAGTTGTTCCATTACAATTTTTTCCAGATGCCCTGTAACATATTTGTAACCGCGAGTAATGCAATTTTGTGCGCACGACCCCAAATATTGGGCCGATTTTAGGCAATCGCGAATTTGCGGGAGCCAGCCTAGAGCAACGATTGATGCCGGCAGACTTTTTTTCGTTTTCGATTCACTTGCACGACATTTGCTTCTCTTCAGATAGCTATTCAGGAGTTACAAACAAAGGGAATGGAAACGCTTCGTGATTAGGCGTGTGGCGCAATGGTAAGAGGCTCGCCGCGCACGCATACGGTCGATGGTTCGATCGCGCCCGTGGCCAACCAAGCCATCCATCCCCCGGGGTCGTTAGAGTGGTACCAGAGCACTGACGTGGTTCATCGGATGCCCCCCCCCCTCCCCCCCGGAAGTCACT
>JARK01001635.1:150491-212331 GCA_000688135.1 Ancylostoma ceylanicum
GGGGGGGGGGGTGTGGATGGAAAATTGAGGTCTCCACCGTTTTGGGGACCCAGATGTAAAACAAAATTAATAAAAATATTAATTTTAATAATGGAAAAATAATCACTATTTAGAAACTAATAGTGAGAATAAACAAATAAAAGTGAACTAATTTAAGATTTTCATTCGTATTGTAAAGTGATTTCAAAAATTTGGCGAAAGAAAAACCCATTCTCGTTGGGAGGGGGTGCCCCCGCCCCTTCCTGTCGGCGTCCGCCGTAAAAACCTATTCAACCTATTCAATATCTTTGCAATCTCTAGAAATCTCCCCAGAACATCTGTAAATGCCTATACCGGACGTGGTTCCTCAAGGGCATGCAAAAATGTGAAAGATTTTGTGAGGGAATATTCGGAGATACGTAAATGTAATTCAAGAGCTCAGCCCTGCTGATCCAAATATCGGGTAGTCTGACGTCGTCGGGCATTTCTAATTACGTTTTTTTTTTCCTGGGTTCTATCATAATTGACATTGATTTCATGGAAAGAGAATCTCGACAAATAGTCATCGGAAAGATTGAGAAAAGCAACATCGTGTGGCGCTTAAAAACACTATCAGAAAAGGAAATGATATTTACAGACATACAAGGGGGCAAAGTTACTGTACAGCCTTAGTCCAACTATTTCTCCGCCGAATTGTGATACTACCCATGTTTTTGTCCTGATGAGTTTTTCTGCTGGTTAATCCTCAGAATTCAGCCCGCAGATGCTTGCTCCACAGCTGATCTTCGACACAAGCCCACGGCCAGTGCAGCCTCATTCGCTCAAACAGAAACTGTCGCCATGGAAGAGTGCGGTGAGCAGTTCAGCACCAGCAGCTGTTTTTTCTTTTGTTATATTTCCGTCACACAAGACCAAACTCCTACGTAGCTATCGAATAACCTGCAGATAAGAGGCGGTTGAGTATCCTGAGCTAGTACGCATACGCCAACGAGCAGATGAACTTTAGCGAAACGAATGAGTAGGTTCGGTGCACTGTCCTTCAGTGCAAGTTCGTTTCCAATCGAAATGCAGATGAAGAAAGAAAGGAACACTCTTTTAAATGAATGTGAAAGCTGTAAAAAAGGATAAAGTTCTTTGCGTTAACCAACCTCGTCTGAGAAATGCAGCACACATTCAACTTCACCTTGGAATGCAGAGGCAGTGATCGTGTATACATACAGTAACAGTTACTTCCGGTGGTACCCAATTCAGCAAATCAGCATTTCTTCCAATTCGCCCAGTGATTAGCCTCTAATATCATCTTACCGACCCCGGAGGATGGATGCCTTGATTGTGCAACATCGAGAATCGAGCTGTCCACTGTGTGAACGCTAATGGGCCTCCTGCCACTGTGTTACCCATGGTAAAGCGAAATATAGGGCCATTGGTACAACGTAGCTCGTTATCTTACTACACTAGTTAGATTTGGGCGATGAGGGAGTTTTCTGAGAATATGGAACGGAAAATTTCTAAAATTAATGAACTAGATCATTAGTAGCAGAATAACGGCTCTACCGCACGTAGTTCCTGTAGTTGCTAAGGATCAAAATTGAAGCCTTTCTGTAGAGCGAAGATATTCGTACTGCAGAAACCGTAGATGGCCATATTGCTCAGAATCTAGCCGAGCTTGGCAAGGGGGCTATCTCACCTACTGAGTACGAGTATGATATCCATTTTGCAATGAAACACGCTCTTGAAGAGTTATAGTACGCACAGTACAGTACCAGAGTGATCATGGAGGGTTATCATTATTGAGCTAATTTTGCCACACAACATTTTAGGAGTGTGTTGTGATGCCAGTGCTTGGATGCTTTAATCGTGATCAACATGTCAAATAACCTTTTTCTGTGACGCCTTGATGGGTTTTGAAAGAACCACTGTATTCACGGTAATCCTGCAGTAATCCTATAAAACGTAAATTGGAAATGATATGTATTCGTTTCAAGTCACCCTCATATGGAAAAGCGTTCCGAGCTACTCTTATGTGCAAACTTTCCCTGGAGAGAATACGTCTACAGTATCTACTATTTGCCTACAGTAACCTCAGATTAGTTCGTTGCACTACAAAACAGGTGTAATGTTTGTGATCTATCTAGAAGACTGGTGAGGATCCAGATTTTTTGAGGGTCAGACCACAATAAATATAATACATAACACCTACAGTGAGATTTTGGAAAAATAACCAATTCGGAAAGGAGTTAAAATAGGAACAACCCAGTGGTTTTCGTTATATGTTGAGGAGAGCATTTTTAGCTATACCTTCATCTTTCAGTCTCAGCACGTCATCGACTCTCTCAAACCCGAGAGCGTGTCAGAGTACCGAGGAAAGCTGAACTTCTCCATCGCTTTCGAAAAAGAGGTCAGCACACTTCACGTGCATCTCCTCGAAGCCGTTGATCTGCCAGTGAAAGATATTACAGGTGAGTTCTCTTTTCACCTTTTGGTTGGCAGAGACTGTGTTTATACTACATCGCGTCGCACTCATATCCGAAATGTTCAACGGTTTAAGTAGCAAGAATGCGAGTATTACGATCGCGCTGTGATTATTGCCTGTTATGCGACTCGTGGATCCCACCGCGTGCTCTTTGTTTTTTTTTTCTTTCTTTTTTTTTTTTGCATGTCATGTCTGAATGCCTGTTGGCGGACGCTACGCTAACATTCCCTCAACCTCATGGATTAGGAACTGTTCCTGCATACTTCTTGCTCGGCCTATTTCGGCTGACAACATGACCGCGGTGCCACAGCCTGGCTATGAAGTATAAACACACTTGCATGAGGAGGGTGTCCCTCGTATGTTAGCTCTAGAAATGGTATGAGCGAATCGGAAGCTCGTCGGTTCAAAAATATGAAAGAAAGTGAATGCCTCTCTCAGCACTGCTTACTCTATCACTACTTCTTGCATGGATGAAATAGGCCCGAGAGTGTTCTCATGTGAAGTGTTGACACGCCAGTCACGTTGTCCTACTTTTCATGGAGTTACCGATGAAATTAATTCCAAATTCATGCTTCTATGAATCAAGGCACCTCATGAAAATATGCCCTATGCATTGAAAGTTGTGACTTACTGTTCCAAGGACAGGGGAAATAATTAAGGTCATGATGGATGGTGGAAATCACGAATGTCTGAGGAAACCAATTAGCTCCTACGGCTCAAGCAAGAAAACGTCTATGGTGGCTTACTTTAGATATGAAATGTGAGATTTATTCTGGGAGGGGAAAAACACATTCTCAACGGCTGGTTATTAGACTCGAAAGGTAGATTCAGCACTCATAAAAGTTTTCGTCCTCGTGTTTTAACCGAACCTCGGAATTTCTACTACATATGACGGGCACGAGAACGCTGGTCAACTTTGCCAAATATCGTAAAAAGCTACTTTTGAATGTTTCAAATTCGTTGGGTTAAACCAGGATGGTCGAGTTGCTCGGATCGGGTCTGATAGAGAGTCGATTATGCTGCCTTTGAGAGAAACGGCCAACAACTCTTGGAGAGAAAGAATAAGAGGGAAACAGTCCATTTGAGGATGGTGGAGTAGACTGCCGAAAGGATTGTTCAGGCCATAACGTGTCCGAAAAAAGGTGATATTGTAATTAACTTCTTTCTATAACTACGTAAACCATTGTCTAGCCTCCGGAACATTTAAAATTCCAGATTGGAAAATTATCGTGGGTGCTGCCTTTCAGATTATGAGAAGGTGTCGTTAATTTGCGTTAATTTCAATTACATTAGCACTTCTGCCGGATATATCCCAAAAGCAAAATTCAGCGCTGATTACCAAGTAAGAATCAGGCATCCGGTGTGCTCCTCGTCATGAACGAAGCCTGCGAGAATTGCTGGTGCTCCAAAAGTCATTGGCTCATTGAGAAATTGTGGACGTGCTCAGAATATTTTTAACTACCGAGTGAAATAATGTCATTGATTCGAGAACAAAAAGAGATCGTCTTCAAAATCGTCGCCATTTGCTCATTGATTTTCGCTTTCCGAAAAGTTTCGGGAAGTCCTTAGCAGTTTTTATCGCTGGTTTTTCTTTTGGATTTCGGCGGGAATTCATTCCAGGCTTTGTCGAGACAATTGTCCAATGCTTCAGAGGCCGTTGGTCGGGACTCTGGCTTCAATACGCTTAAGACGTTATACCTTTTTGGATTTTAAATGCGGTAATTTGACTGTGAACTGTCTTAGGCTACAATGTGACGCTCCAACGATAAAGACAAAAAGGTCCTTTGCGTCGTAGATATCTCTTATTTCTGGTTACCGGTTGGGCACCATCACATTGAAAGGTTTCCATTTTCTTGACCAGACAGTGGTAGGAACGAGACAAAGCTGGAGTTCCAGAGCAGGAAATCGGAACGGAAACTTGGTTCAATATTTTTTCACCCCGGTTGTTAAGTTGCGTTATCTGAGTGTGCTTATCGTGAAATGAGTAAAGTGTTCAATTATGGAGAAAAATCCCATTTCCAGAGAGGAAAAATAAATCTGCGGCTCTCATTCTCGAATATTTTCATATAGTTAGGCTAATGCTGTAGGTGTACTGAATAGATCTGACCACTGGAAAATGCTCATATGTTTAACTACATATTTAAGATGCATACTAGCACATATGTGTACAATACTGCTCACGGGATGTCGAAAACCGACGGTCGCTCCGCGGAGTCACCGTCGCTCACCGTCGCTTTGCCATAACTTCCTTAGAACTGCTCCAATCGAACCCATTTAGTCACCATTCGATTTGTCTCGAGGAGATCTTTCCGATGACCTACTGAATGTCGGAGTAAACTTTCCGTTTACTGGTTTTCCTCCAAGTAATCGATATATCGATCGTTAGCGCGTAATGGATCGGATCAGCAGCAGTGTAAACACGTACAATGAACTGGAACTCAAGCTCAAATTCGATTGTTTCCACTAAATTGAGGCAAAACATCGCAAAATCAAGCGTCATGAAGCAGGACTGGGGCCAACTCCACACTCTTCCTTAGACATTCAATTTTTTACGCAGTTGCTATTAGACCATGCACTTGCCGCAGATCTAGCGGACTTGATTAAGGGAAAATCTAAGGCCCGAGAGTACTTTTTGCCTACTTGACCCTCTGCAAGTGTGAGTGCTGTATGTTCACTCATCCCGACGCTACGCTCGCCCAAAATACAGATCTTCGTTCTGCTTTGTGGAAACCTCGATGTTGAAGCAGCTACAGACCACTTGCGAGAAGAGCTACCAATCTCCCATAAGAATCCAAAAACAAGCACTACGTGGACTACTAAGAAACACAGTAGTCGCAGTTCTAGGTGTCTTCTTTTGTCGAGTAGGACTGTGCTAATTTTGCCGGAAATTTAGCCACATTTCTACATCCTCCTGTACCGGCCCTAGGAGGGTGTTCGAACAATGGGTGCCTATATTCTCTGAAAGACTTCGTCAAGTGTGACATCCTGGGCCAAAACCAGAAGTTTCTGAGAGATTCAATTTTTCAGCACTATTGGGTGGGACAAAGCTTCTGGTAGGACCCTAAGGGTGGCACCTGTCGCATATATGGTGCCTCCCAGGTTCGATGCCTGCCCAGGGAAAACTTTTTGCAAAATTTTCGCTCTGATGAGAGAAGCCCTTATTCGGGCTAACTCATGAGTATTTCGACGAGTAACGGATCTCTAATGCGAAAAACGGCACAATGTTGAAAAGAAACCTTTGTAAGAGATCGAAATGCTCATGAGTTAGCCCAAATAAGGGCTTCTTTCATCAGAGCGAAAATTTTGCAAAAAGTTTTCCCTGGGCAGGCATCGAACCTGGGAGGCACCATATATGCGACAGGTGCCACCCTTAGGGTCCTACCAGAAGCTTTGTCCCACCCAATAGTGCTGAAAAATTGAATCTCTCAGAAACTTCTGGTTTTGGCCCAGGATGTCACACTTGACGAAGTCTTTCAGAGAATATAGGCACCCATTGTTCGAACACCCTCCTAGGGCCGGTACAGGAGGTTGTAGAAATGTGGCTAAATTTCCGGCAAAATTAGCACAGTCCTACTCGACAAAAGAAGACACCTAGAACTGCGACTACTGTGTTTCTTAGTAGTCCACGTAGTGCTTGTTTTTGGATTCTTATGGGAGGTTGGTAGCTCTTCTCGCAAGTGGTCTGTAGCTGCTTCAACATCGAGGTTTCCACAAAGCAGAACGAAGATCTGTATTTTGGGCGAGCGTAGCGTCGGGATCAGTGAACATACAGCACTCACACTTGCAGAGGGTCAAGTAGGCAAAAAGTACTCTCGGGCCTTAGATTTTCCCTTAATCAAGTCCGCTAGATCTGCGGCAAGTGCATGGTCTAATAGCAACTGCGTAAAAAATTGAATGTCTAAGGAAGAGTGTGGAGTTGGCCCCAGTTCTGCTTCATGACGCTTGATTTTGCGATGTTTTGCCTCAATTTAGTGGAAACAATCGAATTTGAGCTTGAGTTCCAGTTCATTGTACGTGTTTACACTGCTGCTGATCCGATCCATTACGCGCTAACGATCGATATATCGATTACTTGGAGGAAAACCAGTAAACGGAAAGTTTACTCCGACATTCAGTAGGTCATCGGAAAGATCTCCTCGAGACAAATCGAATGGTGACTAAATCGGTTCGATTGGAGCAGTTCTAAGGAAGTTATGGCAAAGCGACGGTGAGCGACGGTGACTCCGCGGAGCGACCGCCGGTTTTCGACATCCCGTGAGCAGTATTGTATCTCCTATACTTGGGACTAAGTAAAAACCGAGTAATTTTGTTAATTTAATAAACAACTTATGAAGCAATTCGATTCTTCAGATTTTCGATACAGATATAACGAAGAAGCTTTACGGTTTTCCTTGTCTTTCATGCAACACAGTGTTTGCCTCTGATGTGAGAAAAACTGAATTTTCGATTCATTCGAAACATTTGATATTCGAAAGCCAAAATATTCGATACCGTATGCTAAATTTGAGTGAAATAAAGCGCAAAATTTGAGTGTTCTAATATAGGAGACATGTGGTGCTGCCTGAAAGACAGGAAGATACCTAGAGTAATCTCACTCTTGAACATCTGGATGTTTTGATTGTTTCATGGATTGTTTTTCAAAGTGACAAAATTATTCGGTTTTTACTTCGTCCGGAGTCTAGTATCTCTGTGAGTGGGCAGCATTTGAAATCCAACTATTATATCAATGTAGGCGAAAGTCATATTTGCGTTCAGAAATTATAGTATCTAACAACGAATTTCCATTCTTCCACGGGAATAAATGATAGTCCACACCCTTTTATGTTCAATTCGAGCGCAAAAAATTTGTGGTCTTCACTCAGCAAGTCGTAAACAAGCAACTGAATGCCGTAGCTGAAAGACAGTTAATGTCTATGTACTAACAACGCACCGATTTGTATTTGCATGTGCCTTAAGAGAGAAATGTTGAAGTAGCCAGGAAAAGTCCGTCAAAATTTCCCATTGCTAGAAGTACTTACGTAGTTCAGATGTCTGCAAACTGCTGATTTCACTCGAAAGTGTCCCTCATTCAAGCAAAGGTACTCACAATAGTCAGTGGTGTTTGCCCTCCATTCGCTCCATGTAGCAGTAAATGACCATATTATTTGACGGTACAACCAAAATTAGTGCTCACTCATGCAGAAAAGCCAAGGAAGAAAGCAAGGTTGTTTTCCATTCACTCCAGCACTTTTTCTGCTCACTGACTCGTAAGATCTGAGAGTGGTCACTTCTATTACATCGGCCTCTTCGTGTCAGAAGAACGTCTGGAGTAGTATAGAGAGGGAATTGCCGGAAGTGCTATCATGAGAATTCCCTGGTTGAACTGAGACTTCCAACAGAGAGGCGTCGTCATGGATGATTCTTTCTATTTTCAGGCAGTTCGGACCCATACGTGCGTGTGTTCATGCTGGAAGAGCCGTCGAAGAGCGAACGTACCAAGGTCCACCGCAGAAATCTCAATCCGAAGTTCCAGCAAACGCTCTCCTTTCCAGGTTTCTTTCTTGTTGCTGCTCATTACGCCACTGCTTGGCTAACTTTGCTCCAAAAATCTCAAGAAACCTCCGCCAAATCCATACTGGAACGCATGCCACTGCCATTTTCTTGCCATTTTGCTTTGAATGAACCTCCGCGAGTGTTGCTACAGTAGCTATAACGTAGTCCAGTTCTTAGACGGTGCGAAAAGGACAATATATTCGCGACAATATAAATATATAGCCTGAGATGTTATGTTAGGCCGGAAGTTCTGCGCCAACATTTATTTTCAGATCCAGAATTTCTTGGTCTTGAACTGAAATTCTTTGGCAACAGAATGTGGTGGAATGTTCTACTACATCTCAACTATAGAAAATGGCAGACAAGATTCCTTTTCCACGCATGGAAAATAGGATGATTGTTTTCAAAAATTAGTGCAAATCTTTTTGGATCAGCCTATACATATGTACCCCAACTGTAACCCTACATACGAACGCATACATACCGTCCTTCCGAAACGGTGGGGCCGATGGGAAATCTAGAGGCAGCGAGCCAACTAACTTAACAGCATACACCGATTCCATCAGGTTTCTTGAAACTTTGCGCTCATTTCTACCACCTTACCACCATTGCTATCATAACCTTTCAATTCGTTGAGTTTCTTCGCTAGTTTTATTCCAATCAGCCAAAGCCGCAGTCGCGCCGCCTCTGGGTCCCTGGCCATAATTTCGGATGGACTGCATACGAACATGATGTTCCGATATAAAAATATGATTTTTGTGATTGGTAGGTACATCAAGTAACTCCCCTAGAGGAGGTTTGCTTCAGAACAGAATTTTTTTTCGGATTTTTTGGAGCAAAGTTAGCCAAATGCTGGCCTCAAAACGAAATTAAATTCCAGTATGTATAAAATGCTGTGCTGTCAAAGCAAACAGCTCTTTGTAAATGTTCCAATTACGCTGCTTTACATTTTTTCACCCTTTATTCTCACGCACCAGCAAAAGAACGAAGTGTAAGTAAACGTCTCTTCATAGAGACAAGGGTTGCCGCTCTCCAGCAGCCAGTGTAGCTGGTGAAATCTGTCGTTAGATGGAGATCTCATATCAAGACTGCAAAGTGAAAAAGACTTCATCGTGGAACCTTACTTTGGATAGTGGATGCATGACTAGTACGCAAGAGGATCTCTTAGGATAATAATGTAGATACATCGGTCCCCAACTGGTGTGGAGCCATTTATAAACAGCTACAGCTATGCTTTCTTCATGCCCAAAATATGGACTTCCAGTCCGAGTTTGGCTCCTATGGTGTATTTCTCCAAAATATTGGAGAGAAATACTTTAGATTGGATACCTGACCGGATTTTTTTTTTCAATTTTTTTTATTCTCATTGCCTTCTTAAAACAAGTCAAGGCGAAATTCCAGCAGAATCTGGGATCCGGAAAACTAAAGGATTTGAGATCAGCGCAACAAACTGCGTACGATAGTGTGCTTGAACAAACATTTGAAAGAGCTTCAGCAAAGAGCGATCTAGATCATGTGGTCAAGAAGCGAGAGACGCAGAGATAAAAAGACGTGGAAGACGTGTAGCGCATGTTTCCCGCTGTGGACCTTACGCTTACTGCTGGACTAGTGCGGAAAGACCGCAGTAGAATGGCTTTTTTTGTACAGAATAGCGAGGAAGGACCGCAGTAGCTGCTCACAGGGATCGCTGCAGCTATTCGGAAAAACTGTCGGTCACCGACCGGTTCTTCCAGTTACAGTGGGCTTCGATGGCGGTGACCCGTCTGCGGCCTCGAAAAGCAAGCGGCGCGACCGCGCCGCTCACTATAGAATCGTCGCCATAGTGGCGAATCTGGATTTTCTTGATAGTTGTTCATCACATTTGATAATAAATAATAAGGAAACTAACTGACTATCAAGAAAACCCCATAATTTGATGTCCCGGAAAGGATTAGTGCTCGAGCGGCGCGGTCGCGTGGCGTGGTTTTCGAGGCTGCAGACGTGTCACCGCCATCGACGCCCACTGTACATGTTCCTTGATCTACTTCTTCAACGGAGTAATTCACAAAATCACGTGAGCAACGTGTTCCTGAATGCGAAAGCTTCCTGATTTCTTTTATGCACTTTATTTCTTATACCCCTATCGTTACCACACTGTTATATGAGGACAATTGATCACTAGTAATCGTGTTCATCAAGCTATTTGATTTAGTTATCACCTTGGTAACTAAAAAATCGACGCAAAAGTTGCTAAATCGCCGCAAGTGGTGTTGTCTGCCCACCTGCCCTGTAGCAGGATTTCATTCATTGTTTCTTTTGACTATGCAATTTTCCCGAAAGCACAAAAGCGCTCATGCGAAGTTGATCTACGAGTTGGCAGCGAGGGTGTACGGGGCAGGCCCCAGCACGGGTCTTCCCGGGGGCAGGCTTCGTAAGAGGGTCGAAAAGCAAAAGGGGCTTCGTACTGGGGTCCGGGGCTAATTTTGAGGTTGAAAAGGGCATGCAGGTGCAGGTCTTGCAAGTGGGCTACTCGTATTAAACGGCGCAATATAGTCAGGAGTTTTTCTACTGATTTTAGGGTGGTTAACTCCTCTTGCATATTCAAATAGTGCTTGGTAAAATGCTGGATTTTCGAAGGGGGCTTCGTTTTGATTTTGACTCGGGGAAGACCTCGTGCTGGGGCCTGGTACGCGGTTCTTTTTTGTGGAAATCAAAAAATAACAATTTCCGGTGCGGTTTCGAGCTGCAACGCGGACGAGTTACCCGGAGAAGGGCGGCGGGGGATTAGCCAGACTCTTCCACTAACTACATTCTGTAGAAAACTTCACTGATTGTCTGAGAGCGTTTTTGAGCAGGAGTTTCGCTCCCATTCCCGAGCAGTTCTCTAGTGGGGCTGTTTTCGCTCGTCGTCGTCCTGACGCAATAACACGGAGCGTTTTGCTGTCATTCAGGAATCGTCAGACGTTTTGAAATCTGTGAAAGGGAGTAGCTGATGAGGTTATCCCCACTTGTTTTCGGCAGCGATGCCGAATCCAATTTTCCGTGTTTTTTCTCGGCCCAAAATCGCCTCCGCCGATTTTCGCGCTGTCTCTTGGGACGAGCAATCGCATTCATCGTTGCTGCTGACACAAATGGACAAGCCTGGACTTCGCGCTGGTTCCGACGCTACAACTGCGCCCTCGGATTCATTCGCTGGGCTCCCTGGCTTAATTGCTGGCGCTCTTCAACCTCTTCTTGCTATTTGCACCGTCATGTTAGCTTTTTAACGCTGTACTAAAAGCTTCGTTACTTTTTGAGAGCTTCTTGAGTTATGTTTCCAAGGCGGGGAGCCTGCGAGTTAATCGCGTATACTATGATTAGCAGAAATTGTAGCCCTGCCCATCGCTTCTATTAATTTCACCAGTAATCCTTGCCCTCTCTCTTTAGACGCCACTGGGAATAGGTTCTTCATCGGCTTTAGTAGGCTTCATTGATTTCATATATACTGGAAAAATGTACGTAAGTAGGACATTATGACTGATAATGGTGTCGATTTATGCCAGCCGCGTCCGCAAATAGCCTTCTGGTGAAGGATGGGCTGAAGCACTTATGGAAGTGAGCTTTTCATCCAGCTTCACGCCTACACCCTTGAGGATACTTCACCACGAACTTCATCCGAGCGGGTTGCAACGAGCATAATATGTGGTGCAAATTGTCCTAGAGTGTACCCTGGTGTTTCGAGAGTGGGTGGGAAAACTAACGTCAATTGTATCCAGTTAGGTGACAGAGCCCTTCCGAAGGTACAACCTACCCCTTGTAGTGGTATTAAAAAGAAAAATTCATCGAGCTATGAACGTTGATGCTTCCATTTGCGTGCCTTTTTTTACTTGAAATGAGCTTGTTCCAGCATGCATCAAGAATTTCGCGATATACGAAGGGTGGTGCTTTAGTATTCTATTAAGTAGAGTGAATTATGTATAGTCCATTAGGATGAGCCGTTTCGATTTACGCGGTACTTAACCACCTTCAGCGTCTGGCCTGCGTTTGTGTCGCGATCTGAATGAATCTGAGCCCGTACTTCATCATACAGTCCTTGTCGAAAAGATAGACAGATTGTGCGTGCGGTTTCATAGCGTCGTGTCGGCAGAATCGCGGTGGGACCTACTCGAACCTCGCACTCAGAGAATGCTCTCTCACCGTCCCTCGTCTACTTTCTGTCACGATTTCCGTCAAGGACTGTACATATGGACAAGCACCTAGCATACGCTTCCATTTGGTATTTGGACCTTTACGCTGGATCCAGCTGGTCCTGTACCTTGGACGTTCCAATTATCACGTCTTAGATATGATTACCATTTTTGATCAGGACCGTTCAGGACCCAGAGCTCTGATACTCAAGTTCATGATTTCAAGCACGGAACTCTCCGAGAGTGCTGCCTTCAAAGGTCTGCAGCAGTGATCAGCACCATTCTTTTTAACCAACAACATACACGTACGTATGTACAGTGGCAGCCACATATTTAGCACGCCCACGATTTTGGCCGACAGAATTTTTGGCATTTCTCAGCTTTATAATGAGCAATCGAAACGATGTTCGAGTATGTGTTGCGGCACTATGGGGGCTTCACTCCTGCTGCTTACCACGGGCACAGAATCCGTTCAAACTGGACTAAAAAAAATAAAAGTTCACTTTCGTCGGTTTTCCGAAATTCTGTATAGAATTTTTGTATCTCACTATGGGACGAAGAGGAGTGGTGATTCAGATTGAGCATGTTTTCCTTCAACCTTTCCCAATAAACGCTTTTGCCGGACTCTACGCACCGGCTGGCCCCAGAGACAGAAACGAACCGTCAATTTCGTCAAAAATTTCATTTTAATGAATCTTGCTAGTAAAGCAAGCCTTTGAATTTTTCTACGATTATCTCTTTGCATGTTAGCAACCCAAATCGGGAAAAATCCGTGGCTGGAAATGCATGGTTTATCCTCGGCTTCACCGTGAATCCTTTTTTCACCATTTTTTTTACTCCAGTTGACAATTTCCGTTCTCCCCTTAAATGAGAAACCACTCATTGAAACTACTACAGCAAAACACGCAATCATATCGAGTATGAAATCACATTCTACCCAGATCCAATAAAGTCATTTAGGAGAGAAACTGAAACATTTCCAAAAGCACTGCATTTTGAGCTCTAAATGCGTGCAATCCCATCCAGAAGCATTTCCCGGAGCAACAAAGTTGAGGCGGGAAGGAGAACACTATGCCTTACCATAATTTCGAATATTCCTGATAGCTCATTCCATTCCTAAGATACAGATTTTATAATTTCATCAAATGATCGCTAAAAATCGGCAGCAAGCTAAATATGTGGCCGCCACTGTATATATGTTCTTCCTGTGTCTCTTCCTTTGCTGTTCTCGTTTGCCGACCAGCGTTGGCTTTGTGGAGGAAGGTTCTAACTGCGTTATCCTTCGTTGCTTAATGAGAATGGACAGCTGTCACTTTCAAAAAACAATGCTCCAGGTTAATAACTTTGTCACATTTCGTCGTTTTTTTTTTTTTCGTAAAAGGAACAAAAGCCTGTGAGCTTTAGTGTCCCTAGTATCCCTGGACGTTCATCAACCGCTAGAGCCTTAAATTACAATTTTTATCGTGGGTCGAAGTTTTATTGTAAATCACCTACTTGTTGTAAAACATGTCCTTCACTAAGTTCAGGCATAATAGGGAAAATATTTTTCGCAGTTGGACCCAAGTGTATCGATAGGCAGCCTATATAATGTTCCGTGGTCAAAAACGTCCATATGTATGTACGCATGTCCCGCCGATGCCTTGGAACTAACACACAAAGCGTGCAGGTTCGGACATCACGCTACATAAACCCGTGCACTTCTTCGAGACATTGGTTTCATAGTGTGCCACTAGCGGAAATTGCCTAGCTCCAGTCTGTTGGGACGTGACACGCTTCTTCCATACAATTACTTCTCTTGCATGCTATTGTTTTGCTCATAGAACTAGCTAGCATATCATTTGGAACATTTAGGACGAAAAGAGAAAGTCTCCACGGCTTTGTTTCTGCAGCAGCTACCCTTGCGGTGACCTATTTTCTGGCCCTAAGGGCTTAATGGCTTACCTATCTGATCCTGGTAACAATGTAGTTTTCCGCATTGTGAGCCGGTTCTGCGGGATATAGAGCATTATACCTGGAAAGGGCAGTGCGGCTGAGCTCTGCAAATGGTCAGTTCACCCAGTTAGCCAATCATAGGGCTACTCCGCGCCGCCCACTCCATGAATCTCTACACCCGGTTTTGCGAATAAAAAGTTGGTGCTCAAGAAATTGATGAAAGCCTTTCTTGATTGGTTCCCATATACCCGGCTCCTATCAGGGACGGGGAGAGGTCAAGCACCTTCCCGTTACCTTGCGTTCGTGGATCCGAGCACCTCTATAGTCGATCTCAAATCAACGACGTCATCACATGAAGTGCAGAAAGCTGAAACTGTTGGTCTTTTCTATGCAGATGTCATTTTTTCCACAGACAAAAGCAGATATAGCATGAAAAAGTTGAGGATCTGATCTGAACAGCTGTAGCACAAATTTGAACTGCTATGGCTGTTTCTCATGCATATATGCTACATATGGATAGAGAGCCAATTTATTAGGATGTGAAACTATAAACGCGCGGTGCTTTCTTCATCTTCATCAACGTGTCATTGAAGACCTACGTCAACTCGATATAGCATTTTAAAGAGCAATTCATTTCGTTTTCATAGGTACATGAATTGCTCAGAAAAATTCAATTTTCGGTTTTATTACGTTTGGAGGTTTCCAATGCAATTTATGCTATGCGGCCAACTGGTGATACAGCTGCCAAAGTCTGTCCTATATACCTGGAAGTGTTTTTTCTAAGCCCTTCCTTCCCCTTATGCGCTATACTGACATACGTACGTAACTTACGCATGCTCACGTACATAATATTGTCTTATTCAATCAAATAAGGTCTATTTTTGAGCGAGGTTCTGTGAGTTACTTCTCAAGAGTCGCAGTCATAAATGAAGTTATGGGGACTAAGGAGTAGAGGAGAGGGGATCGACCCTTTCGAATAATTACGCTCTGGTTCGGCGCCGCGAATCCTCTCGAATCATCGACGCCTTTGCCCAGATATTAAGACGATTTAAAGGTTTGATATGATTAACACTCCTCGACGACATCAAAATCTTCACTGTACTACGGTGAACCTCACTAAAGTAGACATACTGTGATTACACGGAAACTTTACACCCGGCGTTTTGATAGTGATACACAGATGCGAACCAGAGCCTGGTTGCATCACTGATAACACTCAGGGTAAGCGTGTTGATGACCGAGTTCCGACGAGGATCGATACGTATCTCTTGTTACCCTTCTGGATCGGACTCTGACGCATTGTAACTACAGCGTATGGGTGAATTCGAATGGTGTCTGCATGTTTATCCTGGATAATCTCACTGATGCATTCAGCCTCAGGTTTCTGGCAACTTGGGCCCGTAGGAATGCTTAATGTTTATTTGGTCAATATGATGTTTGAATGATACTGTTGAAACAAACATAAAATTGCAACACATTCAACAGCAAAAGGACGTCACGAACATGAGGTAAACTCCAAAACTCACCACCACGACACTTTACTGCGATCCGTACGTCTGTATGGTAAGGGATGATGGTAGTTCGGAGGATGTCAGACGCACGTATTTGTAGCACTGCTTCATTTTCGTTGACTATGCGACACTCTTATTACTGGTTACTTGGGTTACTAGCCGCATTGACCTGTCTTCATTAAGATTCTTCCGGAAATATATGCGCGAGTCTGCCGCGCGACTGACGCACGCGTTCAGTATAAATCGCCGTTTTTTCGGTAGGGCTGGCTGATGAGTTTCTATTCTCGCAGAGTGCAGTACAATCCACAACAAGAAGCAACGGTGAGGAAGTGCTCTTTTTCTTCACAGATGCTCAGGTGGAAAAATTCGAGCAGATTACGTGTGCTTTCGAGCAAATTTCACTTCTTTTTCCGCCGAAATATTTCCCAGTTACGCCCGAAAAATACACGTGAATCTCCAGAGAATAAGCGAAATCTGCTCGAATTTACGCGAACTGCAAAAAAAAGTGTAAATTCGAGTGGAATCTACTGGAGTCAAGAAAAGTTGCCAAATTCGAGCAGATTTCGCTTATTTTAGTGTATTTGTTTCGAAAATAATTTCTCGAAACAAATACACGTAAAATAAGCAAAATCTGCTCGAATTTTTCCACCTGAGTGATAGTGAATCCGCCATAGGAGTCTACTGGTGGCGTCCTATTCAGTGCTGAATAGGAGACGTTTGCAGAGTTATGAGAAATGACGTCTGCAAAAAGGTAAAGTTCTCAGAGGAACAGGATCAGACTGTCGTGGATAATTTCCATAATTATGGCATTGTGATGTCAAACTATGATTGATGCACTGGACACTACCCAGCCCCATTGTCTGCAGCATTTCTGCTCTTAGTCCTTCAGCGATTGTAAAATTTTATTCTTGCTCAGTGGCTCCTGAGCCTTTATCTTGGAATCATCCAGAAGCTACACACCCCTAGCGTGAGTGATTACGCCCCAGTGCTCGTTTATTTATGAAGGAATCGGTTTGGACTCTGGAAAAGGAAATCACCGCCGAATTACGCATACTTAACCGTTTCGTGATCTACCAGTTCGGAATGTCGCTATTTCTTGCCTTGTCGGTGACATGCACGAACTAAGAATTTCTGAGAGAGTTAGTAGTTTTTTGACATCTTCAGAAAGTTGTCCTCTCTCCCACGAGTGCTAGACAGCATTACTCGCATTAATTGAATTGCGTAGGATGATCCAGAGGAGTTTAGACAGAGTTTACTACGACTTACGGAGATTCCTTTCCCAATCAAGCACACTTGTTCTCTTGTGTTTGTTTTTTTCCTGAAATACAGTCTTCGTTCACGTGTTCATGGTCTTTTTCTTGCTTGCAAATTTGCCATAGAGATTCCCCCCCCCCCTTCCCTTCCTCCCTGCGCCAGCAATGACGGTACTTTTGGGAATCAAATGCTTGAATTTAGTTCCTAACTCATTTAGTAAGACTCTTCTCTCTTGTTTCATGGAGTTTTGCCCATGCTTGGAGTATGAACACCGATTTTTGTCGCTTTCTATTTAGTGATGTTTATCACTACAAATCGCTACACAGAGGAAACTCGAGTTACTGTACAATGTTTGCTCAATTACAAATTTCTCCACGGTGAACACATGCTTTGTCCTGTTTCTTTTAGTGCTAAATAGAGAATGGCTTACCAATTCAGTATTAAGGTCGGTCCTCCCAGGAAGCTCTTGTTTTAGAGAAGCTGTCCTCGGAACATATTTTTGAAATTTTGTTGATCATTGTGACAATTGTTTTCTCAAAAGTCCATCAAATCTTATGTGGAAGCTTCAATGCTCGAGAAATTTTCAAAGTGTAAAGAATAATCTCCCTCTCAGGAAACTTAAAAACCGTGTTTTGCATGAGATTGAAGGATGCAAAACCCACGATTAAGACATGCGTGATAATGCAAAACACGGTTATTTTAATCAATAGTTCTATACCAGCAATGGTAAATCCATGCAAAACCCATGCAAAACCCATGCAGAACCCATGCATGGGACGAGAAAATCGTGTGTTTTTCGTGGGGTCTGCATTGAATTTGCCTCGAGTTTCGGAGACGAATAAGTTCTGCATGGGTTTTGCATGGATTTGACCATTGCTGGTATAGAACTATTGTTTAAAACACGCATGTCTTAATCGTGGGATTAGCATCTTTCAATCCCATGCAAAACACGGTTTTTGAGGTTTCTGAGCTAGTACCCGCAATATTCAACGAAAATGAATCGAAGAAGAAGAATGGCTGGGAAAAACCACGGCTACACCACGTTACCACTCATAGCCAATTTTTGCCTAATTTGCTTTGGAGAAACTCTTCCACAAAACAAAGAAAAAACAGGGCGGAAGCGAGTGCTTGGAATGGTCTGCAACCCACATCTGAAATGCTACAAAATGGCTTTGCAAATCCTTAAATAGGCTGTGACGAGCCTACAGCGACTCTCGTGATGCGAGACTTGCTTTTCTCATCCAAACAGCTTAGAAACCAGCCTCGTTCTCTACTCCTTCATCCCCGATCTTGCGTGGGTTTTGTACTATCGTCATCAAGAACAACGAAAACGCTTTATTTCATATAAAATTGTCGTCAAAAGCAGTATTTCTCGCTGCTTTTCTTGGAAAATGCGGGCTGAATCAGTGCATTTTGTGGCACCGAAAATCTGCACTGAAAGGTTGCTCTACACCTCTGTTATCCCTCAAATTTCCATGGCGGGTCTAGAGTAGCTCACATCCAGCGCTATTAATTTGTATTCACATAGATCGTCGTCAGATATGCTACGACTGCAGAGAAAAAGCCAGCAAATGATGTACAATGACTTATGCCCTCATCTCGTATAGCAGTCACTACGTATTGGGGAAATAGGGGAAAGATTGGAAGTAGACAGGAAAGAACTTTGTTTGCCCCAAGCCTTGTTTCCACCTTTTCTGAATCAAACCGCTTGCCATACACATACTCGAAACCATTTAATCCACCACACCGACATCCTACAGGAAATTCCGACTTTTTTGCTTCCCCAGTTGTTAGAGCATCCTCAACACACATCCTGCTCTAAAGCAGTAAGTCCATAGGATACGGAAGGAATGCTTAGATTTTCGGCCTCAAAATTTTTGACGTCGCTACATTCCGAAAAAAGACCAGACAAGAAAAAGTTGCTAATCCATTCTGGAAGGAGACCAAAAAAATCCTTACATCTCGTGCAAGGAAGGCTTCCTCAGTACTAGCATTCGATATAACTGCTCCGCTTCTCTATCACCTAATCAATTCTCTCCCTGAAGCGCGAGCTCACTCTCTTTGGCTGAATGGTGCGTTGTCATGAAAGCGATGGACCCTCGGACTTGCTGGGACTGCATGCATCATTGAGATTACCTATGGTAAACGAGTTATCGCTCTGGAATGTAGCCTTGGAATTTCGGGAGTGAACACATTTACCCGGCTGGTTTCAGCGCCGGCGATGCATCAGTGAGATTATCTAGGATAAACGTATTTGCACCACATAATGTTGCCCATGGTCAATGTGTTCGCACTGGGTAATCTGAATCATACATCAACGCGCTGGTTTGTCTCTTGAGTACACCCCACATGTACTACCCTAGAGGGTTCAGGTAGGAAGCTAAAACTCCTTAATACATTGTCAGCGAACCAAAACATAGAAGGTGTGTGCTGACTTTCCGTGTTGTGAACAGATAGACGATTTTCTAGAAGCTGCAGTACCCTACCACGTTCCTACCACTTTCCTCATTGACAGTTTCGCCATTCTTGGGGAAGTGCGTCAGTATGACACTACCCTCACTAAGAACATTGCTCAGGACCGGAATTGATCGTAAGGGAAAGAACGTCGGACTTCTACGGGGAGGCGGTCAAGACGTACACCGTGACGCAACCGCGCCGCACGCGTACGCTTCCTAAATTCAGGTTCTTTCTTCAAAGTCGACGCATTAAATGACTCTTCTGGTCACCCTCTACACTCTCTCGACTGCTGTGGCATTCATCTACCCCATCTTAGCCTAGAAAACTTGTCTATTTCTCCCCAGCACTGCTCGTACGCTTGAAGGCTGCGGCCGCGACGCGCACATGAATCGACGAATCACAGCCCAGCATCGTACGTCTTGTCACGCAGCCACTTCTAAGGGACCGTTTATCTATCTGCAATGTCGTGTGTGCTTGATTATGTGTTCTCGATGAATCAAACGGATCATGTCGACGTTCATTTGTCGCGAAGGCTTTCTATAGTCACCGATTTTCTGTCGGACTCCGTGCTTACAATTAGCTTGACCTACTTGATCGTATTGAGTTTGAAAAAGACCCACTGGTATATCTAGTACCTACCTTTAGCTGGAATAAACGCCTACTACAGGATTTGATTATTGTAGCTGGAAATTCAACACAATTTTGTCGGGCTTATAACAGCGCACCTTGTTCTCAGAGAAGGCCCAGTTATGAGAATTACCGGACTCATCGTAGAGGATGAGGAACCAGGTTGTTGGGAAGGACAGTTCTTATCTATAACATTGTTCCTGTCCCAATCGCTTTTGGGAAATCGGGAAAGATGGAAAGATGCCTTCTTAGTTTGCTTTTCGTATCTAAGTCAAGAAGCGGGTTCCAGGGCGCTCGTGAAACCCATAAAATTCAGTGTTCTTTCGCTCATTTCAGTAACGACTTGTTCTTGTGCGCAATTTTCATCCGTTCGCTCATCCGATAGCACCCAAACTGCCCTAATTTATCATTCTAAATATGTATGTACTTAGACGATTCCTAAAAACTATGCGGACCAGCTTTCAATGAAGCCAATCAAGCGAAACGGAGCGTGGGAGCGGATGTGAATACGTTTTTCCCCCTGCAAAACACCCCTCCAGCAGGTTCATTCCCGAATTTTTCCGAATTTGGCAGCCGGCTTAAATCAATGATACCATTTCCGGTCGTTTGGTGAACCTTACGACACGTTTGTTACGCCTCGCTGCCACAACCCTTGCCAGCCATTTAATGGCCGGACCTTTTTGGCCTGTGAGCAGCCAGTTCTTGTCAATTAGCCCACAGCTGTATCCTCTGCGCTTTCGCTGCAACTTCGTGTCGTCTGCTGCTTTGTTTGTGCAACAATCGCTCGCACTGAGCTTTCTTGGCTTGGATAATTTTTGCCTCAATGTACTCCTCGTTTCCTCTCAAGATTTCTAGTTCTAAGTCTTATGTGAAAAACTTCCGCATGTTCTGTCGATTCGCCTCCGTCTCGTTCATGGTTGAATGTTTTCGATTTCGATCAGAGACATGGACCGTCTGGCTGCAGTCCATGCGATGCACGGGTTCCTAACGGTCCCCGCCAAAAAGAAAAGCTGTCCTCGGTCCAGCAGCAGATCGTTGTCCCTGTGCGAGCGGAGAGGGCTCGTCTCACCCGAGCGGTATCCAGCCAGAGGAACCGTCTCACCACTGCCTACAAGGGCGAGTAAGTGTACGTATGCAATTCATTTGACAGATCACCACTTCTGTTACTACAATTATAGCAGTGCTATGCTGTTGCAACTAAATTTTCTCATAAACTTGCCAGCCAAACATTAGATTTTTACTAATATAATTATTAGTCATGTACCGTACATACTGGAGCTAAGGGACGTAGAGTGATACAAGATCTTTTTTTCTGATTTTACAAAAAAAATGGTTGGAACATAGGATCAAGGAAAATGAAGAAATCACTGAATAAAAAGTAAAAAAAAGGAAAGATAGAAAATCGGACAAAAGCTAGGAAAGTGAAGAAATAACAGATGAAAGCTCAGGACCTATACGAACTCTTGACATTATTCCAGTACACCGATCCTTAAAAATTCACTGCAGTCGAAATCATCAAAGTGCAGAGTTCTCAACCGATTTTCTCACTGACTATTTCTCTGCATGTTTTATCATTAGAATTCAATCAATTCGGAGAGAATGTGAAATTATTTCAGTTGAAGTTTATTCAAATGAATTTCTGAGGCATATGGTAGTTGCGTAAAAATATAGCGAGTTCCTAGAAGTGGTCGTGCTAGTTATGCGCTCATTTCAGTTCGCTCTTTTTTTTTGAGGACTTATTCAAAAATTTCAGGCAGTTTAAGGAGAGTTCGTGAAGGAACCAGAGCTTGAACCTTATGAAGGGGTGTTACTACATACTTTATTTTGGGATCTCAAAAATTTCAGAACAAATGCTCGCTTAAAAATTTGGTTAAGGAAGTAGGTGTCCAAAACGTATTCATTCTGAGCGGAGTGCGTACGTAATTTTTCGTGAGGTTAGATTCGCTTAAACTTTCTCTGTTTTGGATCTCGGATGTTGTTTTCTTGGGAATCATTACAATCAAAATGTTGCTCATGAAAAGCAGAGTCAGCAGAATAATGTCGTCTTTTTTTCTCTTTTTTTCCGTCTTTTTTACTGCCATCTATGTTCTGTTATTTCAGAAACACCATTATCCATTTCTACTTAGCGTTGTTTGCACACCATTGTTTCTCCTAAAATCTACGCTGAACGTGCAGAGCATGCTTTTTTTTGAAAGAAACCCAGTGCGGCCACAGTGCTGCTCTGCTCCAGCTCGAAAAAGAAGAGAAACGACGTTCAAATGCGCAAATTTTCTCAACTTTTTCATCGGAAGCGCATCCGCTGTTTCGTGTCCCCCTTCCATTAGTGTTGGATAGAGATGATCAGTGGGTGAAGACGTCCTTGGCTGAACTATCTCTGCATTTCCTTTTGCCGGATGACCATCTCAAGCTTGGGCAGTGGTTAAACATCGGTAAAGTCTACCCAGGGCGTTGATCGCCGGATGCTGAACTCTGTTGCCTTAAACTGAAACCGCCTGCTGCTCATTCTCAACTCTCAAGGATCAAAATGTCACGGTGGTTGGTCGTTTCATGTAAGAGGGGAAACGGACGAAGCGACCAAGCGCGATTTACAATACTAGCCAAAAAGGAAGGAATTGCCTTGTAAAATTCTGTTCAAAAGTTCTTCCCAAGCAAAGCTCAAATTTTCTAATTTTGGCGTTTTTTTTTTCAGCGGATGGATTCATATCCAACAGAATATTAGTCCTTAGGAACGGAATCCTGACATCTTCGGGATTCAATTGATAACACCGTGAAATTAACCTCCTCAGACAGCCATTCTACACCTCACCTACGGCGATGCTTAATTCTATGTAGGCGTGCTAAATCTACATATTGTACGACCACTATTCCCTTGTCATTACTGTTAATTGACGACGGTTATGTGTTTCTGCGCACGAAAACAAGCAGTATCCGACAATTTTCAGTTCCTTATACGGTGTTCTGCTTACAGTCTTACTTCTGTACGTGTTTAATTTCGGAATATGTGCTGTGGTTTTGCTACGAATCTTTTGAAGGGTTATTGAAATGAAAGTCGGCTCGGCTCTCCACTAGCGGGTCTAAGGTTTCCGTGAGAGATACGTACATACATAGTTGGGATCCACGTACGTATATGTACGGGGAAGTCTCGTACTGAACTGAGTGATGAACGTCACTTTCTTCCATGAAGATATAATACTCTTCTTCTTCTTTAGCCTTAGTCCCGTTTGGTGGCGGGGTCCGCTTTCCTGATCTTTTGACGCCATTTTACTCTATCATGCGCCTGGTCTGGATGGACGCTCACATGCTTCAGGTCGGCGTGCAGTGTGTCTAGCCACCGTTGCTTCGGTCGCCCTTTTGGTCGTTTTCCCGGTACTTCGAGATCAAGGCGGATGGTGTCTTGCAGATGGTGTCTTCGTTGCCGCGCAGGACGTGGCCGTACCATCTAAGGCGAGTCTCACGAAGTTTGTCGGCAACCGGGGCGATACCAAACCGCTCACGGATCTTCTCGTTGCGGATGCGGTCTGCACGTGTGACACCCGCCGTCCACCGTAACATCTTCGTCTCCATCACACTTAGTCGGCATCCTACTTCCTTGGTGTCTGGCCAGCATTCTGCACCATACAGTGCAACGGATCGAATGACTGCTCGATACACCTTTGACTTGTACCGATCTGGGATATTTTTGTCGCACAATACTCCAGCCATTGAGCGCCATTTCAACCACGCAGCGTTGACGCGAGCGACGACTTCGTGGGCTAGATTGCCATCAGCTGAGAGTGCTGAGCCGAGGTACTTGAAGTGGTCGGTTCTACGAAGGTCTTTACCATGAAGATATAATACTACCTCGTGAAAAGTTCGCAGAGGTTTCTATACGTCTCGCCGTGTATCGTTCCCCATCCACCTTGACCACAGCATTTTGTACTGGTAAGACGCATCCATCCACTCACGGAAGATTTTCTATACAGACTGGTTAACGCGGCATATATGTAGCTTAATCTATAATGGAAGGAATCTGTAGCCGCCGCTACACCGTAAACGCGTGCGTCTGAGCTGCGCCAGCAATGCGACTGGCCCTGTTCTTCGTCATATAGACGCAAGCGCGTCAAACGCACGCATCTAGTATGAATTGCCCAAAGGTGCACGCGCGTCAGGCGCACGCATCCAGCATAAATTAAGAAATCCTTATCGCTCCCTTGTCTGCTTATGTCGCTGAACATAAGCAGACAAGGGAGCGATAAGGATTTCTTAATTTATGATCGACTGAAACCAACCATCTATCAGGAGAACATCACTTATGGTTAACATTACCCGAATTTGTTTCTGTCCAAGTTGCTCTCTTCAGACACCACGGACTCCAAGGAAGTATCTGCATGACTGCAGGGGCGGAACGAAAATTATCGAAAACTTTATAGAACTGTGTGCTTTCCCTGTCTGTCACTCCCGTGGGGTTACAGTTTTGCGATCTAACGACGACGGTCGAGGTCTAGGAAGGGCGCATCAAGGCGAAGTGGAAGGAAAACAGGAAGAAGACACCGTTCGAGAAAAGTGAAGGCATAGATTACGAGAGCCAGTAGGGATAGATGTCAAGAGAGCCATTCTTGATACTACCTCATTATATTGACAAAACTAACAACTAACCTGTGCTCATCCACTTATATCTTGAAAGTTAAAGATGTTTTGAATGATGGTGGAAAACTCACAAACATGGGCGATATGATATTTTCGAAGGTATAAATCAACAACAGCCTAATTACAGAAATTTGGCTGTAGAAGAAAAGTGGCTACAAAACTGACCAGCCAATTTTTTCTGATGAGGCATTAGAACGTTGATGAATCCCAACCTATCGTATATCCTTACAACCTAGTACATGCTTACACTACTAGTACATGCACCTACTGCATTATCTCTTGATTGAATACAACAGAGAAATGTTCAAATATAGTAAACTCAATCATAAAAGAACATAGGTGGTTAAAGGCAGCACCCCACGATAATTTTCATGTCAAAAATTTTGAATGTTCTGGGGTCTGAACGATAGTCCCAGTAGTTCTACGCAAGTTGCACCACCAAATGCATCCGCATTCTCGAGATATAACTAGTTGAACACGGGATCCGGGGATCCCCAGACGAGTTGTAGCGGAGTGCGAATCAGCTGTTTTCTGCCCCAATCTGTCAGTTTTTCAGAAATAACGCTTGTTTCTAATGCTCATCTCGAGAAGTTCCCCACTGTGATAATCTGCTTCCCTCTATTTAGGTCCTCTTAATTGTTATTCGACCATATCATCCCTTGTTTTACTCAGAATTGTCAAATTTTTACGTATGGTATGAATTTTGGTTTTTTCGAATCGCATTGAAACCTAGGTAACGGTTTTTTTCTTCGTGGGTGCTGCCTTTAAGAACATGGCCTGAAGGTGGAAACGAACCATGCGTGTGAGCACGACATAAGAGAGGCGTTTTTTGTAATCGACCGGCCCATTGTTTCTTCTCAGAACTTTTTCTTCCAAAAGAACGGTTGCTTCCCTACCTCAAATACCCTGCGAACCAGCTCCTCATAAACGAGCACCCACGACTGCTGGCCTATTATAAGTTTTCCCTCCCTCTCCTTTTATTCTCACGTGTACAAACGTAGACTGCTTCACAACGATTATGATGTCAGTTTTCAGCCGAAGTCACTGACCGACACGCATATTAAAGGCAGGGGCCCACCTCATGTCCGTGTCTGAGCTATTAATATATTCCGAATCTCTTCGATGCGCTGATTCCGGCAATGTGCTTGAAATGTCCCAAAATGGCCTCTAAACCCGTGTTTCGTGACGGGGTTTGTACCAGTTTGCTGGAGCAAATTTACGTGCAAAGACGTGTATCACTGCTGATCTCATCGATCGGACAGGCCAAGACGTGTTCACCCGACGTTGCTGCTGTGGCGGGCAGCCAGCACAGCTGGGAGGCGGTCAAGACGTACGCCGCGACGCAACCGCGCCGCACGCGTATACTCATTAGAACCAGGTTCTTCCTTCAAAATCGACGGAATGAATGACTCCGGTGGACACCGCTTACACTTTTTCGGCTCTTATGATATTCAACTATCCCACCTTAGCTAAGAAAACTTGTCTATTCCTCCTCAGAGCTGCTCGTACGTTTGGCGGCTGCAGCCCCGTCGCGCGCATGAATCGACCAATCACAGCTCAGCAGCGTACTTCTTGTCACGTAGCCAGCACAGCTAGGAACGAATCCCGCCCCTGCTCCAAGCAGTGGGTTCTTTGACCCTAACAAAAGCGGGGTTTTCGTCACTTCTGTGAACTTTTGCTGTACATTATTAGAATCAGCATAGTGAGGAGGTCAAGAATCTACTCACCTCACCAACACGCAAAACGAGGGGGACCCCTCCTTCAAGGCCTGTTGTGCTATCTGATGGAGAGGAAGCGAACTCAGCAAGCAGGGTTTAGATACAGAAAGCAGCGTCCCTGGTTTCTTCCATGTTTTCTACGATTTATAAAGGTCATTTTCCACGAATATGGACCGCAAATGCCGCTACACGCTCGCCGAACGCTTTCAATGCTGCGTACTTTTCACCGTAAGCAACTCGTCCAACAATAGTAGCAGCTTTCCATCATAGGGCGAACACCACGTTATTGGAGCACCCCGCCATTCGCGTCGGGGCAGTGACCGTGAATGCATAATGAAGTACGCGTCTCTAGTGATTGCTCAAGAAGTACTTCAGACGAATAAAAGCGTTGTACTTTTTGAGCGATTGTGCGAGAATAAGTACCTGCTCACTTCATCTGCACTACCACGGCCTGCTACCATGGCCGGCGACGTCGACTACGTGGAGTGCAGTTCTCACACCCCTGTCACCATTAACGACGATTTTTCTTACGAGGTTTCTATCCATTGCGAGCCGCATACATATTGAGTCATGTTCTCTGGCACGTTTTTGGTGCTATAATAGTGGGCTCCTTGCGATTGCAGTTCCATAAATTCTGGATTGAGACGAGACGTGAGTGTTAGTACACGGTCGTTGCTTCTTGTTCTGCAGTAGTAGGAGTCAGCACCAACAAGAAATCGCGCCATTCTTGCGACAGTACCTCCTGCAGGGAACTCTAGTGGCCCGTATCCTTGCCCATCATCTGTGTATTGGCCTTCTGATTGTCTGTGCATCCACATATTCTGTAGATATCACCATTCTCTCTGCGGCCCGGCGGTATGATGCGTTTGAGCGGGTCTGGACAGTTGGAGTCTTCTCTGTAAAAACACATTTATATAATGAAAAGGGCTCACTCAGCGCTTCTTAACAGGGAACATGTGCCCTGATAAATTACTATTTTCACAAGATGCATGCCTTTCGTTTTCTTATTTAAGGAAGTGCAATTTAATATAACTTTTCAAATGAGAAAACTAAAGGCATACCTAGTGGGCGTCGATGGCAGTGGCCCGTCCACGGCCCCGAAAAGAACGCGGCGCGACCGCGCCGCTCACGATGAAATCGTCGCTGCAGTGGCGAGTCTGAATTTTCTCGCTATTTGTTCATCACATTTGATGTTACGTAATAAGAAAACTATCTAACTGTCAAGAACACGCCATAGTTTGTTGTCCTGGAGGGGATTCCTGCTCGAGCGGCGCGGTCGCGCCGCGTGCTCCTCGAGGCCGCAGAGGGGTCACCGCCATCTACACCCACTGTATATTATTGATTGTTGAGGCAGAATATCGTATTAAATATGCTTCGAATAGGGCAATGATTTGAATATTCGAAGGATAAAATAAATATGAAAAGTGGTGCAGCACTTTTTCCTTTAAGGATTATATTTGTGTTCTTCGAGACAAAGCCTGAACTTGTGTTTATTTATTTTTACTCTCCCGAATTATGCTGTATATATTGCATGCGTTCCCACTAAATCTCAGCGAATAGTGCATAGTACCACCTGAGTAAGTTTGGGCTAGTACGCACACCTTTCGATCTACTATGAAAGAAAACCGTCATTGTGATGCATCAGTGGCGCAAACCAAATTAGCTGAAGTTCTTCTTGCACAAAAAAAAAACTTTCTGCAGCTTTCTATGCATAGTGCAACCTCGTCCACCGTTTTTACCATGCTCGGCTTGTCGCTCGCCTCCACTTTAGTCCCTCTACAATGTCATTAGCGCACTTTCGACCCTCTATTGTATTCAGATTGCCAGTCGCTCTAGTTTTCAGATTCCGTAGTGCTTAAATTTCCATTGGAAAGTACAACCCCTTAGTATTCTAGAGTACTATACAGTTGACGTAAATATCCAAGAAATTAAAGGCAGCACCAGCCGAATTCCTCGACTCGGAGCTGAGGTGCGAGTGGCAAAATAGAGGGTGAGCACATCACAAATGTGAGAAGAACACAAGGAATGATGACCTACCTGCAGAGAAACAAGAATCGCTGTCGTGGCCACGCCGGCCTTTCAACAGCCCGACGCGCCAGTTGACGCTATCGCGGTGCAGCGGACGCATGCAATGGGTACCATTCACAGGGTTTCGTGGCGGGACGCACGCACACCCCACGGCGGAGCACTCGTCCGCGCCTTCGACACATGGTAAAGAGCGCCTCCATTTCTTGCATTTCTCGCTTCTTTCACGCAGTTTTATCACCGCCTATGAGTTTACAGTCCCCGAAAACCCCTAAATTCGGGAAATCTCCAACGCAAGGATTTCCGCGGGAGCTGCCTTTAACCAGTTTTTGAATGAGGAGGTTCACAGGTTATGAATAGAAATAAAAATAAAAATAAACAAAAAAAAATTATGAATAAAAATAACAGGGGAACATCAATGACTCTATTCTTGATTTTTATATTTTCTGGTTCTTCTAAAGCTGAGGAAATAGTCTTCAATTTTTACACGTTTAGATCCTTTATAATCTTTATACTTCTTTCGCTATAATAAGATGTAAATCAAACCAATCAGCAGTTTTGTCTATTTTGAGCCATGCTTACGAGACCTATTCATAACGCTCGCTGGGGCGTAAACTAAAAGTTCACATAATAAACATCAAGGTCAAAGGCAGCTTTTCACAGAAGCTTGTTGACTTGTCTTACACGGGAAGGATACTTGATCAGTATCGCCTTTCGTGGCGAGGTGTATATTGCCTTACGCAGCTCGCGACGCTGATTCCAAATCTGTTTTCATCTGTTCCTAAAAACGTCTCTGTGAGATGTTACCCGTTTTTCCATGTCACGCTCACGTAGGGCGCACGAGGTTGGTGGTCGAGGTGAGCCGTGGCGCAGTGGTAAGTTTCTTGCTCTTCAGGACCAACATCGCGAGTTCAGTTTTCCTCACTGTCTGGTGTTTTGCATTTTCCTTCCACGTACTATTTTCTTTTGAAAATCCATGCTATGTAGTTCTATAGGGTTTTCCACCTACAAAATGATCTTTAGCACTATTCCACTTTCACAGACCCAAAATCTTCAAAAAACCTTTTTGGCTGAAACTTTGCGTAGAGGGGTCATTCGGGGAGCTGAACACAAATATCGTATCCATTTTGTACTGTAACCCCATTTTTTCAGGGTTACGGTGGGTATACTGTGGAAACCGTGTATCACGAAATACTCTCAAATTTTGCCAAGGAGGGTTATTTGGGGTGCTGAACACGAATATCGTGTCCATCTTGTACCCCAACCCTATTTTTGTAGGGTTACAGTAGGAAATTCAGAGAAAATGCCAATTTCAGGTAGAAAACGAAGGTGGCACGCAAAATAATGTTGATAAACAAGATCAGCGCCCGTGATCCGTGACATACAGTACCCACAGTACACCCACCGTAACCCTGAAAAAATGGGACTACGGTACAAAATAGATACGATATTTGTGTTCAGCACCCCAAATAACCCCTCTACTCAAAGTTTCAGCCAAAAAGGTTTTTTTGAAGATTTTGGGTCCGTGAAAGTGGAATAGTGCTAAAGATCATTTTGTAGGTGGAAAACCCTATAGAACTACATAGCATGGATTTTCAAAAGAAAATAGTACGTGGAAGGAAAATGCAAAACACCAGACTGTGAGGGGAACTGAACTCGCGATGTTGGTCCTGAAGAGCAAGAAACTTACCACTGCCCCACGGATCACCTCGTTCACCAACCTCGTGCGCCCTACGTGAGAGTGACATGGAAAAACGGGTAACTTCTCACAGAGACATTTTTAGGAACAGATGAAAACAGATTTGGAATCAGCGTCGCGAGCTGCGTAAGGCAATATACACCTCGCCACGAAAGGCGATACTGATTAGGTATCCTTTCCTTGTTAGTTCAATGCAGTTATGTTCTGTTTCTTCAAGCAAACATATGTAGTTGATTTTGTGATCTCTTACGGAACGGCTGTTAGCTGGTGAGGAAAATACTTCCTGTCGGAACTTCGTCTCGCTTATACTCCTCGCCTTCACCCCACTGGGCGAATAATTTGTTCCTTGTATTGCATTTCGCTCCATTTGGTGGAACTTCCCTCCATTTGGTGGTTGTTTCCACCGCCAAAACCATCAGGGACTGCATGCAACATTGAGATTACCTGGGTTAAACGTGTTAGCACCACACAAACTTCGTCTATGGACACTTACCACCCGTACGCGTATCGTCCGTCAGTCCGTTTCGCCTTTTGGGACTTGGTAAGGAGCAGTCAAACATAATTCAAAAGCTGCTCTCACTCACTTTAGCACCTTATTAGTCACCTCACGTAGGTCAAATCTGACCCATCCTTCCCGAGAAAAGACAGGGAACAGCGGTTTTCTATATGCTGTCTTACCAGGGCCTGACGCTTGCGGGTGGTGACTGTCCCATAATCCACCAATTCACTCATCATTATCACGGACTTCAACACATTTACCCTGGATGATCTCTGTGATGCATATAGGCCCAGGACTTTTCAACCATCTTAGTATATTTTTTCTACGAAAACGTTTTTTTTTTCTACGAAAATAGCATGTTCCGTTTTTCCAGTTCGGGAAATTCTGCGGTTTCTCCAAAAACAAGTATCGCTTCCTGCTTGTTCGATCTTATTGCAAATATCAATTCCATTCACTACGTGGTTACAAACGTGATCCCAAAAGGAAAGGAATTTGCCCTGGGGTCAGCTAATCGGAACTATGGCTTACTTTATCCCTACTATTCTTAGTGGTGAGTAAGAGGTATAGTATTTCACAGAAACTGTTATACAAGTACACTGGAGCAAACAAACTACGATAAAGCTCCACGTAATACTAAGGACTACATAAGTACTTAAATAAAATAAATTAAATTATGTCACACTTTTAAATCCAATCACTGAGTTTATTTTTTCCAGGGCACTCGATGAAGAAGTTACACGACATGACTCTTGTTATGCAGGTAACTTTATAGTCTTCTGGTTTTTTTTTGTGTTTGTTTACTAAGCCATGCAAATAAGTAGGGGCTATACATGACCATGTCGTTTTGCAGGTTATGGACTACGACCGATTCACATCCGATGATCCCATCGGCGAGATTCTTCTTCCCATGAAAAGTGTGAAATTCGACAATAGCCCCGTATACTGGAAGCACTTGCAAAGGCCAACAGTATCCAGGGTAAGGAAGTAATGGTAATCGCGGAATATACGGGAAAGCTTTAAGTTTCCACGTATTTCATCATTCAGGAACAATGCGGGGAATTGATGCTGTCATTGTGCTACCTCCCAGAAGTGAATAAAATCACCGTCAGTGTAATCAAGGCCCGAGATCTGAAAGCAAAGGACAAACTGGGCAGTTCTGGTAAGATTCTCTAACAACTTTGAGCACATAAAATTGTTGTCGGTGTTGGTGTTGTCTCCAACAATATTTGGTTTTTTTTTCATAACAACCCGAAGTGTAACAATAATAATGAATTCCTTTTATGAAATGCGTAGGAGACTCCATTAGTCAGGTAGCAAGCATTACACCACATGCAGCGTTCCACTCTGCTTGTCTGCGTTTCCACATATCCCAATGCAATCACCGTTCTTGCACTTGAGCGTCCTCGAGAGTCCCATCCATCCCGTCCGAAATGGTTACGAACAGGGCTAATCAGATGTACAGTCCTTCTCAAAAAGATGGACGGATCCCGTGGCTGCAGAATCGAGACCTGAACGAGGGATGCGGAGAGAGCATGCTCTAAGTGAGAGGGTCGTGTAGGTCCTGCCGCGATTCTGCAGCCGCAACACTAAGAAACCGCACGCGCAATCCGTCTATCTTTTTGACAAGGACTGTATGCACTGCGTAGGACTAGAAGATCGGAAGTCGGAAGCTTGGAATTTAGGAATTTTGGAAGAATAAGAATAGCATCTACGACTTCCCACAAAACAGTTATTGCCTATTCAGTAGAAATCTAGAAGTTATAAAATTAAACAACTCCGGAATTTAAGAACTTCTCGACTTCCGAAAATGAAATTCCGCTCATCCTTGGTTGCGAGACACGTGACTCTTGACCACTAAAGTTTCCTCTACATCTTGGCTCATTTTCCCTTTATTTCCACAAGATTGCCACATACTTTCTAACAAAGTGACGTTTAGCAAACTCTACGAGTTGCCTATTAGTATAGCATTGTTCAGATCCATACGTGAAATTATGGCTGGTGCAGCAAGGAAACAAGCTGGAGAAGCGAAAAACTTCAGTCAAACCACAAACGCTGGCTCCACTATTCAACGAGTCGTTCGCCTTTGCGGTTCCACCTCGAGATGTCCTAGAAAAGGACGTCAATCTGGTCGTCACGGTAGGACTCTTGCGCTCCGCTTCAGATAGCACTCGCCAATCTGCTCTGCTTCAGGTGATGGACTATGATCTCTTATCCAGTAACGACGAAATCGGCCACGCGATCATCGGACCGTTAGGAGGCGAAAGCGGAGCCCGTCATTGGAAGGAAGTGATTGAGCACCCTGAAACGCCGTTGGCGTTGTGGCATCGGTTGACTCCACGGTGGTAGCACTAATAAGCTGCAGATCTGCCTACCGCACTCGCCCCTCATCACAATCACCTGAGTAGATTTCTTGCGCGTGAAGCACGGCTAAAGCACCTCGACAGTGTTTTGGGATATGCATTAGCAGAGCTGATGATGGCACTACACTCAGCCTAGTACAAGACACGTTGCCCAGTTGCCCAAATGAGTACAGCTTGTAAATAGCGAAAAGTGCTAGTCTGCAATAAAGATTCACTCCTTGTTTTTACTAGTTGCTGAGTATTAACATAGGCGTGTGAAATCACTTGAAGTGTAAGTTTTATGCCCAAAATCATGGACATGAAAATAATTGTGGTCCACGCCAATTGCACAAACTGCCCTTGAGGCTCACATAATTGATGTGACTGAGGAACATTTCAAGATAACCCCTATGAGCATCTTTCACCATGCCAAACCGAAACGCACGGAGAAAATGGTGATCAGATTTGCGATCAGCGTGGTGAATAACCCTTGCGACCATGCTCCAGCCACTTCCCGAGCAAAACTCGCGAAAATCAATAAGATCAATAAATCAATACACATGTCGCTCAAAATGGTCGTCAGATCCATGATCAGCGTGATGGATTGCCCCAGTGGGCACATTTCCATTTGGATTGGAACTAAACTAAGAACTAAAAGAAACAAAATCGATCCATGAATTGATATCCGGATCGATAACAACCTGCGAGGAGTAGCCTAGACCTCAGCTGGGTTTGGATGGTGTCCCATGTTCCTCGTACTCCTTCCTTCGCCACCTCTTTAAAATACTGGTTCTCGTCGTTTGAATTTGGCGCCCATGCGCCAAATTCAAACGACGAGATATTAAAACGACGAGGTATTACAAGCATTGTACTGTAGGTTTGACACTGGTCCATGCTTCAAAATCTTACCTAAATATATAATGAACAAGTAAATGAATAAGCTACTCGAAACCTGTTCATAAGGTCTTCCCGACGCAAGAAACTTTTGAGACTCAATCACTAGGACAACAACGAGACTACTGTATTCATCTAGGTGTCATGGCTACAAGAAATACACTACAGGCGAATCGGATGTGATGTTCGTGCTTAATCCACATAATTTATCTGTGGCCCTTCGTGACCGTTCAACAAGATGACCCTATGCCTCGCACTTATGCAGGAGTTAGTTATTCTCTGACAACTAGAAAATACATAGATGAGTGATCAAATCTTCAGATTGCCCGAAGCGCCACTGATTCCGAGCCAAGGCGATACGAGCTCGATTCGCTATGAAAACTTTTCAGCACTGCATGCGTGCATGCTTTCAGAGCAGTCTATGAAAGCCGACATCTCGTACATGCACAGCTTCTCGAGCAAACAGCAAGAAGAGGAAAAATCTGAAATTACCTCCCTGGGCTTGGAAGAATTTTGCGGGATACTACAACATAACAAAAAACCACCCCTTTCAGACCCTTCTAATTAAAGAGCAGTTAGCATCACCTCTGTGTTTTGCACATTGTTTGAAAAGGTGCTAAAGGAAGCTATCCTTGAACACTTAGAGAACAAACTAATTTTACCAGCTGCTCAGCATGGGTTAAGAAAAGGACTATCTATGAAAATCTACAGGACTTTGAGCTCTGGCGATGGTACTGTAGCAATTCAGCAAGCAATGGATGTCGTGTTTGAGTGGTCCAAGTCGTGTGAATTACCACTGTCACTAGAGAAATCCTCTATCCTCCATCTAGGGCGATCTTCTCAGGTTCACACTCATACGCTTGAGAGTTACCTGCTTAAAAACGTGAAGGAGGTAAGGAATCTTGGATTCCTATACAATAATTCTCTGCAGGTAGGTCATCATTTCTTGTGTTCTTCTTACATTTGTGATGTGCTCACTCTATATTTCACCACTCACGCCTCAGCTCCGAGTCGAGGAATTTGGCTGGTGCTGCTTTTAAAGAAAACATCTCATTCAGGCTCCAGGAAACAAGAATGATATGCGAAGGCTACAGAAAGGTCGTGACTCTGAATATTATAGATTTCATAGGCAAACCAAAAAAAATGCCTTCTCAGCTTTCCAGTAATTTTTCCCAGATATTTGAAGGGTACAAGAAGGTTATGTGCATTTTTATCGTTCTTGGCAACTTTACCGCGAGTAAGGGCGACTGAGAACGGACAGCTACTCTCTTACAGCAATTTTTAGAAGTTTTTATTGATTTTATAAAACGAAAGAGCAGAGAGCGAATTCTACATTTGCTTGCGAATTTTGAGCAAGAATTATGCTTACTGTGATGAAGACTATCAAATCTTCAAGAACAACAAATATAAGAATTGATCCTCAATTAATGCATGTATGTATAGGAGCACTCAGTGGTCCGAAGCCGATCGCTGTGCAGCATTGGGTTCCTCTCTCCTCTCTAATTGTCTTCGAATCCGGGTTTTCCCTTCACATCACAATCCGTATTCTTGATTGCTTCTCTGCGGTATGGGACGGTATAAAAATCCACACCACTGGCTGCACCTGTACGTACAGTCAACGGGAAGGTAAAATGGTCATGAAAATTCTTGACTGTCACTTAGGTGGAGGAATTGCTGCAGAAGTTCTAAATGAGGAATTTTACGCGTTGGACCGCAATGAGCCCGCATTATTCTTGTCGCGGACCGCCAAATCTGGCGAGGCGGACTTCAACATTCTCGGCATTGGCCAGAGAAGTGCTGATAGAACCTAGATCAACTGCGAGAATTTCGGCGAAGCGCCGCTGGAAGGAGTCAAGTTCTACAATCCGGAGGAGGTCGCTAAGATCCTTCTTTACACGCTCCCGCTTGCTCTTCTAAAGTATTCTTCGTTGTGTACACATGTATTCATAAATGACCCGTATCATCTTAGGTTTCAATATCGAGCTGTCGTGAAGCCTCACGTGGTGTTATCTTCTTTATCAGTGTTTGAAGAGAGCTTCTGTGTTAGTGTTTTATTCCAGTAAGCTTTCGGCGCTTAGTGCCTTCGTCAGACCTTAATACATTTACACAATACGCATTACAGTACGAGTTAACAATTGTTGACATGTATGACCAACCGAGCGAGAATGAGTGAGGAGCAGATGTGAACGTACAACAAATGATCAGAACGTCTGATGTTATCTAGAGATACTGTACCGATACGAAACACTACTGCTACTCCTAGGATGTTTACGATAAAGAAGATAACGTATCATCTTAATTGAATAAACAGATTTCAGCTGCCTCCACAAGCTTGGTTACGTTTCTCTTGAAAGTCTGGTCGACATGCCATCTATTAGGTTGTTGCAAAATCGATGTCGAATTTTCCAACCACGAATTTTGCTCTCATGAAAATCGTGTATGGTAATGTTTTTACCAGATGTTTTGTAAATATCTTAAAGCTTATTTCTTACTCTTTCTTGCGGTGCATGCTGTTCCATTTCAATCCACGTTTCCTGGCTCGTTGGTGGGTGAATTCGAATGTTGTCAAGTGCTGAAATTCGCCTCATTCTATTCCACGAGATCAAACTCGGTAACAACGTGGCAGCAGCGAAGCGAAATATCACTAAAGCGTGGGGCAAAGGAACTGTTAACGAACGCACTACACAACGTTGGTTCAAAAAGTTCGGCTCAGGAGACACGACGTTGAGAACTCAGCCGGGTTACGGACGCAAGTCGGATGTTGACGATGGCAATCTGAAGCCCTTGGTGGAGGCTGACTCCAGCAGAACCATCCGTGATCTTGCAGATGATATTGGCGTACATTGTGCCACTGTCAGTCGTCACCTTCAGGAAATGGGAAAGATTAAAAAGTTGGACAAGTGGGTGCCACACGAATTAAACGACAGGCAAAAAAAAATGAACGGTACACCACCTGTTCGAAACTTATTCTGCGCAACAGTACGGAGCCGTTTTTGAAGAGGATTGTTACCTGCGATGAGAAATGGATCTTCTACGACAATCGTCGCCGTTCAGCACATTGGTTGGACAGGTGTGAAGCCCCAGGCATTTCCCAAAGCCGGCACGGCGTCAAAAAAGGTTATGGTCACAGTCTGGTAGAATTCCATCGGTGTGATCCACTACTCTTTCTTGTTAACTGGCCAAAGTATTACCGGCAACTCGTACCGCTACGAAATTGGAGAAATGCACAAGCAATTCGCTGAAATGTGCCCCTCTTTGGTCAACAGAAAAGGTGTGTTGCTGTTACACGACAACGCTCGGCCCACATCGCACATCAGACGGTCCAGAAGTTGGCACAGTTGGGGATAGGAACTCTCCCGCATCCACGTTGTTCACCGGACCTCTCCCCTGCAGACTACCACTTTTTCAAATATCTGGACCTCTATCTTAGGGGAAAAATTTTCCGTGATAGCAACGCAGCTCAAAACGCTTTCATCGAGTTTATCAGTTACAGAGAACCCGCTTCGATGGGATCAACAAGCTAGTGCAAAGTAGGCAAGAATGTGTTGATTCGAATGGTGACTATTCCGACTAATAAAGTTGTGGTTGAGCTTAGTTATGGTCATTCAAAGTCAAAGTTGAAAATCCGACATCGATTTTGCAATAACTACAATAGTGCAACTTAGTACGCGATCCAAGAAATGTCGCTGGGAAATTATAGAAGCATGGCGCTTCGTCGGTCACTATTTGTTTGAGATTGAACTTAGGGAATACTCTTTTGATTTCTGAGAAAAGATACTGCACGTCTTGTGTCGTCATCGTGCCAGACAGCAAGAAAGCTAAACAGGCAATAAAACTAACTGGAAATAGTGGCACTGTAAAAATTACTCACACCTGGTGGAAGGCCACGATTTTCGAGGTCAGCTACTGATACTGTGGGCAGTTTCAGATTATACCTTGTGACGTCATGAGTATCATCCACGTCTATGCCACGCGCTGACAATTTCCTCAGCCAGTCCACCTGCATAGGTGTGATTATTACTGGAAATGATTTGCCTCGTTCTTCCCATGTCCAGTGAATCTCCCTAAACAATGAATATCTCATTTAAACAGAAACCCTTCCCATTTGGGTAGTTGGAGAGGGCCAAATTTGTTGGTCAGATTCCACAGATCAGATATGTTGATGAACGACAACATAGATGACTTCGCGGAATAATCTTTTATGAGACGCCGCCAGAATGTAATCCATGGAACGCTCTAAAATGGATGGTCATATTGCGTAAAAAATTACTGGTGCATGTGCTCCTCATTACCCTCCAGCAAGATTCTGAGAATCTGCTCCTGTGCGAGGCTCAATCACAGTAATGCTGGTTCGACTGCGTGCCCCACGTGACCCAGACAACCCTTTACAATGGCTTTTCCATCATCCTTTATGTGGACGTTCATGAAGCAAGAGCAGTTGCTAACGTCCTTTTTACTGGACGTAGCCCTCTCCTCAGTGATCTCCTCATACGTTCCTGTCCTGTTACACCTGAAAGTGCAATTATGGCTTGGACAATTATGTGTACATGAGCTGTTTCCAATCCGCACCTTTAACTGTATGAGGTGCTAGCAGCATATCTTGAGCGATTGCAGGAACTAGTTGTTGTCCTTTCACACTGCTCCGTAAGCCACGTCTGAATGAATGAGTAGTCGATGAAATGTTAGTATTCAATCTTTCAACTTCGAGGTGACTTGCATACCTCAAATTCTTCACGATTGGGGATAATAAGTATACCGTAGTCCTGTGGTTCGACATCAGCCCCGTCCTCACTGTGATTGTCAGCCTAGTGTTCAGCCAATCCTTCATGATCAAGGAAACCCTCGTCGCACAGAGGGCAGTACATGTTTGGACTGTCCCTGACAACTCACCTGCTTCTTCACCTCCTCCTTAGCCTGGTTCACTTGATCTTCCGAATATTTGTGTACTACTCTTAGATGTGAATACAGATTGCGCCGTGGTAACACCCGTGAGCAAACAGCAGTCCCGATGAAGACGACATGGTCAAAGATGCAGTAGAGGCGAAAAAAGGGTAGTCACACTAGCTAATCGTCTGAGCTATATTTCGAAAGTTATCCACGAGTTCCAATCCGCTCCTTTGAGGACCCCCTTCATGTGGCTAACCGTTGCTAACTCGGGATAGCTGTTATTTTCCACAGTCACAGTTTACCTGCTGTAGAGCCGTAAAATGACGTCGTGGCGCGTAATTGAAGTAAAGCACGTTTCCAGTTCCAGTTTTCCAGTTACGGCAAGGAAACCCCACATACAGATTGCCAGCGTCAGAAAATTTTTGGAAACATTTTGCAGCGAGTTTCCACTCCCAGTCCATGGCAGCGTCGGCAGGCTGGCAGCATCAAACAGCTGCCGAAGGACTATCTGCCCTTTCAAATTCAGGTAAAGAAAAATTCGAGTGGATAAAAGGATAGCGCTCACTTCATCACCAAAAAGATGCAGTGGCGAAGAATCGTCAAAAGTTTTTCTGCACTGCAGCTCCTGTTAATTTGAGTCTCATTAAATGGAAGAGTTCTGTGTTGCCCATAGAAACTAAGCATGACAATATGAAGATTACGATATATGGACGATAGGAGATGCATAGGAGCAATTACATGGAAAGATACTGGTCGTTATAAATGAACTCTGTCAGTAATCAAAAGTTGTATCGGTCAGGAGTCACAATAATATTGATGTCACAATAATTAACATATTATGTTCCAAAACAGTACAACCCTACACTGACAACAGTCCAAAAACAAGCGAAGTTCAAGAAACATCTATTAATTGAAACGCCTGTAAAGAAAAACTTACCTCATCCTAGCCGTTGTAGACGAATAGTAGAATACAGCGTATGAAATGTGCAGTCGATTTGAATTCAGAACAGAATAGGGACGGAATAGCAGCTAGGAATAAATAAATAGAGGGTATTTAGGGAAGCAAGGGATGCTGGAGCATGAATATAGGTGAGCAGACCAAATGGAGGGTAGAATAGGTGGAGAATATAGTGGTAGAAGACAGCACAGGGCTTATATTGGTCACTCGAGCAAGAATGTTCCCACACTGCCATGCAGAAGTCATGATAAATGTGAGAAAGTTATCAGAGACGCCGAAATCGCAGTGTTGCTCCTCTTAGAGGACGGGCGCGGTTCGACTTGGTGCCTATTAAAGGACGCACGCCGATTCACTTCGCTCCGCGCACGCCCGCGCAGTCGCTTGAGTAGGAATAGATGGGGCCACCACGCTGTGGATGCACGATGTACTTTTTCTATAAGATCTACACAGTCTTTCTACAAATTCAACTCTATAGTTTCTCTTATAATCAGTTCCTCTACAACTAGATGCTTCAGAGCCCCAACGTACGACGAAAACCATAATGTCAGTGTGTAGCGCCAATATGACTATGACGACGTGATCCCAATTGAAACGGAATAGGAAGCTCCTTGTGGTTAGTAGCAGTTGAAAGACGTTGACCCTGTAAGAGATTGTTTTCCTTCTACATATATAAACTTAATCTCCTTGAACTCAATCTCCAACGATTTCGTTTCCATTCACGGTTTTCTTTCTCACGCCAAGGGAAACAAGGCCGAGTTTCATGCTGGAATAAGTGCTTTCCACGGTTGAGGAAATGCGTCACCGATTTTTCAAAAAGTTTTTCTGGACTTATTATTTCCTTTAAAATAAAAACTTATGGGACATGAAATGGCTAAACCTTTCTCGATTTCCTACAATCTTAATGGTCACCGGACAGCACAACTTCAGGAATTTAATCCATGATTTTTTCCTCCGCTTACGGTTTCCGTAGCCAGCCCCAAGCACGAATAGAGGAAGAGGGTCGAGGGATCTTAAAACTAGATGTGAGCCCGCATGGATATTGCACATAAAATCAGTGAGTTCAACCCTACCGCATATGTGTTTTAGCAGATGCATTGGCGCTGCCGGACTGCCGAGGTCAGGACGCTAATGAAGAGTTGGATACTGGAAATAAAACGAAGCAGCGAAGACGCATGGAAATCGTTACTTCAGAACGTCTGTGAAAGGTCGCAACCTGGAATATCCATACTGGTCATCATGTTGGGCAAGGGGAAACCGTGAACTGTGGACTGTGCCGCTATTAGATTTCGATCGCAGTCCCATCGGAACACAGGTTAACTGGCTCTGGACCCCCGCGAGTCGCTTCTCCTGACAACAACGGCTGGATGATGCTTTACTTCTCGGAAAGTGAACAACACATGGAAGGCGTCGGCTTAACACTTGATCGGAAAACCTGCGACAGCATTATTGCATTCCAGCCAGTCTCAAGCAGAGCAGCTGTACTTACACTCGAAGGCACTATCAGATCACACATTGTTGCGGTCTACGCTCCCACAGAAATCACTGCCTACTTATCCAAGTACCAAATCTATTCGCATGGAAGGCATCTGATTTGCCTCATTGTGAAGTCATTGTCGCGACGAGAAGGATGGGGAAAAAAGCTAGGGCACTTGGAACATGGCGACATGAATGAAAACGGTCTGCGTTTCCTAACATTTGCAGCATCCAACAATTTTCTAATCGGGAATAGCTACTTCCAACACTCATGGAAACACGAGCTGGCATGTCGCTGCTCTAAAAAAAACAGAATCAGCAATCTTCGACTATTTCCTCATAGCAGGCCGATTTCGCCCAAGCTTCCAGGTCATTCGGGTGATGCATGTTTATTCTTTTGTTGTTCGTATTTTAATTACTGAAGGTACATCTTGAAGTAGAGAAACAGTAGAGAAATATACTACTAACTGCCAAATACGTAGTCACAGACAATATCACAACATCATTCTGATTATTTATGTGAGCTGTGCACGAGGTTGGTAATCAGCTTATTTTGGCTTACTTTTCGGCAAATCGCCGTCTTCTGAGCCTGGAATGGGCGATTCGATAAGCAAACTACCCAGTCAAATCTCTCAAGAACCACGCAAACAAAATTGATTCCTGTTTTTTCAATCATGGAGCTAGCTGCTAGACCAAACGCTCACCACTTTGATGTCACAGTAGTTAGTGACGTGACGACCGGAGCGACCGCTAACTGACCACTAGAGCGGAAGACTGGGCGCCTTCTTTGGAATCAGAAGAGCAATCCCAGATATGGCGAAAGTTCTCGTGTGATAAAGGAGCATTCTCCCTTGCGATTCATTTCTGGACTTTTTGCGTGAATGAACAATGCCTCTAAAGTTTTGCGAGCTGCTGTATCCTAAATATCACAACATCGACAGAAAATCGATGAACTGATCGCCGTGTTTTCTTTCGAAAAATCGGTAAATCGATTTGCGAGAAATTTTCGAACAAATATTGCAAGAGACATTTGAGGCTCGTCATGTATAACTAGAGGGAGTGAATTCAAACCTTTTATATAAGACCGCGAACATCTGTCATAGCTAGAAGTTTCACTGTTCGTGCTGGTGCGGCATACCTCTCGTTGAGTAAAAATGCATTCCAAATTATCTAAACTGAACCGCTTCTCAAAAACAGATTATTTGTCAGATCGACTTGATATTTTCAGCCGATTCATACGAAATCAATGTCATGCCATAAAAATACTGGAAAAGCAGCGACTATATTGTGGTCATTTCGGGAACTTTTCAACCAACCCTCGTACTACGGGGTGACAAGAACCTATGGGATGGAAGTTCCTTTGGTTTTTTCTCGCAAGATGAGCCGATTGGAATAACTTCGACTACACACTCCTGTAGCCACTGATCTTCATTATAGATGCGATCTAGAGAAGATTTGGGGTCGGCAATTATTCGTATGCCAGAAAGCGGGAATACAGTTCTGGAAATATCGAGTTTGTTGAATGGTCCACATTCAAAGTTTTCGAAAGCTCTGAAGCACTTTCAAAAGACAGGAGCCAATGAGGATCGCCCGGAAAGAAGTCGACCTAGAACCGCAAATAACGCAGGTAACAAAAAAAAGTTCCCAGCAGGACTGAAAGAAAGCGGTGAGCTGAAATTAATTCTCGGAGAGGAATGGCAAACGCGATTGAGATATTGAGAGAATTTGTGCGGATGTTTCTCAGGAAGGCTGAACTGAAGGCACACAAGGAAGTTAAAGGTCACTTGATCAGTGAGCAAACGAAAGTCAAATGGTTGCAACTCTGCAAAAGGCTGCGGAAACGTTTTGCTGCTGTTGAACTGTCTGTCTTGCCTAAGTCTTTTGTCTCTTGAAAAAACCGTTCCATAATTTTTTGTCACCCCGTAGTACATGAAACTAAAGCAATCGTCCTGTTTGCTGCCGTTTGAAGGTGCTCTCAGGCATGTGTTGGATTGCCCGTTGATTGCAATGCCTCCCGAACAAGAAAAGTTCCTCTGTTCATTACATTCTTCAGAACAGAAGCTGGCAAAGATAAAGTGGTTTTCTGCTAAGCACGTATAGGAGTCCAATCATTTGTTATTTCTCGATTATGCCAAGCCAATGCAACCTAATTTTTTTCAGGTATTTCTCACATGTCATATAAAACTTCGGTACTGATGTGAGAGTCACCGTACAGCACTCGGTGCTGGAATTTTTGTACCTGATTGAACAGAACTCTGTTATCGCTGATGCTGCACGTTGTTCTGTTGTGCAGCAACCATTCAATTCATTTTTCTTACCTCTTGGTAAAGTAAGCTCCATACGATTGCTGTTCAAGTGTTGGGAATATTGCATCACGGCAATATAAATTTGTTAGATAGTTTTCTGTTCACTGGTCAGGTTTTCTTTCTTCTAACCATATGAACGTCACGAGGGCAGATTTAATTCTCCAGTTGAAAGTTCACCACTTGACAGTTGGCAAAATTATAATAGGAGGATCATTGTGTATTCCTCGAAACAAATATAGAACAAAAACTACTATGTAAAAAGCATCTTCGAGATTCACATAGTGCTCCTGAGAAAAGAGCTTTCACATAGGCAATGCAGACTTCAATATCAAGTGTTTCTGGTAGGTGAACAGTTGACTCGGAAGCTCGTTTTGTTGATCGCCGTCACGAAGAAGTCCGACCTTCGTCCTGCTTCACGTTTCGCGAATCGATCCATTAAAGTTATATGACCGACTACCAAAATTGTACTACAATCAAGCAGCCAGGTTTTCACCCTAGCTAATTTTTGGCTTGCAATAAACTTTGCTGAGGTCACATGAATTTGACAGACGTCAGGCTCATTGAATGAAGGAAACTACAGCAGGAATAAAATGCTAGCTATTTTTATTGACTAAACACTGGAAATCATGGAGTATACTGAACCAAAATGCAAGTGTTTCAGGAGAAGAATTTGTTAAACTGAACGACTGCTATTCAGGCTGCAATACGTACAATAGCATGCAGCAATACGTATACTTATTGTCTGTCTACCCACAGATAGATCTAATTTAAAGGCAGCACCATCCGAAATCCTCGACTAGGAGCTGAGATGTGGGTGGTAAAATAGAGAGTGAGCACATCACAAATGTGAGAAGAACATAATGAATGAACACCTACCTGCAGAGAAACGAGAATCGCTGTCGCGGCCACGCCGGCCTTTCAACGGCCCGACGCGCCAGTTAACGCTATCGCCGTGGGTGGTCTGGCGCAATGGATGCGTGAAATGCGCACCATTCACAGGGTTTCGTGGCGAGACGCACGCATACCCCACAGCGAAGCACTCGTCCGCGCCTTCGAAACATGGTGAAGAGCGCCCTCACTCCTGGCATTTCTCGCTTCTTTCACGCAGTTTTATCCCTGGCTATGAGTTTACCGTCCCCGAAAACCTTTAAATTCAGGAAAATCTCCAACGCAAAGATTTCGGCGGATGCTGCCTTTAAAAGATTCAAATGTGAAAACGGCATTCGATGCTGCGACTCGTAACCAAAGCAATGGATAATTCAGAGCAATGAGGATTTGCCTCCGAACATGTGAAAGACGAAAGACGGTTCAACAGGTTACAATAAAGGTTTTATATAATAAATAACACATGTAAAAAACTGCAGTATATCGTGATTAGCCCAAATGCATCATCTGTTTTGATAGGTGCCGACATAATACGATCAACCGTGAATGATAACAGGGATTTCAACGGGATGTGTGGATGCGCGGATGATCAGAGGGTCTGAATTATCAAGTGATGTTAAAGGAATCTGAAATAATTTTTTCTCATTTTGTAATTCTGTGAGCAGGTACATGTACACGAGGTGTGCATGTGGGGTTGATCTGATCAGTGCTTCATCCTCCCGAATTCCACTGGGACCAATTTACCGACCGGGAGGGATGGATGGCCGGGTTAGGCGCGGGCACGATCGAACCATCGACTGTGCGCGTGTGCAGCTAGCCGCTTACCACTGCGCCACAAGCGCCACTGCTTGTAAGTAACAGTGAGAATTATCCAGATTGATGAATTCACCATTCTCCTCACTACTACTGACCAGCTGGAGGCAAGTGTACTCCCTTCAATTTAGAAAGGAGATGGTGAAAGCATAAAAATCAGCTTTAAAAATATGAAAGTCCATTCACTCATCAGGTACAGGGAGTTAAGAAATTCTGGAGGTCAAACCTTGACTAGGATTCATGAAAAGGAAGAGTTTCCAAACATGAGAAGAAAACAATTACATATGCTCTAATACAGAGTTTTGGCCCTAGCACTCCGCTCCATTCATTCATGACTTCACATCAGGTAGCTCTTTTCGGAAGAGATCCGATAAATGAGACCTTAGTATGTGAGTGGCAAATGCATCAACATCATTGAATAGATATTTGACACCACAGTCAGTTAATTTTTGTTCGCAGGCATCACGACTGGTAACATCGTTCAGCATCATGACCGAATTGAAACTCTTAAGACCACAATTTTCGATAATTTTGTCGGGACGGCTCCATTTTCAAGAAACATACAGTATTACAAATCAATTAATGAATATATTACAAAAGATTTAATAAATTTATTAGAGTTAGGGATTGAGCTCACAAGTCTGATTCCACTCCAGAAACCCTCCGAACAACCCAGTGATGTAGCGAGCAATTCATTTATTCATTCGTTTATTCGTCAATAACCAGATGGGAAAAGAATAGCAAGCAAAACTGAATGAGCAATCATTGACACATGCAGATGTAGGTTGATCTCTTTGCGAACACGCTCCACCATGAAACCACCCACTGAATTTAGCCAGCTAGCCTGCGGGCAAAGGGGGATGCTCCGGCAAGATGAAGGGAAGTGTTTCCAAGAAGAAAGCAACCAAAATATGAACTCTCAAATGTACTGTAAGAAAGTTACGATTTGAACAGATCAAAACTGCTGGAATGGTTAGTAGAAACAAGAACAAAATTTATGGGGAAAGTGCACTAAATCAATGTGTCGACTGAACATTGGCTACTGGGATAAGTCCTCTCGTCACGGCTAGGCTGAAGAACGAAGGTATACTGACGAAATTCAGCAGTATTACTAATAAAACCCCTACGTTTGAGGAAAGCTTCAAGTTTGTTGTTGAACGACTTCGCGGAAACAGAGAGCACAATGTCACTGGGCAGGCCGTTCCAAGCTTTGACTGATCGTACCAAGTAGGAGCCTCGGAATCCTTTTGAACGTGCTTTATCCACAAGAATTCTGTACATATGCCATCTAGTTCTTCCACTGAAGCTGGAGTGCGTAAAAAGTCTACTAACATCAATTTCAGAGGCTTCTGTAACAATATTGTAAATTAGGTAAGTCACATATGGCTCTCCTTAGTTGTAACGAAGTAGTTTTTAATCGAGAGAGTCTCTCTGAATGAGATATTCGGAAAACACCATTTCTAGCAAGTATGTAATAAACAATTATTCTTGGTATTCTAAGGCTCTCCGTTGATAGTTTTGTTTCGGCTAGCTTTCGGCATTTAATGCCTTCGTCAGACCTTAATTTTCAGTTACAACACAACATCGTCCTAATAATAAGATAATGGAAGCTAGGGAGATAAGAAGACATCAGCCAGAAATCAACACTCAGGAAGAGCTGAGGGAAGCACTGCGGTTGATCAGCTGATTGATTAGATTCCTTGGCTATATTAGCGCTCTAGTTTCCGCATCCCTCACTCTACCGCCGCCAACAAAGGGTGAGATCCCATGTCTTCCTTGTCGCCATTTCCTTGTGCTCTATTCTGCCTCAATGATTCTTTTGTATATGTTAGCTCTACTGTGTCGGCCCTAGAGTCGAAGTTAATCGTCTTGCCACACGGTACAGTTGCTATTATTGTATGTCTGTTTGCTTGTGGATGATTTTATTTATTTATTTACAAGCACGTACGTGCGCTATACAATCATGGATCGAAACACAAAACGTGGTGGAGGAGCTCTCCAGGTCTGTAAATCAAAAAAAAACTAATTCAAGATGCGCCCCTGATGTGGTAGACATGAGTGATTGTTTTTCAAACTTTTACAAAGCAGAATCAGTGAGACATCCATGCGTTTCGCCCAGAACTGCTCCCACGAACAGAGCGGATATTGAGACGATACCCGTATATCCCTTAAACCAGAGCAGATCTTTTTTGTGATAGTATTGCTCAAGTGGGATAAAAATCGTAGGTTCCATCTCTGTCGGTTCCTCGCAGTATCACTTTCCTCCTTGTCTCGAGAATTGCCAATAGAGTTTTATAGAAATCAAATGTATGAGAACTGAAAAAAAGAAAATCAAAAAGCTAAAACTGGCACCACGGTTTGGTCTTAAGAATTCATGAGCTGGAGAGCCCCTCATATTCACAACAATGCTGGCAGAAGGAAAACGGCTATCTGATACTGATGCACATATTGGATAATTGAGAACGTTTGGACAGTAGTTTGGTTTCGAAGCTGTAGAGTGACGTTGTCAAAGCTGAAAAAAAATTCAATCCGGAAGAGGCATCATACAACATCGTCTATCTTTAGAACACTTAGGATATCAGTTTTCTTCAGTTTTGCCTTCAATATCGAAGAGTTCTCTATCGTTAGGAAGGAGGCAGGTAGCTTATTGAGGAGCTTCGTAACACGCCAGAAAAAAGAAGATTCTTGAAGTGAACCATCACAGCTCTTGAATCTAGGTGGTGTAAGATTGAAGCATGCTCTACGCTCATGTATAGGGCGAAAGTTCCAGTATTTCGATGCTCTTAAACATACCTCTCCTCTTAAAATCTTAAATCCCATTAAAACATCTGCGAGAGTTCTTCGATAGAAAAGAGTCCTAAGACCTAATTTCTGAAGTCTTGTCCTATAGTCAGGCATGGCTTTAGGATAATTGGGATTAGGGAATGCGCGGTAGTAAAGCAATCGTGTAAAAATTTTTTGTACTCTTTCAATGCGTTCAATATGTTTTTTATGGTGAGGGTTCCAAATTTGGCTGCAGTATTCGAGGTGTGGTAAAACATATGTTTTGTAAAGTTTCAGAAGAATGGTAGTATCTGAAGAATGAATGTTCCTGAAGATTGCATATAATGCTCGTGTTGCCTTAGTAGTTATTTGAACGATGTGAGAATAGAATTTCAAGTTGCTGTTAGTGATAACGCCAAGGTCTTTGATAGAGCACTTTGACTCAAAATTAAACCTTTCGTTCAATATTGCGTTAGTGCGTTGTTTTCCAAATGAGATGACACAACTCTTGGAATAGTTCAGCTTAATGTGCCACTTATTAGCCCATGTGGTCATAAGTGAAATTGATTTACTCATTAGGTCTTCCACTTCGTCTTTTTCGGAAGGATGATATGTTATATAAATCTTGATATCATCGGCATAAGCAGCAACTTTAATGCGTTGGTCTGTTATAAGGAGGCCAGGTAAATCAAGAGTATAGATCACAAATAGAATTGGCGACAGTACGCTACCTTGAGGCACACCAGATTTACAAGGTTTACTTGAAGTGACTTCACCTTGGAAACGAACGGAGAAGTTTCGATTCTGAAGGTAGGACTCAAACCATCGTAAGTAATTGCCCCGAATACCTATGCTTTCTAGTTTAGAAATTAGACTGTGGTGATCAACGGAGTCGAAAGCCTTGCTCAGATCGAAATAAATGACATCTACTAATTTGTCAGTAGACATAGCCTCTATCCAGTCGAAATGGCAGTCAAGAAGCTGGGTTGTGGTAGACCGGGCAGGAATAAATCCATGCTGTTGATCAGGGACACATTTAGATTTGGTCACCCACTCAATGAGATTTTCGGCTATGATTCTTTCTAGTACTTTGCAAGGGGTTGGAAGAATGCTTATAGGACGGAAGTCGGATAGATTTGAGGCAGAGGGTATCTTGGGTATTGGGGTCACAATGGCAGATTTCCAAAGTGTAGGCACTTCACCAGTCGTAAGAGATATGTTGAATATGTGGGTGAGTGGACGTGAGAGTTCGTCTGCAAACATTTTGAAAAAGATAGAAGGTATGGCATCAGACGTCACAGATATAGTTCCTTTTACAGATTTCAGGTATTTCAACACATCACTAGGTTTGATGCATGGCAGAGAACAATTTTGTGTAGAGAATTTAGGGATCAGCGGGCATGTTTGTGAGGGATCACTGAAGACACTGGCAAAGTAGTCAGAAAGGGCAGTTGCTTTAGTTAGCGGCGTATGAAGTGCATTACCGGAACTATCGAAAAGGGTGCCTGCATAGTGTTTAGTTTGCAACCGTTGTTTCAAATAGCTGAAAATGTTAGAACTGTACTTTGATGTTCTATTAGCAAGTCTCCTTTCTTTTTGTTTGAGGTATCTTTTCAGATGGAACGTCAGGCTTTTTGAGATAGATTTGTAGTTTTCAGAGTGTAGTGGATCATTGGTAGCCCAAAACAACCTATTTTTGTGATGGAAGAGATTTCTAATGTGGGTGGGATATTTCTCGAACCAGGATTTTTTAGACGTAATCGGTATAAATTGTTCAATGAGCTTGTGCAGCACACTTAGGAAACGGTTGTAGACATCATCAATCGAGGAATACCCGTTGAACAGTTCAAGCCAGTCAACAGACATTAGCCTTGCTTTAATAGAACCAGTGTCAGCGTTGCGATAGTTTCTCCAAGTGATGTTGTACTGTGCTGTGCACAGTAGTAGTGTAGTCGAGAATGAAACAATCAGATGATCAGAGGTAGCCAAGGGGGGAAGAATGGTTACTTTTGGGGTAGGCTCTGCATTGGACAGAATGATATCAAGAACTGATGTGCCTCGAGTAGGTACTGTGACTATTTGTGTCAGGGAAAGGTCTCGAAACAGTGAAACGAAACGGGAAGAGGGTGAAGAAAACGCAAACATATTGTTCCAGTCGACGCCGCTGAGGTTGAAGTCGCCTAAAATTGTAAGTTTCCCAGGTGAAGCAGCAATGTCAGATAGGAGCACTAAAAGGTTTTCATCCTGAAGTGAAACTTGATTAGGGGGTCGATAGACAAGAGCAAATCTGTGAGTATTGGGTGAATTCGGGAAAATATCGAAAACCAGAACATCAGATGAAATGTCACTGGTTATGCTGATGTTTTGGAAGGGGCAGTCTAAACGGATGAGGGCACAAACGCCACCCCCTCTTCTGCCAAGACGATCTTTTCTCAGAAGGGTGTAGGGAAGGTCTCCAGTAATTTCTGCATCAGGAACGGTAGAATTGAGCCAGGTTTCACAAATAAATATCAGGTCTGGTTTGTGAAAATTAACGAAATGATGAAACACAACTAATTTGTTTAACAAACTTCTAGCGTTAAATAAGTAACACGAAAAATTCGAAAAACCTGGGCGATCGATCAGTTTTTTTGCAGTGACTCTTTGATTTTAGGAATTTCAGAAGCTTTTACAATGTTATCTCTATAAACAACGTATACTTTCTTGCCATTGAACTCTTTGTTATTCATTTCACGAGCTTTTTGGCGTAACGCTTTGTCATTTTCACGTTCAGTGCGTGTCATTGACCTGCGAATGTAAATTTGGCTACAGTCTGCAAGTCCCCGCAGCAAACGTGCTTTTCTGAGTGCTTCCAAGTAATAACGCTCTGAAGAGAAGACGCATTTGATAAGACGAGGGCTGTTACTGTTGAAGCTCCCCAGCCTGGATATCTCGACAGGACGCGTTTCAATGTCGAGTTTATCAAGGATTGATAACACAGCATTTTCAGTGTGTGCCTGACGCTGTGATGCTGCTGCATTTTCAGCTTCAGGCACACCTGAAATAATGATAGATCGCCCGCGTTTCTCATCCTCAACTATAGTTTTGGGATCAGGCTTAAACGTGTTCCACAGTTGGTTCAAAAGCGGAAGTGCTTCGGGAGCCTTTTCCCTAAGTATTGATTGTAGTTGGGAAAGAAGAAACCTACCTTCAGGTAAAGCTTCTGAATCGGTCTCATTTGGTGGTAGATCGTGCTCGTCAATTGCCTTTACTGGGGAGGATTGCAGTAATAGCTTCGATTGTTTCGTTTTCTTGGGTTGTGAGAGACGTCGACTGACAACCATTGTGAGAGTAGAGAAATACAACCACTCGGGGTGCTCGCAGAGAATGAAGTGATATTGATATTGCCATGATGTTGTGTTGCATCTGAAAGTTAAGGTCTGACGAAGGCATTAAATGCCGAAAGCTAGCCGAAATAAAACTATCAACGGAGAGCCTTAGAATACCAAGAATAATCAACTGAAAATGAGGCTCAGAGACAGCAGCGTATTAATTCATAAACAATTATGTAAATTGCGAACAGCTCAATAAAGTAACAAGCAAATAAACAAAGCGATATGCACAACATTTCATCCTACTTCGTTACTTTTCAGTCCTGTGGGTACTTAGTTTTACTGTTTTTGAACTCTGCTGTGCTCCTTCTATGAGAGGCTTCCTATTGTTATGGGGCGTGTATGTACCCGCCTGAAGGCTTCTTAACAAGCACCGCGACGGAGATTCTGAAGGTACTCATTGACTTGCTTCACATCAGCTCCGCCACCGTTTCCCCCGTCGGTTCCATCTCGTTAGGATCGTTACTGGATAACAGGGCACCGTTCCTTCTGCTCAGAGCAGGCGTAGCGAAAGGTGCTTGCTGCGGTTTGGTTTTTGATAATTTCCAGTCCATTATATTTAAAACGAGCTTCTCTCAACAATCTGGCGACTGCACTCATGAACCTCGGCTCCTATTTTCTCACTATTTTCTCAATTAGATCTACAGAAATCTCCCACTCCTCCATCTCAGTCCGCCTTGTTCTCGAGCTCGTCCAACAGTTTACCCCTCCCTCACTAGACTCGTGTTCTCCCTGGCCGTCAGTCCCTTCAGCAATCCGCCGTTTATCGTCTAGCACTCTCCCGGCTCAACGTGATATCTTATCACCTCATCACCTCGTTGTCATAACGACGCCGTATGTGCAGTGTAGACCGCACTGGCTTGTCGCCAAACCTGGTTCAATACTTTGGAAGCTTGCCAATTCCGGAAGTGCTTAGCTCCGCGATCTCTTCACCTGTGTGTTGCACAGCCGGCCCTCACTTGTCTGGCGATCCGAACGCGTGTAATCTGCCGTGAATCTGCTGTTTTATCCGATTCCGTTAAGCCGTTTCTTTCTCCATCGGATGCCTGTGCGCTCGCCATCGTCGAGAATATCGGCTGAAAGAGAAGCTCTTTGAAATTAACGCCTCATACGCAAAGTTTTTATCCCCACCAACTTTTTGTTCAAGCAAACTCCTCAAACTCTCATCAGATGTGTTTTTCTCGGAGAAAAAGCACCAAAAACCTATCTCTGACAATTTTGCCCGTTCAAACAACTTCTGAGCTTGCTCTCTGCAAATTTGTGAACAGCTGACCCAATTTTACTCAAAGGCGAAAAGTAGGAAAGTCTCTCAGCCTTGAAAACTCCAATAAATCGTACTGCTAGAAAAAGGGTTCTTGCTAGCACAATTGATCTGGGAGCATTTCTTGAATAAGCCATGACTCTCCAATGCCTTCACGATCCTGGAAACGAAGAGTGACTTTTTCTGGTTTACACAAGCTATTTGGCGAATAAGAGAACAAAGAAATTTGCCCTTTTTTGAACTGACAAGGTAGAGAAGAATTTTAGCTGCAGGCAGCACCCACGATAATTCCCATATCTGAGGTTTGGAGTGTTTCAGGGCCTGAGGAGATACAAATTCATCCTGGGCCCGTATTCAGTATACTTTATCCAGTCGGATAAACGCGCTCTAGCGGATATGTTAGAGCGGTTTGGAGAATCTGCTATCCAATGAAAACATATCCTTGGATATGCTAATCCACTCGTTTCACTGAAGGTTACCTTTATCCGGTGGATTTCCGCTTGATAACAATTCGTGATCTTCTCCATCTCCACTTCGCTTTGTTTCTCGTCAAGACACCGCATTTGCGTCAAGAAATGAGCATGTGGATGGATAAGTTATATTGGATAGCAAAGTGGATAAAAACCAGTGGGAACGGATATATATCCGCTGTGTTTTCCCTTCCACGGTCAAATATATTGGATACGGGTCCTGATAATTCTGCAAAGGTTGTCAAAATCATTCTATCGATATAACAGGATAATTGTGTATCCGCCAATACTAGGGACAAGATGTAGCGTGGAACAGAACGATTTTTTTTTTGCTTTTCACAACCGTCTGTCTCCGCAGTTTTCATATTTATTCCCACCAATCATACTTCTACTGCACCAAATCCGCTCAACTCGTTTTTTCTTCCATTTTACATATGACAAGGCTGGCGGCTTCCAGTGTGCCTTGCTAATCCTGGTAGAAAATGATGAAAGTACGTACTCGTACATACCCTGTGTGGAAACCCAAGATTACAGCATAATCCAGGAGCCGTATCCAATATATTTGACCGTGGGAGGGAAAACACAGCGGATATATATCGGTTCCCACTGGTTTTTATCCAGTTTGCTATCTAATATAACTTATCCATCCACGTGTTCATTTCTTGACGCAAATGCGGTGTCTTGACGAGAAACAACGTGGAGTGGCGATGGAGAAGATCATGAGCTGTTATGAAGCGGAAATCGACCGGATAAAGATAACCTTCAGTGGAACGAATGGATTTGCACATCCACGGATATGCTTTTATTGGATAGCAAATTCTCGAATCCACTGTAACATATCCGCTAGAGCGTGTTTATCCGACTGGATAAAGTATATTGGATACGGGCCCAGGATTATTGTGAGCAAAATGTTTCATGGTCAGTGGCTTCAAAAACAACCCCTACTTACAATCGTCCTTGAGCCGTATGCATATCTCTCCCCGGCCATCCCCGATCCCCGACCATCCCCACCCTGGAAGTATCCCCGGCCGGGAATGGTCGGAGAAAACTCGTATACGCATCTCCGGGGATGCTCTCTTAAAGAAACTCGCCCACTAATTTGCGTTGGAGCGATGATTTTACGCATTCGTCTAGTCTCATCTCATCCCCGTCCCCAGTGGGGATGCTCGGGGAAAGGTATGCATACGGCCCCTTGTATACGACTCACATGTCGAGAATGAATAAAAATTTTGCAACAAAACTGTAACCATAAGGATGGAAGACTCTCTTCCTACGTACATATGTAGTTAGAGAGTCAACAGGCACAGGGTCTGTCACAGTTTGTGAAAAAAAAACTGAAGAAAATTTTTGCGCTCGAAATTTTGCGTCTTCGCATCGATCCTCTGTTTCTGATCTACGGATCAATAATTCAAACATTCAAGAAGCCTTCGCTATTCTACGCATTTTTGCATGATTTGAAGCAATTAAGTAGCCCTAAAGTACGTATATGGATTTCGCTGTCCAGGTTACTGCGATCATACAGGAGCAAATGAGCCCAATAGTTGAGAGCCTATCACGCCTCACATTCCAAGGTGTCCCAAAAGCCTAAAATGCCAATAATTCCTCAATGTGTCCAGCTGCCACGGGGCGATGCCGTGGCCCAGGTGAAATGAGCCATAATTGCTTGGCCACGCGAGAGTGCGACCTTTGCAACAAGATTATCTCGAAGGAAAATCTGGGCCTTTCTCTTAGATTTGGCGATTTATTGTGCATCTATATGTAGAATGGGAAAGCTAAGACTGAAATACGATGTGACTTTGCGTTTCAGCGGTGTTGCGAGTTTGATGCGAAAGCCGCTCGAAGGCGAAATCGTGTCAATGGAGCCGGAAGACATTCTTCTTGAGGACGAACATATTCAACGCCCAGTGCCTAAGGTAGTGTTTTTGGCATATGCACTAACAGAAAATCATAAACACAAAAATCTTGATGTGTTTCATAGCTCAGAGATCAACTCCAAAATCTGTTTGTGCAAGAAACGAAGCTTTCACAGAATTCTATAGTTTTTACATCCATTCAATAGTTTTTCAAGTTTCTTTTCGAAATTTTAAAACTTTTTTTCCAAAAGTTCTAGCTCTTCACAATGATCCTACAATTGTAAAAAGCACTCTATACCCAAGTGATTTCCAGAAACTGCTGCTTTCCAAAAATGAAGACCCTGCTTCTGGAGCCGAATGTGAGTTGGTATTTTAATCCAGGGACTTCAAATGTAGGTTCAAAAGGAATCTCATATACTTTGGTAGATCAATTTTATCAAAGCAGGCGAAAAAATAGGCAGTAAAAAGTGCGATAGTGAAGAAATTGTCTCGTTGTCAAAAACAGTTTTGGATAGAAATGATTTAAAAGTACTATTTTAAGAACAATTTGTATAATAGTTGTATGCACTTGCTAGTGTCTTCACATATGCACTGAATCTTTGATTAACAGAGCACTTAGGATCATTAAAAAAGAGTAGAAACTTCTAGGAGAAGACACTTACCATTCTGGCGCAGTTAGGCAGCCATTTCTTCACTTATTCCTTCTACAAAAATGAGGAATTGGCTAGCAGCTAACGACAATGAGTCTGGCTTCAGGCTACTTCCATGACTTAACCGCTCCAAACATCTTCTTCGGATTTCATTCCGGAATCTTCCTGGATTATTCGCAGATGCCATTCCACTGCGGCATCAATGCGCCATCACAACGGCGAACGCCGAGGATGATTCCTCACGAGTCTCGTCCATCGGACTGGTAAATCCCGGCTGCGAGACGTGGCGCTTCCGTTTTTTGCGATGGCGCCACCGTATACCAAACGATTTGAAATATTCGGGAGCACATATTAGAGAAATGCTGGCCGTTTTCGAGAAGATGCATTGATCCGCCCTCGAGCGTCTCGCTTTTGGATTCGCCTCGTCTTCCGTCGACCTCCCGTTACAATGGATCTATACAACGTTCTACTGCATAACACTCAGACAGGTTGTCTTCTGTGTTTTCTGGATCACATCAGGGATTCTGCACAGGCATTTGCCCCATGTGCTTTGACATCTCTTCGTACAGTAGTGCTGGGCGCCCCGTGTCCCCGGCTGACCTCAGGCGCGGACTGATTGGTTCCGTAGGGTTGTGGTGATTAGCACGCCCCACCTCCTATCCGATTTGCACCCAAAAGCAGCCTGCTCTGCAGCACCCATCTGCCCCCGTCTCGATCGGGCCTTATCATGAGGCTACCCTGCGCAGAGAACATAGGTGAGACTACTTTCTTACCGCCTACGAGCTCCACTACCGAGCTCCGCTTTGCGATTCGCTCAGCTCTTTGTCCTTTTGTGGAGCGCACCGCGCATGTACCTCGTGAGTCCGTCCGTCTCATCAGCGATGCGACCTCAACTCACGAAAGTTGTTCCATTGGCTGCAAACAAAGGAACGAATACATAAAACATGGCTAAACGCCCTCTCGGTGCTTAGTCTAGCTGGATCTACGGACTGCTCGGCGAGGTCCACTGATGTTCCCGTCGGCCATCTTCGGCTACAATGCACTCGTCGGTCTACCTCATCCACAACTATGTAAGCGAAGCCGTCCGTGGTGAGAAAAACAGCGGGGCAGGAGGGGCAGCGTGCTCCGATTAGATCCCCCGTCACCACAGCTGTGCTCCATCAGCTCTCGTTTCCGAGAAACATGCTTTCTCACCTTAATCCCCCGCGTGCGTTCATCTCACATATGGAAGTTGTATCGATTTTTGCACCTTACTCACTCCAGACTTCCACACCTGCACCCGCTGAATGTACTTGGGAACAACGTGATTTGCACACGGGAGTTTAGCTCTTATTAGATCCTTATTCCTTTCGGCATTCAAAAACAACAAAGGCACGGTATTTTCGCTCAAAAAGAAGTCTCTATTATAACCTTCATGAGTAGTAATCTTCCTAGATAATATTGCATTTGACGCGATTGTGCTCAAAAGTGACAATGTTACAGGTTCGGATCCTGCAGAGCTTCTGGAATCTTCCGCTTACGCAACGCCTGCGCCACACTACGTCACGGAGTTCGGGATGGAGTACCCGTTATCGTCCCATATAAACAACAACACGTGAGTATAAATAGGCTTCACTTAAATAGGCCCTAATTATTGCTCGAAATGCCTTTCGCAGAATGGCGAAACCTTGCTATAGCCCATCGAATTGAGTGATTTTAACTGTTTACTAACTAGGGAGGACAGTCTAGATTCCATAAGCATTACTATTAGGTGTCCCAAAAATAATGGCCGCAACCAAGAATATTTGAAACATCATAACCCCACTAATTTAGGAGCTAGGTAGATAATACCTGAACGATCAGAAAGCACAAGCCCTGCGCCATTTACATTCTAGGATCACCTTGTCATTCATTCGTTTCTGTGGTTTTTACAATTATGCACCTTGCAAAGCTCAGTTTCCAAACGGCCATTATTTATGGGACAACCTAATAGTATAGAGAGGTGCTAATTTGATCCTCCATAGCGGACACAAGACATTTAAAGGCTCCATTCTCAGATTTTTCTTCTCATTGGAAAAGTGCCCTATCAGGCAATAAGCTGCCTTCGCTTCATGCATGGTAAGGGTTGAAAAAATGTCCCTCAATGTTTACTCGCAAAATTAGTACACAAAATTTTTCTTTGTAAAGATATTGAGGAAATAGTGCACGTGATTTTTCCGGCAAAGTCATTATAAAGTTTGACAAAAGTTCATTTTACCTGTATGCGGGTACCTGTATCAATTTACCAGTTTCCTGAAGGTTTGAAATTGTCCGCATTTCTGCAGCCGGCCTTTTTTGTAGTGGTGAACTTTCATTAAGGTCAACTCCATAACACCCAGGGCAGGGATTCATGAAACGTTAACCACACAAACCGACGATGGCTAGCGTGGTTGGTTACCCTATGGACTACGCAACGTTGAGAGGTGCAGGACGCAAAAATTCGTTTGCTAACGAGGTTTCACTTGGTTTTGCGTTCATGAATCCTAGCCCAGGAGGAACTAGAGGTTTACTACTACGCCTTAATCGCCTTAGAACAAGAGTTGCTGACCTAACGACTTTTCTTTGCTGACGTAACGTCTTCTCTAACCCAAATTTACTTCGCTACCCATTCGAAATTCGTTCCCATGTCCTACGGTAATTGCGCGCTAGTGCGGTCGTATGTCATCTGCCAACCCATTCCCGTTTGAGAGTGGCAAAGTCGAAGCTTTGTTTCGAAAGGATCGTCGCGATGGCAACGTTCCCTCGCTGTAGTCGAGTTTCGACTCGAGAACGGCTGGCCAGCAGAAACCCACATGCTGGTCGTGGAGAATCCGATTGAGCACCCAGGATGTAGAGACAGACTTCCTTGGCACGGGGAGAAATTGCCGCGGAGGTAATAGCAAACCACGAGGTAGTGGAAAGGGTTCCGCGCGATGACACGGATGACAGATAGGACGAGGAAGAAGCAGTCGACGGATCGTCGACGGTCTGGTCGTCGCGAATGTGAGGTAAGGTGTGTGTGTGTGGTGTGACCACATAGTGATCGGAGGTTGCCTTGGTAGTGTTGCCAAGGACGGGCGCAAGCTGTCGTCGACTAGCGTTGCTACAGCATTGCTCGGACTCACGAACGTGCTCTCAGCCCGAGCAAAAACATGCCATCCCCGAAAGTTTCGTGTTCTCGAAACGCACGCACCTCATACTGCAGTCGTCAATCACTTCAGGACAAGGGTTAGTGGATCGCAGGCGAAGTGGGGTGACCTGAGGCTAATCTGGGGGCAGTGAGGTCGCATGGTCCTTCTAGCGCAATTTCGCATTCCTGGGTTAGCTGGGATATTCGCCAGTTTAATGGAATTTAGTGGGAACTTGTAAATAACAGTAGGTAAACACAGCCAAGTAGGCGTCACAGGTAGCCTGATAAGAGGAACCTGCTGGGGGTAACCCTAGGGCCATCAGACCTCCAGGGATGGGATTCAAACCATGCAAACCAACGATGACTACCGTGATTGGTTACCTCAGAGACTACGTAAGAATGAGAGACGCAGGACGCGAAAGTTGGTTTGCTAACCAGGTTTCGCTTGGTTATGCGTTCATGAATCCTAGCCCAGGAAAAAACCTAAACTCGTGGAGCGGAGGAGGGGGGGGGGAATTGTGCTCTCGAAACGTGCTCCATAACGTGCTAACTTCAACAATGTACTCTTTTTTGAATGAGAACTGCGCTGCCCACAACTTGATGCTAAATTCTTCCAAAATGCAATGAAAATTTAAATAGTTTTCGCTCTATTCCGTAAAAATGGCTCCTGAAAAAATAGTAAAATTCCATTTCTTCGTCGTTTTGCAGCATTTGACTAACACAGATCTCCATCAGTGATAACCACGCACGAGCTATTCCTGTAGTGCCATGGTTACCCAGTCTGTCTCTGTGCGAAGCTTAGGAAACTACCCTAATGACGCTACAGAGCATGTAACCGTGTTCTTTATAAGGTCCACAGATCCAGCCAATTCTCCTACCCACCCCCCCCCCCCCCNTGCCATGGTTACCCAGTCTGTCTCTGTGCGAAGCTTAGGAAACTACCCTAATGACGCTACAGAGCATGTAACCGTGTTCTTTATAAGGTCCACAGATCCAGCCAATTCTCCTACCCCCCCCCCCCCCCCTTATTCCATTTTTCGCCCCTATGGCAATAGATCCATGCGAGCGGTCGCGGCCGTGGACGTGCACCGTGCAGCGCGATACGTGATTAGTGAATGTTGCCGCGGTGGAGGGCGATTCATCCAGCAGAAAGCGTTCTGGATAGGAAAAGATCATTAACTTGCAGGACGTGGGGTGGGGAGGGGAGAGAGAGAGGAGATATTTGGAACAGGAAGAGGTGTGTTTCTATGGGACCGATTACTTGGCGACGACGGTCGTCTGGCCAACGGGGCTATGCGTGTCTCCAAGGCGATCTCTTTAGTGAGTTTCCACACCTCTGCCAACTCAGCGTATAGTCCTGATCAACTACGTCTGTACCCTCTATCAGCGCCAAGGCTTCCTTGACGGACTTTGTTCGCCGCAGCAGGCCCAGCGACACAGCTGCAATGTGTCGCTTATCACTCTACCCGCTTACTCTACCCGGGTTCACTTCGCTTTGTTGGAAAGGCGGACACTGAAATATGAATATTCCGACCGATCTCCAGTCTCGGATTTTACTAGCCCAAAAAAATCCTACATTTCGGATCCTAAACGCATATAAGGGCACAAACTTGCAATTATCTTTATATGACTGGTGGTCACAGAAGGGGTGCCAAGGATTAGGAAAAAATTGGATCTGCGCCAAAAATGAACTTTTTTGGACTCTAAGTCCTAGATCATCCTTAAATACTAGGAATACCAGTTACTACATAGGAATACTTACTTCTTACTATACTTTGGAATATTCGAAAATTTTCTTCGAATAATCGAATTTCGAATTTATTCGATTTTCAATTTTTTCGAATAATCGAATTTCGAATATATTCGATTTTTCACTTTTATCGAATAATCGAATTTCGAATTTATTCGATTTTTCACTTTTATCGAATAATCGAATTTCGAATATATTCGATTTTTCACTTTTATCGAATAATCGAATTTCGAATTTATTCGATTTTTTTATTTTTTCGAATAATCGAATTTCGAATTTATTCGATTTTTCCACTTTTTCGAATAATCGAATTTCGAATATATTCGATTTTTCACTTTTATCGAATAATCGAATTTCGAATTTATTCGATTTTTCCATTTTTTCAAATAATCGAATTTCGAATTTATTCGATTTTTCCATTTTTTCGAATAATTGAATTTCGAATTTATTCGAATTTTTATTTTTTCGAATAATCGAATTTCGAATTTATTCGAATTTTCCATTTTTTCGAATAATCGAATTTCGAATTTATTCGAATTTTCATTTTTTTCGAGTAATCGAATTTCGAATATATTCGATTCGTCATTAATTTCGAATTTTCAAATTTATTCGATCTTCCAAACTCCGAATAATCGAATAAATTTGAAATTTGATTTCGTTTTCATCCGATTACTTGAGCAGTTTGACTATTTCGGAAAGCGGGGAGTCTCCGATGACCTTAGAATTTGAAGTCATGGTGGTGAAGATTTCTTATACTATGATAGACGCTCTGCAAGTATGTTTGACTTTAATCATGACATTCTCAAAACTCAAAGATACGAAGAAATATGTCGGCTGAATCAGTGCTCTAGGGATTCTAGCGGCAGTATGGCACCAACTCTTAACGGCAGGTTCTCATCAAGATGGTCTTCATGTGTCTCTTGCTTGAAAAGTTCCATACGATGACAGTGACTTCAAAGCTTTTCACTTCATAAGTCGTACTCGAGGCTTATGTAGGAAATCACAACAGCAACACCTCCTTGTTGCAGCATGGAGGTCCTTTTTGACAAGTCTTGCTGTGGTGAATGATGGGGGCAGCCTTACGCAGAGCAGAGCAGAAAATGTTTCTTTGGCAACCATTTTTCTTTCTTTCTTCGGGATTGACCTTGAGGAGCACTATCAATGTGGAATTACGTGATTAACGAATGAGTAACATTATGAAGAGCGGACCATCCAATATTACAGAGAAAAGCCTGGCAGCTTGGAAAGCAGAACTGTGCGGATACAAAATTCCCTCGAATATTCGAAATTATTCGATTATTCGAGAGCGAGCCGGATCGATTTTCGAATAAATTCGAAAGTAGACTCAATTCGAATATTCGAATTTCGAATAAATTCGAAAATTGACTTTTTTCGAATATTCGAATTTCGAATAAATTCGAAAATGAACTTTTTTCGAATATTCGAATTTCGAATAAATTCGAAACTGGACTTTTTTCGAATATTCGACTTTCGAATAAATTCGAAACTGGACTTTTTTCGAATATTCGAATTTCGAATAAATTCGAAAATGGACTTTTTTCG
>JARK01001635.1:216478-264739 GCA_000688135.1 Ancylostoma ceylanicum
ATATATATATATATATATATATATATATATATATATATCCGCTGTGTTTTCCCTCCCACGGTCAAATTTATTGGATACGGCTCCAGGTTTGATATAAGCACTCGAATTGCAGCGAGAGACACTATTGTAAAGACATCTCCAAACTGCTTAACGTTGAAGCAAGTCAAAACGTATGTAACGATAGTGCAAAAAATGCGTATCGAACGAAATGTAACTTCTCGTAGCTCCTGAAAGCTTCCTAACCCTTTCGATTATTTTTAGAACTACTCCAAAAAGCTGCATGAGTAAAAACTCACTCTTCTTATACCTGCTACCAAACCAAATTGAGTGTTTCTTTAAAATAGGTTTTGGCAAGGTACATGTAGGGTAATAACAGGAAGTTTTCTCTTCTATTAGGTTGTCCCATAAATAATGGCCATTTTGAAACTGAGCTCCCCATTGTGTATAACCGTAAAAATTACATGAACGAAGGAATGACAAAGTGGTCCCAGAATGTAAATGGCGCAAGCCTTGCACTCCCTGATCGTTCAGGAATCGTCTACATAGGTCATAAACTGGTGGGGTTTTAAATTTTCACTCTTATGTAGGTTGCGGACATTATTTTTGGGACAACCTAATAGTTTTCAAAAGATTTCATTCACTTTTGATCTGAAAAAATCACAAAAAGAACATGGAAATGTAGCAAAAGGCTGTGGAGTAATTTTACTTTTTACCGGTGTTATTCAGTTAATTTAACTTCAAGTCCTGATTGTTTACGCTGAATTTGTTTGTTTGGCATTTTCCCACGCAATTGTGGCTTATAAAATAAAACACTGGGCTCAAAATTCTCCACGAGAACAAGGACACCCAATAGCGTTGGGATTCGAATAATCATTAGTGTTCCACAGATGTAAGAGTAGTTCGTCTGCATGTTTCGCAACGCGTCCGAAGAACGGCATTGTGCGTGGTTGTTGTCGTCGGCTCGGCTGTGAGTGATTTTGGGCCTTCCGGTGGAGGGCCAACGTCGCCGTGGCAACTGGCCCACAACTCGACTACTCTCATTCGCCCACACTCGGCGACGATAACTTTGCTTCACTCATCCATCGACGGCACTGGAAGGATTGCTGGACTCACTCCTACCCCGTTTGGGGAAGACACTGCCATCTGAACTCTCTCTTTATGAGCTCGCCTTCGATCTCGCCTTGGTTCTCCTTTGGTCGTGTTGCTAGCGCATTAGTTATGGTCTTCTCAAACATATGCCTTAGGTGATTAATGTCAGGGTGCTGTTGGCGACGACCGGTTGATGGAGGTTGAACCGGCATGACCCCGGATGAGTTTGTGCGCATTGAATTGACGCCGGAGACTCGACTGCACGTAAGTTAGAGGGAGCTCGATGGAAAAGCAGGAAAATTGGGTCCGAATGACTTCTTTTCCTCCCATGGGAATGCGACGATACGTATGCTGGTTGTATGGCTTTACAGAATTTGAGTAGTGGCTGTTTAATTTGTCCATTTATCCGCAGCGAAAAATCTCCAAAAACTATGGGGGAAATACGGACTCCATCGTGAATGGCACGCTAAGCTGGGTGACAGTTTCAAAAATTTCTGCAGCTTTGAAAGCTATAAATTCTAGAGATCCGATAATTGTTGTAACAAGATGTCCTCTCTGAAAATGTTTCAATCTTTCCGTCACTCAATGCCGAACTACCCAGCTCTTCAGCTAGTTCTCAGTGAAAAGCCATCCCTCATCCCATTAACATCAAAGGCGATGAATCATTCAATAGCTCCACGAAATCCCATTGCCGTTTCAGATCCAATGGCTCCTTGACAACTACGAGACAGCCGACGGCACCTCCCTGCCTCGATGCGCCCTCTACGATCACTACAAGAAGTTCGTTTGAACACATTCTTCTGTTGCGTCATTGATTTACCCAATGCTCGCAAAATATCCTATCTCCTTGTGTCGAAATAAGCATTAACCACGGCTCCGTATGGTTATGGTAGCTGGCAATGCGTTGCCATAGGTAACCAAGTGCACAACCTATTCTTCACCATGCAAAGACATGAATGTGCTGACGAGGGATTTTCTATGGAAGGTCCATTCCGCCGAAAATCACACCGAAGCGGCGGAGTTCATTGAAAAAAGTGCATAATGATCTGTATGGGGTGTACTATGGATGTTTCCAACATATGCGACCAGTCTTTGTCCATAAGAAGGTGACCTGGAGGAACATTACGGGTAGTGTGGGTATGATTTATAAACCCACATAATCCACCTAAATCTCCTCAGCTGCCTCATAGTTGGATAACTGTTGGCTTTTAGTGGAAGATACCTGCATTTTTATGTCTATAAACACCTTTTCAGGCATTGCCACGAGCACAAGCTGGACGCAGTGAACGCTGCTTCGTTTGGCAAACTCATTCGCTCGGTGTTCAACGGTCTGCGAACCAGAAGACTCGGAACTCGTGGAAACTCCAAGTACCACTACTATGGCATCCGAATCAAGGCTGACTCTCCTCTCATGCAAGCGCACGTACCTGAGCGCTACTCACCTCATGAGGCATCAGCACCGATGAGTAGACCGTGAGTTTTGCAACCTTAAGGTGGATTTTCCCAGAACTTAGAAGCTGGATGTCAGAAGCCTCTTGGAAATGGAGTTAAGGCAAATTCCGGATTCGTTCCGTTTCTCGTAAAGCAACCCTTGTGATTGCAAGCCTTTTTCCCTGAAGCAGAACGATTTGGTGGAAAATTTATGGCAAAGCCGCTTTTGGGCTACATTTAATTGTTTTCATTACATTTAATTGTTTTCATTATTCTCACTACACATAAATACTTTAGGATAACAATGGATAGGTACGTAACTGAAACGCTCACAATAACATCAATAAAGGAAAATATTACTAACCACACAGAAACCGATTGATGTTGGGAAGCTCTGGGATTCTACTGGGAAGCCAGCTGGTGACCAATTTCTAGTTAAACTGACATGAGGACACTTGAGTTTACTACTTAGCCATCGGATGGATATTCAGTGCCAACTTGCCTCACAAGAAATTGCTTTTGATGAAAGTTTGAGCTACTCCAAAACTAGTTTAAATGGTCCTCATCTTGAAAATGATTATTTAAGAGGCTAGGGCTCATAAACTTTCACTCCGTCGTTTCCTTTGGCATCCTCTAAATCAACGAAAGATCATTCCCTTTCTTTTTCTTCTGAGGATTCGAACTTCATGTTCCTTGTTGCTATCCAGATTTTTGCTTCTATAATGGCGGTGCCACATTGTTCACATTTATTCAAAGATTTCCGTTACAGTTCGCTGAAGCGCCCGAACACAGCGATGTCCGTGCAGAGCAGCAGGCCGGCAAGCAGGTGAGCAGGGGGCACACTTATAAGCTAGCTATAAAAAGGACACTGACATTTAACAGACCCTATCTAAACTGAAAAATACAAAGATTTCTTGAATATCTTTGATGTAATGGGTTTCCACTTCAACATATGACCTGCTGGCAATGATTGCCTTTCCACCAGTCTCCATTTTGAACTAATGCTTTCCAAATGGAACTTTCTTTCCTTTATGGGGGCTTGGTTGGCAACGGGCGCGATTGAACCATCGACCGCGAGCCTGCGCAGCTAGCGTACTGCCACACGCGACCCCACTTCCTTAGTTTAACCGAAATTGTATTTGAGTTCTATTCTTTTTTTATTAGGTGTGTGCAAAAGTCCCGGGGCAGTTGGTGGTAGTTCACCGTTTAACGTCGTTTTTCTCCTTTTGCTTGCGATATCCCGATTTGCTTTTCATGTGCGCTTGTTGCCCGTGACATCTGCCACCCATGACACATTTGGCTCGGATCTGTGTTGCAGCGCTACTGTGTTTAGGTATGAAACTAATGTTCTGTGCAGTCACTTAATTTGCGGATTTTTGCTTTATGGACTAAAATCTATACGATCTGTGAAGGACGTCACCCATATTATCGATACTGCGTTTGGGTAGTGTATCCTCTTGAAAATGCCAGAGGCTCGTGGGTTCTTGAGAAATACAAGTTGAGATCAGACGTGGTAAAATGCTTCGTGAGCGCAGCGCTAATCCTAACTTCACAAGGGTGACCGAAAAGAGCAGGTTGAATGGGACTCATTGTAAAGTGAGCAGGATGTTATGGGAAAATTAACCAACCATTGTCCGTCATTTGTACTGGCAAAAAGAGGGAAGAGGAGTAAATGGATTTTGAGTGGGCTGAGCGAAGGACACCAACGTCTACACTGGTCACTCTACAAATATCTGATCTACAGATATTCTAACAAGCCGTTTCCCAAATGGATTGTTATTGTTAATGGAAAATGGGTCATGTACAAGAACAGGAAGTGGTCGACGCAGGATTCAGACTCGATTGACCTACCCAAAAAGTGGGCAAGCCATCACTATAGCCATGGAAAACTTCCCTATTTTTGGTCTGTAAGAGTCACCTACAACGAAATTTTCCCATACGAATGCGTAGTAGGCGTGTGTTATTACAAATTTATTTCCCGAGCGATCAAGGCTAAACCTCAAATATAAGGTCAACACAGCACTGCTTAGGTGGTCTGCTGCTGCTGTGGGATAACGAATACCAGCAGTTTGTAGTATGAAAAATTAGCCATTTCCGGTTCGAAATTCCAACCTATCCTGTGCAACTCTCCACACCAGTCTCCATTAAAAATTTTCCTTTTCAAGATTCTACGACTTTGTATCTGTGAAAAACTTCTGATGAACAGCACCTACTCGAAAACGATATGCGCCGATCTTTCGAGTATAAACGTGTCAAATTTCACGCTTCGGTAGAATATTTTTTGCGCCGTGTTGGCAACATCACAGAAATGCCAGCGCTTTTTGAATTGAATAAAATCGTTGAGAATGAGCAGAGTTATAGTGTTTCAACAAATTAGGTACAAATACCCCGGAGCGTTTGCACTCACCTAACAATTTCGATATCGTGCTAGAAGATACCGGTGCCGAGGTAAGCTGCAAAGATGTATAGGATAGTTTGCAGCTTTCTGAGAGGAAATTCGAAAATTCTTGGGGGGAAGTTCTTTTGTTGTTGCGCCTCTCTTGAAAATTTTTAATTCATTTCTGATATTAGTGTGGAACATTTGATAATCAATAAAATTTTTACGTAATATTATGCAAAGGCTCTATTTTAAAAAGCCTATCAAGAACTTCTAGAAGAATCTCGCCTATTTCTCGTTTCGTTCCCTTTTCCACATAGGGTTAACTAGCCATAGAAATAATGAAACTGATTCAAATCAAAGTATGTAAGCAAGAGAAGCATAATTTCAAGCTTCATTTACTTCGCAACAATTATGTGCTCGACTGCTCCTATAATTTAATCATCCGGGCTCATTGCGAACTTTCTCACTTTGAAAAAGGCTGATTGTAGGTTGTAATCCCACCTTTAAGATGCTTCATTGTTCGATCACATCTCTCCACATTTGCTCCCAGATGATCTCCTCTATTTTATGTTCCTGCTTCTTGCTCTTAATCACCTACTTTCCAGCAGTCCTGCTCCGCGACAGTCCCCCAACGCTCCACCTCCGTCAGCTGTAAATGGGCATTCTAGAGGCGAAGGTATGCAAGCACATCTACGTTTCAAACCGATGTTTTTATGTGATGAATACTCCCCACATTTCCGTGTTCTCTCCACCTGTGCTTCTCATTTGGCTTCATTTCAGCGTCGGACACAGACAGGCTCTCATTGGGAACTGGAGAAGTGCCGTTTATCCAAACTCCACAAACAGACGGTCTCATCGAGGCCTTGCCCAAACTTGGACTTGAACTTTCGCATGTTGTAATGTTCGTCAACGCGTACAACCACAATTGCTCCGTGAGTGACTACTTGCATCCCTTTATGGTTTTGTGCCATCGAACTATGATAAAAGCACATCAAAGCTCTAGCGGCGGTCGCAAAAAGTGGGCGGGAGAGGGGCGTGGGGAAAAATTGGAATCTCCGCCATTTTGGGAACCCGGATGGAAAATAAAACCATTGAAAAATATGAATCATAATGGTGAATAACTGATAAAAAGTATACCAAAAATGACAAAAAATAAAGTAGGTATAAAGCACATCAACGTATCTGTAAAGTTCGTAGCTCTTATAACGTTTTTGTTTTAAAAAAAGAGGAATATTTATTATCGAGACGATCTAAATAAATAAATTAACAGTTGAGTGGAACGACGAGGAAATTATACAAACAGAAGGTTTGACCACCCGATGACACCAAATCTCTTCATTGCTGCTGCGGTTAAATATATGTACCTACTTGTACCTACTATACTCAAACTTCTGCCAAAGGAAATGAACCCTTTCATTGAAAATTTTCCCGTTTTCCGTACTGGATAGCCATTTTTGAACTCACAAAATATTTGGAAAAAATCATTTTTAACTCATAAAAGACGGGGCGAGGAGGAGCAGAGGAACTGCTGCAGAGTACAACAGGTGTTGCGAAAACTTTAGATGGGAACCAATGATGATCAAATTAAGGGACTGATTTATCAAGACCTCTGCTAATAAAATTGCTCCATTTAGATCTTGGAAGCATGTTTCCTTTTGATGCAGCAGGGGTGAAAACGTTCCAGAGCGGAATTGCTCGTGGACACAAGCTCCTCAAGTGAAACAAGTGAAATCCATTTCAGAGATTTCGTGGATTTTTCAGAGAAAATTGTCTCAACAACCCACTTTTCTCAAAAATGTGTTTCGAGGCCAACTGCTCGATAGCAAAACCTTCCCGGAAAAGCGGATCCTAACTAAAAAATACTTTGAACCTTTCTCTATCTGGCAGAGAAAAGAGCGGAACAAAGCATGAGTTCCTGGCGGAAAAATAAATGATCAAGCGTTGTGCAATAACTTGTACCCCCCCCCCCAGTAGATTTGCACTTGATGTTAAAGGAAATGTGTTCTCTTATTTCGACAGAACTTCTCTTTTTTCATGAGACACGAGCGTGCCGTGGAACCTAACTCTAAAAAGGTCGGGAAGGTGTTCCTGTCGAACTCGTTAAATCTGAACAGATCGCTGTATCTTTTAGGAGGTTCTCTACTGCGTAAAACAATTGCAATTCGAGCAAATCGAGGAGTATTGGACAGCATTTTGGCAGCCCGAAGATGATCTTGACGATGAAGAGTGAGTTCCGCAGAACACCCCAACAAAGACAGAGCAGTGGCCCTAATCTCAGAGATTCCAGCAAAGCCCTGGGTCAGGCAAGGCTCTCGCAGCAGCAACTCTTCTCGCTCTGCACTCTGCCACAAATCCAGCACTGGGTTGTCTCCCTGGACTTGGCTTTCTATCAGACCCTCGTCGACATCCTGGTGCCTGATGTGCTGATGAGCAACATGTCACGTGAGATAATCTTTTTTATCGTATTCTTTGTGATATTTATCCATGAGTGGTATTTCCAGCATTCCTTACTCAATCGTGTCGGAATTTTGCGAAGAACGTCGAGCACTATCTGAAGAAAGCGATGCAGGGCGCTCCTGAGATCATTCAGAAGAAGAAAATTCAGGCTGTCAAGTACATGGCTCAAGGACTGAGGAGGTGCAGTGCCGCTTCACCCGATTTCCCTCCACAAAAAAAATTCAACCAGTTCAGGTACACGTCGCTAAACCACCTTGCTCAGGCCGCGCGAGCAGTTCTTCAGAAGCCTGATCAAGTGACGGCAATGTATAACGACTACGTTAGGTAAGAGTTTGCTCACATTTGAATACGTCTTTGTTGGAAAATTTCCTCTCAACTTTCAATAATTTCTTGAACCGTCCCTCCTAGTTACAAACAAAGACACTTACACGATCAATATCCAAAGAATTAGCTGCTCAAAAATTATCCGGTCTAGAGTTCTCGCTTGTGTTTAACATTTTGACGCCTACGCCTGAAATTGCGAAGCCATCTTGAAAAACTTTCATTTTTCCGATTTCATTCGAGTTTCATATCAGTTTCTCACTTTTCCCGTCATGGCAGTAATTTCGTAATGTTACACTAGCAAAAGAAATCGTATCGTAAAATTGAAATTCTATTTTTAGTTTAATTTACAGAATCCTTACCAGTGTCGATCAAGCACTGGTAATTCCTTACCAGTGCTTGATCGACACTGGTAAGGATTCTGTAAGAATTCTGGAGATGAGCTCATTTTTATAAGGAAAAATTATGAACATCCGACGGTTTATTAACGAATCATCTGTCCGTTGCAGATCGATCTATTGCCACCTGTATTTCTCACAAGTGTGATTGGGCTTATCATTAATCACCAAACCTTTGAGAGCAGAAACTAAGTTAGGGGAGTTTTTCGCTTATGATCCGACAGCACATGATCCACGCAAGCGTAATCCGTTCGCCTTAGAAGGCCGTCGACCGGCACCTTTCAGCTATTTACAGAAGATTTATGACCGCACTGCTCATTTCTGAATGCCCATTTCAGCGCCGCGCTCATTCATTTCTGACTAGACGGTACACCCGGCTTCGCTCAGGTGTTTTACTACCCTCAGCTGCTTGCGCCATTTCGCACTGGTGCGGATAATTGCTAAGATCTATAAACTCATTTAAAATGCTAATCATTTTAGTGGTCAGCATGTGAAATAAAGTAACTCAGCCTTTTCTCGCCGACCAATCAGCGAAACAGCTGGTAAAATCAATAAGTCGATTTTCTCATGAGAATGCTTGTGATATTATTACAGTTTGCATCGTTTTCGAGAACCCCGTTCGATACCCTAATTATTGGGCGGGTCAAGTCAATCAATGAAATTTTCAAATGTTCACATAGGAGGATTTGATGACAGCCGCAAAGCTGAGGGGTGCCCGTGATACAGATAAATGCAGGATACTATTAGGTTGTTGCAAAATCGATGTCGGATTTTGATAGTTGCACTTTGAATTGTCGTAACTCGGCGAAAACTGAACCTTTTCTGTCGATTCAGCACTCATTTGAATCCACACATCTTTGCCATCTTTCAGCTAGATTTCTGTTCCATCACACCACAAACCAAGCTTTTTGGACTCAGAAATATCGGCGAGGTCGTTTCTAAGTAGTGTATTTTTGCGGCTTGCTCTTCCTCTCAGGGATGAGTCCTACCGCTTGAATTTGCGGTCATCTGTAGGGGAACAGTCCGCTGAGTCAGGCAAATACGGAAGAGTCTTGATCTCCTCCTGCATCTACTTCCAGAGCGTCTTGAGTGAAAAGTGTGGTCTTGAGCCACAGTGAAATACTGGAGGACAATCGAATTGGATCCACTCTTTCAGTTTTTCCATCATGCTCGTTTCTCTTACGGCCTCAGAAGTAATGGAATAATGAACCTCAAGACCACCTTCGAGATAATGAACATGTCTCCTGGTAATAGCTCCTACCGGTGCATTCAAAACTGCGTTGACGTCATCGAATTTTAGTCCATAACTCTGAGGCATGTGTCTCTAATACTAAACAACTTGGGCCAACACTGAGCTACCACGTTGTTTACATTCCTTCCTGCATAGGTTGGCAATATTTCCTTTTTTGGGCACTCTCTTGCTATCGAGTTTGAATTCACGAAACAGACTGGGACGAATTTTAGCGGACGAGTACATTTTGATTCAAGTTCGAAAACCACAACAAAAGCGAGTACATTTGAATAAAAATGAATAGGCACAAAGAGGAAAAAATGTGCTTTAGAACAAGTACAAAATATATGGTGGAAGCACCACTTCACATTCCAAAAAATTACTCCAAAGTTCGTGGTCTGAAAATCCGACATTGATTTTGCAACAACCTAATACAATATCTCTCAGAATCTTATCAAATTTCGCAACAGCACTTTTTTATGTACTGGTCACGAATATGAGTACTGGGCCGGAATGCATCATTGAGAGTTTAGGGGGGGGGGGGGGAAACCAACGCCCATGCNTCCGACATTGATTTTGCAACAACCTAATACAATATCTCTCAGAATCTTATCAAATTTCGCAACAGCACTTTTTTATGTACTGGTCACGAATATGAGTACTGGGCCGGAATGCATCATTGAGAGTTTAGGGGGGGGGGGGTAAACCAACGCCCATGCTAATGATGGGTAAGTTTATGTGGTGTTAACACGTTTACCCTGAGTCATTCGAGTAGGACTTATTATTTCAATGTCATGAAAGCGCTGAAAGAGTGAAGCTGAGACGAAAATAAATAATAACATATAATAACACCGAAAATTTCTAATGTGATAAGAAGGTCTGCATAAAATCTTTGCGAACAGCATTGCCAATTAACATGGCCAATTCCTGGGAGAAATCCTTTCCTAAGCTTACCGCAACACTAATACTATAATCGTTCGAGGGTGGTGCAACGATACCAGGTGGTATTCTTTAGGTGGTTACCTGTATGTTAGTGCTCTCCACTCATCTTACTTTTTCTCCCGTTTTCTAACCACCTTCCTCGAAACTATGTTGGGTTATCGCGTAGTGCTGGTGCTTTTTCCTGCATGAATATTAGATGTTCCAGGTTTCTACTCCTGTCACCTGCCCTTCGAATAATCATGCGTTGCAATGTTCTGGTCATGGAGACTGTACTACAACTTCAGTAAGTCTCCGCAAACGCTTGTTCTGGATACGCAGTCTCGTGGAAAATCCATTGTAGTATAATTTAGTCATAATCAATGATTATTTTATTTTTATTTCTAATCATATAATTTGTAATCCTTTCTAATTTTCCGGCTTCTACAGTTACGATTTGACAATGAGTACATATTGGGATTTTCAGCTTTGTGTCTGTTTTGCCGGATGGGCAGGCGTCGCTTGTGATACCCGCACCAACAGTACGCTTTCCAAGAACCGTGGCTCTTCTCGCACCATCGTTGTTGTTCCTTCGATTGCCGAAGGCAAAACATTAGATACTGCTACTCTCCTAGGCATATTATTACTTGTAAGTATTATATTTTCACCATAATTTGATGAAAGTTGCTGAGGAAGCCGATAATTGTCAACTCCGATTACTTAATCCTTTTTATAGGTGGGCGTTGTTCTGTTACTTCTACTCGTTTGCCTGCTTTTCTGTTATCGTCGTCGATCAGTGGTTGAGATCCCTACGCCTTCTGATGAGAAACTCGATGAGAGTCTACCCGACCAGACTCAGCGTTCCATCAAGTTTGGCAGCATGCCAAGCTGGAGGTATGATTCGCGACCTCTGGATATGCTTGAGATAGCTGACACTACAGTATTTACAGTATTGCCTTTTAGGGATGAGAAGCGCAGGAGGAAGAGCAACAAACACGTCTACGGTGCGCTCAACCGCATCACGGAAGCTGACGAGAGAGATTCAGCGAGCTTGAGGTGAGATATCCATATTTTTTTCTTGATTAAGGACACAACCTGCAACATATCTACCTCTATCCAGGTCACGAGAGAGCGGAAGTCAAAACGCTGGTAGCCAACTTCTCTTTGACCCTAATCATCAAATGATCCCATATGGGTAAGTAGCCCATTTAAAAGGAGCTGCAATTCCAAGCATCCCTATTTTTGAGGGAATGAGGCAGAGATTTACGAATTCCAGGCGTCCTGACATGGTTCTTCCGGATCGAATCCATGAACATATCTATGCTGAATCGGCGATAATAATGTCAAACAGTTCCCCGATCCATCTGGATCATCCTATGAGGTCAGTTTGGGTGCACGACGGAAAAATGGGCGTTGCTACTGGTCCGCGTCTTCACCTGTACGTACAGGTTAGAATACGTAGCAGCAGGATTGAGCGAGATTAAAGGCGGCGATATCAGTGAAATATGTGGATGCGCAGACAGTCATAGCGCCATGTAGCGCATGGTGTGGGCGTGTCTATGGGTCCCAATCATTGATGTCGGCTGCGATAGGGTTCATGAGCATTCCCGGGAAGGTTCTGGGCTTCCTGCTCATTAGAGTGGACGAGTTTGTCGAGCATAATCTCTTAGATCTTGTTCTCTCCGCTTGCATTTTTAACTGCTGACTGCGTCGAGACTTTAGGACAAAGTCTATCCATTTTAGCCTGGAAAACTCTTCCACTCTAGATGTGCGGATCGGTAAAAGGATTCCCGAGATGTTCATGCATCTCACTCCTGCTGTAATTATTTTTTTTATTTATTTAGTACCATGCATTTACGATGTTTCACAGTGAAGGAACAGAATACCTCGATATCAATGAAATGTGTGGATGCGCAGACAATCACAGTGTCATGTACCTGGTCGTATAGGCATACCTATGAGCCCCGGTCATTGAAATCACCTATGGCGGGATTAAAGGACATTTTCAGGGAGTTTCCAGGCTTTCTGCTCATATAAAGTGGGGTTGATCACAGAATTTCTGCGATGCTCATGAGATTCACTAATGCTGTACTTATTTTTTATTACAATGTATTTGCGGTATTTCACAGTGAAAGAGCAAAATACATTTTGTATGTGGATAAAGACTTCTGTAGAAGTGGTATCGAATTTGGGAAAAACCACTTCAATTACCCATGCCCATAGCAGTGACAACGTCTGCTTTTTCCCTCAAGATGAAATGAGAATGAGCTTCCATACTGAGTAAACTTTTCCAGAAATTGCTTTTTTCTTACATATTCAATTTCAGATCCTTGAATAGTTGGTCAAAATCGCCGAGCACAAGTGCAGAGCACATTGCTCCGACCCCACTGCGACTGAACAACATCAAACAGTTGCTGCGTAATCTCCAAAATGATGATGATATGGTTGATGAGCTCCGGGAGGACAATATGGAACTATTGGATACACGGTATCCGTTGGAGGCATACGGTATGTTCATATATCTACTGGGGACTGCGGTGGTCATGGATCGTTCGCAACCGCTTCATCGTCTGTTTGGAGAGGTTGGAATAGGAAGTATGGTTATTTGACGAGAATGTAGGCGATGATGGTAATGGAATCTGTGGATGCGCAAACAGTCAGAGTGCCGCGTTGCGTGTGGTGTAGAGCCTCGACTAACGGAGTCTTTGGCGTCGGGAAAACTGGGGTCGTTCCAAGTACTTTTCGTAATATTTTGTGCTTATTTTATGCAAGATCCAAACGAAATTCATTGAGGTGTAACAGTATAGGTCTTTTGAAGGAAAAACCCAGACCTTTTTCTCTGCTATACGAACAATTCGATTTCCAACCGTGTGACTTAACAGTGTCATGAACGAGCTTTTCCAGGAAGCACCTACAAACCTCTCGGCGAAATCATTGGTGAAGAGGAGTTGTCTGGAGTGGAAGCCGACCACGACCTTGGCTCGAACACGGAGTCAAGTCGTGGATACGAACTCGATCAACGCGGTGGCGATGCTCGACTGGACACTGGCGAAGCTCGGTCGTCCCCTGTCGGCCGTACCGCTTGTGACTTCCGACAGAGTCCCTCCCTCTTCAATGACTCTTTCAAGTTGGAAATGTCCTCTTCTATACATACCTAAACTGCCGTGCCAAATTTCGGGCTCAACAAGAGAAGGTGCTGTGATGTGAACTCTTCTACAATTCATAGAAGATTTGTACGTTTTAGTCTCCGTGTACATGTTTTTTCGTTTCTGCCAGTCATTACTTCCTTAATAATGATCTCGTTTTCTTTTTTTACTTTGTCACTTGGACAGTATTCTCGCTCAGTAAAAACCGTGCGAATATTTTTGGGAGCGCGCTATTCACACTTTGTCAAAGACAATATCAGTTTGTTGTTATCAGTGCCTACCCATTGAACTTCTCAATTTATGTGGATGACACTGACCTCTTCGATGTACTTGTAGTTTGTGAAGTTTTATTCACAGTGATGATTATTATAGTATGCAATTTGTAATATGTATATTGAGCCGAAGTTTTCTGCAATAATAAAAGGGTTTGCCTCAACTAGTTGTCTTCCGAACCTCACCGGGCCAGCCTTACATGGCCGTGGTTGGGCCTGTATGGACCATTGTGTATTTCCTGGTATTCAACCGCGGGCACCTGGCCTTGTCTGGGAACGCGCTATTTGTAGGCGCTCCCTTTCTGAGCATTGTACAGGGTGCAGCAGAAGTCTTTGGACAAGCATATTCGATCTTCAACACATGAGTAAGAAGAAATTGGAAAAGTCGATGGTTGTTGTGTATTGGCAGTTCACTTGTTAACATAAATAACAATTTCCATTCCGAAATTTTCTCAACTGGTAACGACCCCTGCTTGTCATAAAGTAGATGAGACGTTGGCCCAGCGCGCACACTGATGAACTAAGATTAATTTCGGGCCTTCATCAAAGTTTCGAAAGAGAGTCCAGATTCCTGTCTGGCTTTAGAAAGGTGCAGAATCTAGAGACCCCTCCGGAATTTTCCAGAATAGATGTAGGACTTCGATAAGCGAATATTTGTCTCTACGATGGCAATAGAGAAGAACACTCACTTCAAGTCACTATTTCGTCATTCCATAAATTCAAAATTATCATATCACCTGACTTCTAACGATTCCCTAGTTTACTGCTTTGTTTTTTTTTTCTTGCGTTCGTTTTTAGGTTTTCACATGCTTCGCTAAAAGTTTCCATGGTATGATGTGGAGCACCCTGTGTGCAAAATAAATAAATATGTTGATCAAGAAAGAGCGAGTCAACAAAAACAAGAAAACTGTGGTGAAACTTCTTTTAAACAAACGAAAATATGGTCTGGTAGCCCACAGAGGGCCCATGATCTGATATTGTCCGCAACTACGACCACACTTGTTTCCAGCGATGGGAGGAAGCCACAGAATCCCTTTTGAAGGAGATAGATGCAGCACGCCAAAATAGAAGGAATGACACCAATTTCACATCAAAACCTAGTGAAGTAGGCTTAGAAATCAAGCGGACGTAATTGCAGCCAATGTCAGATCATGCGCCCTGTGTATGCTACTAGACTGTAGCTGTTGTAGCACAATTTCTGTGTTTACATACGAAAGTTTTAACCACTGCCAAAGCGAAGCTAGCAGTGAAATTAGAGGTGCCCTACAGATTTTCTAAATTTCCCAGATATCTTCCTGGGTTCCATAGTAGAAGGCTTCTACTACCCTCCATAGGAGTTTGGAGTCTCCACACAAATAGATGGAGAAGTGGTAAGGAGATAAGTACCCCCACTACCTCCGCGCCAGAGCCCACGTCCCACCTGGACTTTCCGAAGGCTGGGAACATACGAAAGGAGGGAACCTAAGAATCGAAAATAATTTTTATGCTCACAACTAGGTCATAAAAAGAAAATAACCACTGATTTTTCCAATTTTCTCTTCAGTGGGTTTTAGCGACTGTTTATGCTTGTCCAAAGACTTTTGCCGCACCCTGCAGAGGAAAAATTAGGCTGTTTTGCAGGATTGTCTTCATTCCTCCTTCGTCCAAGGATAATCTTTAAGAGTATCCCCAGATTTCGCCACGACCGCCGGCGAGCGTCATATGGATGAAGTGAAGGAGGAGACTCCAAATGAAACAGACGCTGAGTTCCGTTTGGCAGCGATCCATAGTGATGTAACGTGGCAATCGATACGTATCATTTCCACTATCCTTATATCTTGTATCGCTGGTTCAATTTGATTCATTCTGAACTGGTGAAGTCTGGGGATGCTCTGAATCGGAAATATCACGGAATGTAAGAGCTCTTGATAACGAAATTAGCCACCATGAAGACAAGTAGAGGCATGCTCAGAGCAGTGCATATGAAAAGAAAAACACAAAGCAAGGTTGTCGAGAAGCGTGAGGACTGGGGATGATTCATTTGCGAGGTCATCTCGAATCGTTTTGTTTCATATGGTTTCCACTGAACAGTTAGGCAACACCTTTCGAAGCTGTTAGTCTCCCCGGCTCATTGAAGATTATGTTCCCCGCGACGTGAAAGGATTTCTCATATTTGTTTCTCGTCTGCGACGGCTTTTTTAGCAGGAGTTGTCAAGTCCGCAATGAGTGTTGATGGTCCTGTCAATGCCGATCGTTTGAGGAATCCAGAGATCGACCATCTGATAAGTAATCCTGTCATGAAAGGATACCATATAATCACAAGATAGGCTATCTGAAAACATAGTTTGGCCTACGTCCTGGATAAGGCTGGTATAACGGAAACACTTGCCACAATGTATACACCGGAAGCGTAGTTCCGCGCTGCTTCATCTGCTCCGAAAATCGTTCCGTATAGTGCTATGAATGGGCGTCTTAGCCCTATCAATCCGAGGGCACAGATGTGAATCACAATCTGCAACTAACGGTAATCGAAGCATCTCTCGATGATGAGATTTTTTAAAGCTCACTTGTATGACCATGCCATTTGACAATTTGTTCTGCATTTGGCGAACTCTGACCGAACATTGACTTTGTGTGAAGTACCTTCTTAGGATTGCGTAGCATGTGATTATGACACAGGAGATGAAGAAGATAAAGCACAGAAGGAAATAACGGGTACAGTTCTGGAAGTTTCGACTGAGATAAAAAAAATAGGCAATGCGTCAATTACAGAGCAGAGATAATAATGTAGTGGTTCCCTTCTCAAGAAGCAGAAAAATTTCGGAGCACAGAAGGGGATTCACCTCAGCTCCGCAAAGTCTTCAAATGTTCGAATCCAATTTCACAACATAACGATTGGCGTCTAGTTAGAAACAGCTGGTTAAACCATGCGTCGTTTTAATTCCGGCTCCTATCCATGCTTTGACCCCCAGCGGAAAGTGAATGCGAATAGGAGAAATCCGAGCTGTTGAGAATCTCAAACGTGCTGATTTTCAATCAATGACCCTCTTCCTTCTATGAGTTACAGATATGTTTTTCGAATAAAAATCTCATAGCTCTGTGAGTCCAAGTGAAAGCTCACATAAATCTCGATATTATTTCTGCTTCTGCACATTTCTTCACTGGGAAACACCACATCAAAAGGGAATGAATAAAGTTCTAACTCGATCGTCTATTCTTTGTTTCCCCGGTTCGCCCATGGTCAGTGGTAAGCATATCACAGAACCAACGTATCGGCGCGAGCGACCGCCAGGGAAAGTACGGCTGATACAAACGGGCCTACAACCCGCCTAGACTGATGGCTCATTGGCTTGTGTCAGAATGCATGAATCTGTCTGCCACGCAACGCATAGGTACAGCTACAATGGAGGGCTCTACGCCACCAACCGTACCACTACTACACTGTGACACAACCTGGTCCTGGTACACTCGAAGGTGTACTGACACTGAGACTGTGGTCAATTATTGACACAACTGACACCACAACGATACTTGTGACCGTGCAAGGGAGCTGCCACCATCCCTACCAGTATGATCGGTACTGTTACTACATACTGTATATGATGTTACTATGCTGGTAACTACGGCCGACTTCTTGCGGCAATGTTCATGGATCTTGCTACATAACGCGAACGTATAAAACTGTGCAAATTCATGGCCCGCAGAACATATCCACAACTACAATGTAAAGAAACTACAGGAGGAGATCCAACCAGCCCAGTCACTAGGGGTCCTAGCAAGCACAAAACTCCCCTATGTTGGACAGAGCCCGGCAGCAGAAGCGTGTACTCCACGTCTCCGAGCAAGCCTCAGGGACACCGGGTTACCTCAACTTGGCGTTGCTCCTCCTCAACTGTTGCCATGCGCTTGATGGGACTTGACACATATGAACCAACATCCAGTGACTTCATCGCATCCGCTCCCTGCGAGTGGCCAGCGCAGAATGACTTGTGTCGAGTGACGAGGCGCGGCTATTTATGCGATCGCGGCAGTGGGCGGAGCCTAACGTACGCGTGTGAGAAGCGTAGGACTGCTGCGCGCGGCGACCCGGCTACAGTGAGGTGGAATGAAGAAGGGTCACGCGAAGTCGCGACATTCTTCACATTATTTACCCAAAGATGGAACCATTCTCATCGTAAACAGGTCATCTGCTTCGGAGTCCCTTGAAATGAAACGCTCTTAAATAAGTGGCCACTCACTGGATAAAATGCGTCCATGCACGCAAAGCAGAAAACGTATGTGACAGCAAGTGGAACTGTGACAAAGTAGAAGCTTTTGATAAGAGAAGGCCTAAATTTGACGCTATAATGAGGAACGCGTCCGTGTTATCTAAGAGAGCTCATGTAATCCAAGGAAGAACGAACTTGAGAATCCAGTTACCTCACAAATAGGAGCACTCGGTGAACGTTGAAAACTGCTAGCATAATGGATTCGCTAGGCTCAGCCAGATCCAAGATGAATAAAACAATAAAGTCGACTGTCGCCGGAACTCGAATGAATGAGTAACCACGAAACTCCTCTCCATCCAATGTAACTTTCTAAATCTTTATAGTTTTCGTATTTCCATGAAACAACACTTGGGAAGAATAAGTGGAATTTTTGAAAAAAATCACCCTGTTTACAAGCAGTCGAAAAATGGAAGCAAAGAAATAGGTGGCAGACTGCGCTACCAAGAGATTCTGGTACTGGTTCAATACGTTGTAGTTGGATTTAATGCGAAAGATGATGTAACCGTGAACCATTAGAGAGCACAAGGTAGCTATTACTGTGTTGATCTGCTGCACAATCTGCGATGTTGCTTCGGTGAACATGACTCCTCTCCTGGAAATATAGAAGTAGTGCAAGTTTTGTTTTGAATTCAACTGTGGGTACGTAAACGAGCAAAATTTAATAATCAATTGAGTATTAGCCGCTCATACGGAATTAAAGCTGAGTGACGCACAGGAAAACACAGATTCGGTCACTTACACGAGCACACATGACGTTTATGTGATGGGACCCACGAACATTAAGGTGCGTCATTCAAATTTACAGGAAGCAGCATCTATTCTACATAATGACGTGTGTTTCTCGCAATTTTACCATTGGATATGAGTCCTACGCCCCCCCAAAACCATGAAATCCTACAAAATGTATTGAGTTGATGAAAAAGTTCTGCAACACCTCTTGATTTTATTTCTAAAACGCAAATGCAGCTTCATAGGTGGAATCTTGCAACCACGTAAGGTAGAATGATATCAAAGCTTTCATGTCAAGGGTATAAGAGGGAAGCTATCGGTATGAAAGCAACATCGGTTCAACGTCAGTCAAGTCTCATTTCCATCAATCGTCTAATATGAATTCCTGCGAGCAAGAAGCGCTCCTGCCAATATATGCGCTGTATTCAGGGAGGACGTCATTCACTATTCCACGGTGTCTCGTTGGTACAAACGCTTTGAGAGCGGTGATATCACCTTAAAAGATCGCCCACGTTTTGGACAAACAACAAATGTGAATGACAACGATTTGCAAGATGCCCTGAAAGCGAGGCTAGAAGCGGACACCTCTGGCGAACACACTCGATTGCACCCAAGCGACCATCGTCAAGCATCTTATGGTATCGGTTATAGCAGAATTGTCTCGACATGGGCACCCCATGAGTTGCGTGGATCTGACAAAGCATGCCGGGAGAGCATCGCGGAGTCGCTGTTTCTTCGTCCGCATAGGAAGAACTTCCTGAAAAATATTGTAACTGGGTACGAAAGCTGTGTCGTGTAAGCGAACGATACACGGATCCCCGGCGGAGAACCGCCACCAAAACAGGCAAAAGCAGAGCTGCACGAGAGGAAGGTTCCTCTATGTTGTTGGTTGAATTCACAGCGAATGCTTCACCACGAGTTTCTCCGCAGCGGTCTCACAGTGACGGGAGATATCTACGCTATCCAACTCCAGTGACTGGCGAACATCATCCGCAAAAAGCGCCCAAAGCGAACAAATGTTTGTCTTCTTCACGATAATGCTCGACCGCGTACTGCAAAAGCAAGCTGTGAAAAAAAAATCAGGAAGTTGGGTGAGAAGTCCTGCCTTACCCTGCGTATTCGCCAGAACTGGCTCCTTCAGACTACCACCTGTTCCGGGCCTTGAAGAATCATCTGCAAAAAAAGAGGGTCAACAATCAACACGAACGCGAAACTGAGGTCTCCAAATTCTTCGATGCACAGCCTCCAGAGTTCTGGCGGAGGGGAATAGAGAAGCTGCCCAAAAGATGGGCGAAGGTATTAGACAATAATGGTGAATATGTCATTGATTGGAGTTTTGTTCTGATGAAGAAATCTATTAACAACTATTGTGCTTTGAGTGTTGCAGAACTTTTTCATCAACCCATTAGAATGGCAATGTTCCTGTGAGTGCTGTCTATTAATGTGGCAACCAATCGTCTGTATCACATTACAATACTTTCGCTTTTTTTTCAGGTTGTATGCTCCATAATGTAACAAGTCCAAATTAGAGGAGAGCCTAAATCTTCTTCCAAAGCCTTTTCGTACGTCTTTTTAGGTTTCCGTAACGTCGTCTTTTGACAGTCGGCGTTGAATTGTCTTAACTCGACTATAACTGAACTTGTGTTTGATTCAGCTGTAAATTCAAGCAGAATGTTCGAAGACAATACATTCGACGGAAGATAGCGCTTATCCGTTCATTCCGTGGGGTAAAGCTTTGCTTGGCGATCAAATCCGTTGAGTAGACAGTGATAAACTGGTCTGCCGTTTCAGAAGGTGAGAGAAGGTTTTTGGCGAGATAGATTTTTTGTTTGGATGTGCGGAAGGCGGATGTGTTCGCCCATACATAATGCGGGGTAACATGCCCATTCATTGTTACCTGAAGAATTTTTCGAAGAATAACGGGGTAGATGGTTTCTCCTGCTAAGAATTACGAGGTAGATCGTTTCTCCTGCCACATTCCTCCGTTTTGGTGATTAAGGCTTGCACTTGTTGCAACGCCCACTTACATAAGGGTCACAATTAAAGGGAAGAGGAAGGGAGATAAAGAAGATTCCCTAATGAAGATGAACAATATGATTAAGAAGCAAGCATAACCACCAATTCTTTCGAAAATCAGTTGGAGTCAATGTGTTCCAAAGAATGAAGAGGAGGAATGACTGTCGTTGCTTTATTCTCTCAAATTAATCCACGCGAAGGAATACGCGAAGGAAAATTCTGGAACATCAGTACAATGGATATGTCGATCAATAATTATAGAGGTGTAGGTCAGTGCCGGACGCAGTAGCCAGAGGGACGCGGGAAAGTAGAAGCAAGTTCACCACTCCGTGGAGCCTCTTAGAATAACAAAAATGGCAACATGTTTTATTAATTTCAACATAGAATAATTAATAATAAATGTTTAAAAACAATAATGAAACAAACAACTGAAAATAAATCAATACAAAGTTTCTGACTGTTTTATAAAATGTTTTCAAGAAATTCCACGGCAAATTCTAGGAAGTAATGGGAGCCTCTTTTTTCCCGTGGGTCCTTCACAAATGTAGATGTGTGCAGAGTGACGCAATGCTACCACGAATGTGGGATTGTTGCTTGAAGGAGGTAGGAGAGAAACCCTGGCGACTGTTTACATGCTGCAATTGTTTTGTATCACGTCACCTTAAGCTGTGCTACAAAGGCAGAATTGAATCCCATTAGGTATTTCTTGTAGGCAGCACCCACGGAAGTTTTTGTGTTGGAGATTTCGCTGATTTTCGAGGTAATCATAGACGATGAACTCATAGGCAATGATGAAACAGTGTGAAACACGTCGGAAGACGGGAAAAAGAGGCACTGTCTCCCATGCGTCCGACGAGTTTTCCGCTGAGGGTATACGCGCGTAACGCAGCAAAACCCTGTGGATGGTGCGCATTCTATACACCACACTTTATATCATTCCATACATTACTCTATACACTGCACTAGAACACGCGTCGCATACCAATTCGACAGCGTTAACTGGCGCGGTGGACGCCGAAATGGCCACGCTTGCATCCGTTTCCACGGCAGAATCCCCGCAGATAGGCGGTTATTGTTAGTGGTCAACTCACCATTGTGATTTCATAGCAGCTGGCTACACAGCGACTCACCTCAGAAGTGAAAATTTCCGTGAGTGCTGCCTTTATCGTCTGTGACTCACAGCAGTTTGGGTAGGAAGCTGGTTTAGGTAGGAAGTTGAACTAAAGATGAATTGAAGTATCAGTATTTGTAGAGAAAGATATGCATGAACAAGTCAACTTCACACAGTATTCATGCCGCTCCATTCAATATACAGGGTGGCCCATAATTATGGTGACACCATGTTGGCTTCCGCTTCTCCAATTTATTTTGGGTTATTGTTTCTTCCTGGAGCATACTCTTGCTCATTTGTTAGCACTAGTTCGGCACTTTGAACATTCGTGTGTAACACAGGAAATTTCTGAATTTTTCTTGCTCACAGCCATCGCAAAGCTAACGCCCATTTTCAAAACAGTCGTGTTTTGGCACGCTCTATTTTCAAAAGGCTAAGAACGTCCAAGAAGCCTGTTTTCACAATGCTTCGAAAAAATAAAGAGTTGAGATCGAACTCTAATCAAATCAGAAGTGGAAGGTCTGATACAGTTTGCAAAAAACGTGAAAACGCTTGAAAATTTCAGTGATTTTGGCAACTACCTCACAAAACCCCAAATTTCAACCGACTGTATCCTTCAGATTAAATGGTCTTTGAGACAGTTGTTCTATTAAAACCTGTTGGGAATGCGAATTCGTTGTTTTCTCCTCATGGTTGCTGAAAAGAACTTCATTCGGCTAGGAGCGAGTTCCACGATGTTGCTGGCGTGCCAAAGTCACCGAAATTATCAAGGGCCGTAGTAATTGCGCCGTAACCGACGGTTATAGAGAAAGTTATGTACTTAGACAACTGCCGGTTCCCTAAGATAACCGATTTATAACCAGGCTATAGCCACATTGCAGCCATGACTTGAACGAAATCCTTGTGGATCCATTCGTCTCTCAATCTTGTTTGCAAAATTCTGCTTGCGGGAGGAACCGAACGCGTGACAAACAGCACGTGAGACTGCAGTCATCGCACTGCGCCACCGTGCAGGTAAACCTTCAATTACATAATGATGAAGGAAACCGACTACATACACATCGCTGTTGTAAATATCTCTTGTACTAGTAATGAGATAACTGATTCATAGGAGAAGTATTCATTACTGAACATTGTATTGAAAGTGAATCAATCTTTTGTCATTTAGTGTGGTTTTTTCCATTTCTATGGCAGAACCGAGCATAACTAATGTGTTTAAACCATTTTCACTACTTTGAGTGAGAACAAAAAAGTGAAGTACAAAAATGCAAAGCTTTGGTCATCTGCGGTATTCGAACCCCGCACTACCATCACAGTGGCCTATCGCGTTAACCACTCTGTCACATCCCACTCGCTGGAACGGCTCATGCACATCTCACTCGATGGGACGACTCATGAATACCCTCCATAGCCCAAAAACACAAACGACGACTCATGAATACCCTCCATAGCCCAAAAACACAAACTAGTACAAACTAGTAACTGGTACACTTAATGTGAAGCCTCGATATGCAGTGCCTCGAACACTGTTGATTTCATTTCAATATGCTGAATTCTAATTCAAGATGCGATAGGATCCGTTTCCGAAGCTGGTTCATTGTTTTGTTTCGATGAAAAAAACCATGAGAAGTTTTCAAACGAAAACAATTCCCTCACATCCTTGGTCCTTTGGAGCATCAGATTCACAGCTATAAAACAAAGTTGGATGAGCATTCGTTTTGCGCGCGCAAAAGCGTAAAAGTGGAGCAAATGGAGATCCCGGTTATTAAAAAGTCCTCTCGAGGACTTTTTAATAACCGGGATCTCCATTTGCCTGCGTCTATGATATCTGCGCGTTCTCTGCGCGCACTCTAGCAATATCGATATGGCAGTGCCAGTGCGATCTGCTCAACCGATAGTTTCAGAGCGCCCGAGACCAGGATCCAAGCCGTGGTATAACCTGCTGGTTATATCACGATTATCGGAACTAAGTTAATGGCTTGATTCTTCACACTATATTGAGCTCACAACGGTTCCAGGTTATGGAGTGTACAACTGCCGGTTTAACTTGCTGGTTAACCGGCAGTTATAGTGCAATTACTACGGCCCCAAACAAATGATCGTCGATGCAGCAGGAGATGAAAAATATCTTGGAACTCGATAGATGTTTTTGTTCGTTGTTCATTTACGAACAAAATTACCACGTTGCCGTTTCAAGCGAGCTTGGAATGCATTTAATATGATCGCTTGTTCCTGTCACCATAATTATGGGCCACCCTGTAATAGAGGATACAACACGCCGTAATATAACAGAATGTGCAGCACGTTGAAATGAATGTTAATTATGACACAAAGAAACTGATTTTGCAAATAAAGGTGTGCCTGAGAGAGATTATCGGAAGTATTTGTTGATCACAACAAGCGTGAGAATAAGGAAAACGTATGTGAATGAGTAAATGGTAGTAAGAATGAGTAAGCCCGGAAATATAGTTAAAACCGATCAGTTTAGAACATATCGATTACTAAAATTCTTGTTCAATATATTGATTCTCACAGATATTATTCAGGAAGAACTTCCGCAATGTTTCGATGAAGTTGAAGACTTTGATCTTATAAGTTCCTTCGCATAAATTTCGTCGTATGGTACTAAATCATATACTACCTGGCAGTTTTCTTGTTAGAAATGTTCCCATGGAGTAAGGAAATGAAAAAAAAACCTTGATTAGAGAATGCAGCCAAGCAGTTCCAGCAATTGTGATTCGAGCAACAAAGTGAAAGTCATTCCGGCCTAGGAGGAGTTTATGAAGCTTCACTCTGGGTGTAGTGGGCGCTGAGACTCTTGGACTCAAACCGTCCGAATGCGTGGTAAACGCGGTGGTCCAGTGGATATATTTATTAGAGAGATACGTGCATGAAATAGTGAGAAATGTGAGAGATGAGTGCCTTGAGCGGCTTACAGCATCATTCTGACTAGTAAGTATCATAGCAAGCATAACGCGGGTCAGCCCCGCCCACTCCACATGAGGTACGATAAGACTGATGGTTTAGGATACAGAAAGGATCATCGATTCGTCGATGATCCGAAGCCGCCACCGTCCCGTACTTCCTGCCAAGCCGCCTTTCATACCGTCCAGCCGCCGTTCGCCTCCAGCTCCTGCCATCCGTCGTCACCTCCCACGTCCTCGAGCTGCCCATCGCCACCGTCCACGTCAAGAAGTCGATCGCCGCATTACGACAAGGAAGAAAGCTAAGACCAATGATACTGTTTATGGTTATTCTTGTCGCCCGCCGGAGTATCATCGACATATCGATGATCCTTGTTGTACTCACATTCGCCGTTGATACTGTACCTCCTGTGGAGAGGGCGGGGCTGACCCGTATTATGCTTGCTATGATCCTTGCTAGTCAGAACGATGTTGTAAACCGCACAAGGCACACTCTTCTCATACATCTCTCCTCGCTTACTCTCTTGTACAGTACAATAAATCCATCATTTACTGAACCACCATATATTGCACATTCGGACGTTCTAAGTCCAAGAGTCTAAGGCGCCACCATACGCCATAAGTCTCGCCACTGGGAGAGTAGATCAAGCAGAGGTTCTCTAGACAGTTTCTGCCGGAAGTAATGGTCGCTGTTGATATTTACCCATTTTGCCATCGCTGTAATGTGACTCCAGTGGCACAAGTAATTGAAACAGAAAATAATAAGCCTGTGATTGGCAAACCATTGGGAAAGGCTTGTTGCGAAATTTCCACTCTGGACGCAGCAGCTGAAAATTCTCTGTTCAACACCTCAAGAATTTTCTGTTCACCTCCTCTCTCTCTTTTTATGAGAAATATAAACCGGCTAAACCTTGGATAGAGAAATTCTACTGGAGAAATCAATGAAGGCGATCTAAGCATGAACTATGAATTCATCATTCAGGTTTGAAGAGAACGGGACACATAATCGGCAGAGGGGTAAATACAGTGTCTAGAAAAGAAAAAGAAAACTTCGGCATGGGAGGGGGAAATGAGTACAGTCATTGACTGCGTATCAATGGTTGCGAAAGGAACAATCGTTCTGGCTTCTCGCTTTCTCATGTTCTATTCCCACGCATACAGCTTTTCATGGGTCATTTTAGAGACGCGTCACACGTCCATGAGTGTTCCTGGCTGAGAATTCAAATCTTATATTTTTTGCCGGAACGCTCTGGTAAAAGCTTCTTCATCGTCTCCTTCTTGTTCTTCACATTCTCTTCTTATTCATCATTACATAGCCCGCTCATTGGCGGGCTTCTCATTCCTGATCTTCTGATTCCACCTCACTGCTCCGCTCCCTTATGAGCGCCCACATGCTTCTGATCGTCAAGCAACCTTTCCCGCCAGTGCTACAGCAATTTCTTCGGTCGTTTGTCCGTTTCATCGAAACGAGACTCATTTTGCAGGTGGTCTCACTGTTCACACATAGAACGTGGCCGTGCTATCGGAGGCAAGCTTGTCCACAATCGTAGTGATGCCCAACGGCTCTCCTACCCTTCATTGTGTCCACCTCCACCGATGACACGATGTTCTACTTTCTTAAAGGCAAGCTTTAGGTATAATTTTGTTCTCTGGGTTTTCACAAAATCCATTCGCCAAGGTGCGCCGAAATACTATAGAAACCTACTGCAAAAGAATCCACTGGCGCCTAAACGTGCCCGATTTCGGTGCGGCGGTTGATAGTACGTATTTTCAAAAAACGCTATACGGCGCGCATGGTTTACAGTAGTGAACTCGGAAGCTAAAGATTAACAAGGAGTTAAAAATCTGTTCCACATTTACTTTCTGCTTGCCCGCCCACGTCATCCAATGTTTGTTAACAGTTGCGGAAGGGCATGAAAAGTTTTGTGAAGTGATATCAAAAATTTTGGAATGCTTGTACTCGAGTTATGAGAGGTCTATTTTTAGGCTGCATATTCGACATCGATTCCTCTGAATAGTATTGCCCTGAATGCTCTGTGTATAGGTACTGGCCGCGTCGCAGAGTTCATGGTGAGGCCCTCTCGATACGAAGCTCTTGTAGAGAGTCCCAGTCAAATGGTACGCATTGCTACGTTGTTTATGTTTTACTGCAATCTAAGTTATTTTTCTATCCTTTTCAGGATTCGGAGCGTGAACGAAAGCCGTTTGTTTTCAGAGCGTTCTCTTTTTGATCCGGTCACTTATTAAAAGGCAAGGATTCTTGAAAATTCTGTCTTTACCCATTTTCGAGTCTGTCGCACTCATTCTAAAGATATCGAACTGCCAATTTTCTTAACTTTTTAATCTTTCTCAATTTTTTTGTGCGGTTAAAATGGGTTCTCTCATGAGAAGAACACGATTACTACAAGCATTTTGCATGGAACAACTAATGATTGAATTTGTCGATTTTTAACTTAAATGTTGGAATGAAGTCTAGAGTTCCCCAGCAAGCTGTTTTTTTTTTGCTTTTTGGACAAATTTATCGGTTTTGCCCTGGTCCGCATCAGGGTGAACCATGGGAGTGTACATCCAAGCGAGGCCGGGTGTGACCGCCTTGTAAAACATATATTTAGACTAGACGGTATGCCCGGCTTCGCTCGGGTGTTTCATTTTTCCCGGCATTTTTACGCTGACGACGACAACTGTTAAACCTAACGATCCCTTCATAGTCGTCATCATTTTCATAATCAGCCTAGAAATCCTTTTCCACTTCTGTCAGAAAGTAGGAAAAGTTGTTTTGTTGGTAACTTCTTTCAAAATCCTTGCTATGTTCACGTTCAGCATGTTGTAGAACCCCAGTGTTTGTGTGATTATCGGATACTCACCACCCGCGCGCGTCAGGCGACGGTAGGGCAGCGTATAGGAAACCGCTATCCCCGGACTTTTCAAGACCCATACTTCTACTTTGATCTGCGACGATCAAAGGAGTCAAAATGAGTTACGGCGTCTTTTGACCCACATTTAGCTTTTTTCCCCCAAATCCAAGTTTTTCCCCAAAGGCAAACGGCCTGACGCTACGCGTGCGGGTGGTAAGTGTCCGTAGACGTGGACGTGTTCTTACCTAACACCAAGTAAAGGCAGAATAGTCGATAAAATCGATAACCCTACGTTCTCGTACAAAGCGGATGTCATATTCATGTCCAGCGTATTGGATAACCTCAGTAGACATGTCCTCACCAACCCGTGGGCGAAAATTGCGAAAAATCAATAAAATCGATAAATCAATACTTGGTACTAAATGGTTGTCATATTCGTGTTCAGCGTATTGGATAACCCCAGCAGACATGTCCCCAGCGACCCTTGGGTGAAAAATGCGAAAAATCAATAAAATCGATCAATCGATAAGTGAATCGATGACTTAAAGTAGCCTAAAACCTCCGCCGGCCCGAGATGCATATGTGTGCAAAGTTTGGTCCCGATCGGTTAACTCTCCGCGATTTCTANAAATTCAAAAAGGCAAACGGCTTGACGCTACGCGTGCGGGTGGTAAGTGTCCGTAGACGTGGACGTGTTCTTACCTAGCACCAACTAAAGGCAGAATAGTCGATAAAATCGATAACCCTACGTTCTCGTACAAAGCGGATGTCATATTCATGTCCAGCGTATTGGATAANGTCCCCAGCGACCCTTGGACGAAAAATGCGAAAAATCAATAAAATCGATAAATCGATAAGTCATTCGATAACCTAAAGTAGACTAAAACCTCCGCCGGCCCGAGATGCATATGTGTGCAAAGTTTGGTCCCGATCGGTTAACTCTCCGCGATTTCTATTAATTACATACATACATACACACACACACACACACACAAACACACATACAGTCTGTTCCCTCAAACTTACACTGCCATCCTCGCCCCGATCGAACAAAGCGGCGCGTGCGTGTTCGATTGGGGCGCGGTGTGAGGCCGATCGGCTGTTGCTGCAGCAGATCACACCGCGCCCCGATCAAACACGCACGCGCCGCTTTGTTCTATCGGGGCGAGGATGGCAGTGTAAGTTTGAGGGAACAGACTGTACACACACACACACGCACAGACTTTCTACTTTATATATAGAGATTCGGAAATGGGTCTAATTACTATTCTCTAGTTGCTCACGTCATCGGCCCACATCTTTGTTAACATAATTGTTAACTGATTGAAAAGAGAAAACACAGAACAAAACTAAAGGTCGGGTAAACAACTGCTCATGTTGAATTGAGCAAATCAACGCTTTCATTCTAGCATCAGCGGCTAACCTGCCATTTTATTCCAAATTACGCGTTGCTCGCGCTAACTACATGCTTCCGTAGAAAAAAAGGCATGCTGCCACCTAGAGATGAACTCCAGTACGACTGAAGAAGCCCTTCAAATAATCCAGAACGTCAACACTTTTGTGGCCACAGCACTTTCGTTCTTGGTGCACGGATATATTATACGCCGGTTATTGAGAAAGTATTCGCTGCTTACTCTATATCAGAACTTGTTGGTTGCTCAATCGTCTGTGTATATTATCGGTACAATTCTACGTTTTTGCGTGAATCGGGTGAGCTCCTATCATTGAAATAATTTTGACAGGAGCTAAAGAAAATTGTTCCTTATGCAGCAGCTGTAGGTCAGGTTGATGACGTGTTACCCTTCTTTCACGTCTACTTGCAATTGTCTTCTTGTTTCCTTGTGGCTATCGACAGCAGCATAATTTGGAGTATTTGCTACTTTGATAAATAGCATCCTGTACAGTCTACAACAGAGGGTAGAACACAAAGAATTATCACTCAAAGGTTAGGGCGAATGTCATGGCCATAGCTCACTAATATGACCGAGCCGTTGAGCCGTGGACCTACTTGAGTAGGAGAATTTCTCCCTTTTTTCTATGCAGGCGCTAGCATTTAGGGTGATACATCCACACGCGCTCTTTGCTCGCTCCATCAAACGCGCTGGAAAAAACCACCTCATTGCTATGGATTTCCCTGTTTCGCGCTCTTTTACCATGGAATGGTATATAGGTTGTAGGGCAAATTCTCGCGGTTTTTGAAACATTATATTTTGTTGTTTTTTGAAGAACAGGAAAACACATTAAGAAATGAGTAAATCATCATCACATATTATTACTCTTTGTCAGTTTTTGGGAAGCATTTCAATGCATTCGGCTTCGGTACTGGGATTGACACGAAAAAGTTGCTCAACCAGCGATCCAAGTCATCTTAATCATCGCACGCTTTCTCTTGCAAAGCGTTAAAGAGAGTCAAGAGAGGTTGATAATCTCTTGGCACAAGATCAGGCCTATACAGTGCTGGAGTCAGCACTTCCGATCCAGAGTCGAATAGCTTCTGGCGGGCCACTCTTACAAAGAGTGGGCGAGCAGGGTCGTGCAGGAATTGGATCGTGCCGTAATTCGGACTCTTTCCTGCAACTGTCGCGGCTATTTTATCCAGCCGCTGACAGTACAGGTCTACCGTGAGCGCATTGTAGCGTGGCAGTACCTAGCAGTGTATGATGTCTTCACAGTCACACCAAGTACTGATCATAACCTCCAGAGGGTGAAGACCCGCATTTGGCTGCGGCTCATGCTGCTCATCCTCGTCAACTCAAGGTGGACTGCGCTTGGTGTTGACGTATAGACACCACTTCTCATCTGCTGTGAAGGCGGGCTTCATCCAGTTTTTTAATGCGTCCGTACGAAGGCAATTCAGTATCCACCTCGGCACGTGGCGGGAGATCGCGTTCCGTCAAATCACCATCACAAACTTTCATATCTTCCCAACTGGCGCAGATGATCAGCGATGGTGGTAAAGTGAACATCCAAGACTTGTGTCCTTCCACACATAGTTTGTCTCGGATCTGAATCTACCAGCTGCTTCAATCGACTGCTGTAGACTCCGGATGCGCGTCCCGAACATGAGGAAACATTGAAATCGTTGTCGTCAGCAAGAAAGCGTCTGGACTAATCCTGCGCAGGGCGTTCGGTCACTGCACCGTCTCCAAATACAGCGTTAATACAGCGACTGGATAAGATTGCTAAATCACCAGATTTGAAGCCGTATACTGAAAAGCTGCGAACATACTGTTTCAAAACATTTATCTTCCTCGCAGGGCTTGTGCAGGAGTTTACATTGAATGATACTAATAAATTTGCACATACCTGACTCCCTTATATATGTAAAAGATAGGTTGCTGCAAGGCAGCGTGGGTTGAAAAAAAGTAAAATTCAAAAAGCCGCGAGAACTTTCCCTACAACCTATTAGTTCTAACTTCCTCAGGGCTCCGATATCCGCCAAAACGCCAAAGACGAAGACTTCCGCTGCCTTTGAGAGGAGTCTTCGCAGACCTGGAAGTAGAGACACGGTGAACGGCAGTAGTAGATACTAAAAGCAACCAAAATGGAGAAGTTCGGAAAATTTTACAAGCAGCGAATAATCTGGACATGTTTAGTGCACCAGATACATCTGTGATTGAAGTTTCAGCTTACATATGCAAGTATGTATACGAGTTTCATAACAAAGCTCATTTCTTTTCGAGATGTCTATATCTATTACAAGGGCAATATAAACTGGCTGTGTGCGTCTACGTGATGAAGGGTAGAACTAGTCGCACTGCTGACGCAACTCGGACGCACGCGTTCACGGCCTCGCGATGCCCGCACGAACTTCAGAAAGGAGTCGGTATTGGCGCATTCACAGACTCAATGGAAGTGGTCCGGTTGTGCACTATCAGACATGCCTGATATTGGTTGAAAACGATCAGGTCTCAGTCCATGTTCGTTCTCCCAGTGACCACTGCTGGGTAAATAAACTCTATATCCACGTTGACTCGGTATTCAAGGAGAAGGTTTTCGAATAGATCAGTGCGTCTGATTAGTATAAGTTTCCCTACAACCCCCACGCAACTTCCTACACTTCGTATTGTATAGAAGAACATCCGTATTGAGCTCGCAAAGGAAAACCACGGCTTACCTATCAACTTTGCTATGACGCTCGGGGGCAATATATTTGACGAACTCCGTGTGAGTGTCTAGCAAACAAGCTTGTCAATTGCGCGACTATACATTTTGTGACCTAGGAAGGAAAGAAATTCCGGAGTTAGAGCATAGCTCTGACCTAGGATTTTTCGTCCAGTTGTGAAGAGAACAAATTGCTTTAGGAAGCGAAGATATTATGATCCCATTAATGCTGACTTTCAGGCAGTTACTCTGAAAATGGACGAAAGTGTTGGATATTCATTCATCCATGTAGCAAATTGGGTGAAGACTGTTTTTGAATTTTCGGTTAGCATTGTAGAGGATGCGGAAGGCCTTATGCTCATTATTTTCAACGGTCATCGTCTCCTGATCTTCCTCAGGTAACATATTTTTTAGTTTTCCTAGCTCAACAATTCGTTTCCATCCCGGATCTTTCATTAAGACCTCGATTCATAAAGGGATTCTATCTGGTCACCATTCCGTCATCGCTGATATTCATCGCTTGTGATGCCTACATCGACATATTTAATCCGGTGCGTTGAAGCATCAGTGAATTGTGCATAGTCTCCACCTCGTTTCTTGGGTTCTAAGCAAGCAGGTGTCTCTATGCATGATAGAGAACCCTGATGTATACATTAATCTGACCTGCATGGAAACCGAAGAAAGCTGCTAACATTCAAACCTTTCAAATAATTAGTCAAAAACTCCGAGTATTCGAATAATTTAAATCTCCGAGAAATTGAGTTGAATCACTATGTACAGCAGATTCTGTAAGGTATGCTTCAGAAGTGAGTGACATAGACAATCTCTACGGCCCAAAATTCAGACCGAGCTTGCAAAAACAACTTTCTACGACCAGAATTGGCGTTCTTCCACGTTTTCAAAACATTTACTACCTTTGCTCTTGCTGCAGATTACCAGTCCTGACCTAGCAAAAAGTAGTAAAATCGGCTCGTTAGATATAAAGCATGTTTTGACCACGGTAATCATTCACTGGCCCAATCCCCAATGAACACGCAGTAACCGATGTTTAGTTGTGACGTATCATAAATGAATGGTTCGAAGTCATCTAAAACCTACCCCCACAACTCTGGAAGGAAGGAAGCTGTGGCTGACCCCGTGTCACGAGCGATTTGACCGGGAGGTTTCCTGAAGCATGTGTATGCAGAAAAAGAGGCCATTCGAGAAACCACCTATTGTCTACGATAGAAGTAGCTCATGCCAGGACACCTACAGCAGGACTTATGAATTTGCTCAACCCTACCTGAGTGGGGTCCAAAAAACCACGTACCAGTAATTCGGGCGCACCCTGTAGGATAATACGAGTAAGGTTAGTGTCGTGCAGATCAAAGTGAGCCCGGTCATTGTACTGAAGAAGAAGAGACTCATAAAACTCGTAAACTCCTGAACTTATCCAATCAAGTAGGTTTATTCTCAGGATTTCCGTCCAAATTTGAGCGATGTATTCTTTGTCGCTATTTGTGCAATTACCATAGGCTGTTATGTTATTTTACGCAGACACGTCAGAAGGAATACATATTCGGATGCTGTTAAGCGAATGCAGAACAAACTGTCCAGTAGCTTGCTTATGGAGGTTCTTTTTCTACCTCGTATTTTGATGTTTCTCTCACGCTTCTCTATACCTAGAATGTTATATGAATTCAGATCTTTGTACATCTAGTTGCACTAGCACTAACCGATATTGTGGGTCCAATCATTATTCTCGTGCAAAATGCTTTCGGTATTAATGGTAGAGCCTTCACTGTCATCGGTGTGATCTATATAATGGTAAGCTATGCGAGAGAAATAAGAGATCATTAAATCAAAGACTTGACCTTTTCTTTAGGTGGTGTACATGTTGTTCATGTGGTATCCTGTTGCTATTGGAGCAATTGTCAGGTGGTCCATATCTGGCTTTCTCAGTAGAAGCGACTCTGAAAGCAGCAGGGTCAAAGGAACTCCGGCCACTCGAACATCGACGCTGCAACAGCAGAATGCTCGGAACATATCAACGTTTTAAGGAAAACAAAGTTCCACTCGATTTATTGAGCTGTTATTAAGCTGTGATTAGTTGTGATTTCACCAATTTAGGATAGTCAGTGTGATCACTGTTAAAACACTGCCATAATCTTGATATCAATGGAAAACAAGCGCATACCAATAATTGGCCTCTTTTTCACCAATCGCAACCATCCGAAAGGGTGTATTTCGGAGGGTTAACCAGATCGTAATCTAATAAATACTCTGATATAGGGATAGAATGTAGGAATAGAACATTCAGCTCATATGGACGTATTCACACGACAAAAGTATTCTTTCGACCCACAGGTGAGTCGTATTCGTTTTAACCCCTTTTCTCCAGTGGGATTCCCCTAAAACAGCTGTCGAGGGGTTGCTTCACCCGCTGAATAAGGAAATGATATCCATTTTGTACCGTAACGCGATACTGTAGGATTACTGTAGGCATACCGTTGTACTGTAGGTACTGTTGATGTACTTTCTCAAACCATCTGAGGCAACTTTGCGCACTAGGGTTACTTGACATGCTGAACATGACTACGCTATCCACTTTACACCTTGGCGCAGTACTGCAGAGCTACTGTAGCGTTACTGTGTGATTACTGTAGACATACTGTATTCACGAAATTCACCAATATTTTGCAGAATGATATTACTAGACATGCTGAGCACAGATTGAACACTCGTTTTGTACCTTAGAGCCGCACTGTTGGATTACTGTAGGCATACTGTAGGCATACAGTAGGCATACTATAAATTCATTTCGTCCATGAAATTTGGTAAAACTTTGCAGAGTAGGGTCATTACATGCCGAGCACGAATTCGACACTCGTTTCGTACCGTTGAGCACAACAGGAAAGACTTCTACAGGATATGTTGCTTTACTGAAGAAATTGCCATGATCTTAACCAAACGCACGTAAACTGCAAGGTCGTTCAAGTAAATGTGTTGGGTTTAGACGTTCTACATGATTTGACCCAGGCTAACGAGAATAAAAAAAACGAGTGTGTCTTTGAACTTCTGGACATCCTCAAAGTTCTTTGTATTAAATTTAATTACTGCAGTAATCAGGGTTGGATCTAATGCAAACGAGGTCGACTTATATGTGTGGCCTTGCTTTCGCCTTATCGTCACTGAAACGGGTATCTTCCAAGATGGACAAAAATGCATATGGTGTTGTCAAAACTGGTGGCACCGCCCTTCCAAGGACCGATATTTTCAGATAACTTGGTTTAGGGATTTCATCTCGCGCTAGCCTTTCCAAACATTGGGGTGAGGATCGTCTCAACGCGTCCGATCCCGCAATCCATGAAGCCGAGAGTCCGCTAATTGGCGAATCGAGCAACACCTTAGCGTCTTGGCGATGACGATATTGCATTAGACAGCCTAGGTCACACGGCTAGACAGTGAAGTATAGGCCAGACATCCAGCGGTTGTTCAGCGTTGCTGCAATCGCTGACGAGTTCCACTACTCTCGTCTCTGACGGTTGTATTCTCGGCGATGACAAGCATAGCTTCTGCAGAATCTGCTGCGATCTTGGCGAGCAGGACTAGCTGTCAGAAAGACAGCCAGTGAAACTATTGGAAACTATGGCTCAAGCTTCATGAAGATCTTGAACTAAGTAACATGCACTTCTTGCGAATAGGCGCATGGCAATGGCGTTTTAAGTCCACAAGAGCGGACTCCGTTCCCAATCTTCTCAAATAATTTGATTAACAAACAAAGTAAATCAATATACCTGGAGAGAACGTTGAATATGGTGAGGACATATGAATTTTGTGGTGAATACAGTTGTAACAATAACCGCAACGGGCACACAACAATCGTTTTCATAGCGTGTGACCTAGCATTCACGAGTATCTATCGTGAACCAGTGTACCTATCTGTCCATTAAACAGGGTAATATTTGTTTGGGATAAAGATGGTCTAACTGAAGGCGGCTATCAGAGTAATAGCCAGTAACATTGAAAAATAATGAAGCCCATCTGTCAAAATCTGCATATGAATACTGGCCGGCAGATTTTCCTGATGCCAAAGAACTTTTTCACTTACAAAGAAGGAATGACCATTATGTTCCTAAATAGGGCAAAATTCTACTTCTGTGCCTGTTTTCAAAAAAGCTTTGCAGAAAATCAACCGCCATGATGTATTAGGACTATCTGAGCTCTAAAGATTCCGGATTAGATTGTTGTTTGAAATTATTTCGTGGTTCTACAATTTTTCCTAAAACTTTTGTCTGTAGCTCTGAACTTCCCCTAGATTTTTGTAGAGGTGTTGCCGTAATTGATTTCCAATCAAAACTACTCTCGTTCCATAGATACAGCTCAGTCTTACCTAGCCTCAGGACTTCTGCTGCATTAGTGCTCTCATGCATAATTCTGTACTAACGCCATGATTCGCGACTATGAGTGGTGGCTGAAAGAGGAAATTTCCCGCCGGGGCACGTATGGAATTAAGACCCTGCACACTATTCGTTCTATCGCACGAAAGTGATTATGCTGTCTATAACATAGCTGTTCCAGCATATCACATCGTGGTACGTCTTTGTACAGGATTATCGCTTGCACTTAAAACTTATTCTCTTGTTTTTCCGCGGTTCAAAATGGTAAAGATGTTTTTCTTTCTGAATGATAGTATGTATGACAAGTTTTTTCCTATTTAAGGCAATACCTCTACATTTTTTTTCATTTTTCATGTTGCACTAACTCTTCTTGGAGACCATTTAAAATTTTCAGTAATGTTTTCTGCTACTAACGAATTGTCTTATCCTTGTATGGCGCACCTCTAAATGCACACGATAAATATCTAAATAAATAAGTGAATAAAATAAATAAGCAAATAATTAAACGAATTCTAGAGTCTTCAGCTTCACTTCTACTGAAGGGGCGCTGATTTACTCATAATTGATGGCTTACGCTCTGAGCACGAGAGAGCGTCGGAGAGCATAGATCCTTCCGCACATAACTTGGCAATCAAAAAAAAAAAAAAAAAAAATGCCTATGTCACCTTGTAGCATCGTAAGCGACTGTTTCCATGCCACGACTTCTAATTTATTTTCCACGAGTTTCGCTGTATGACCAAGGATAGGCGAATTGTCGAGGGTGGCACTTCAAAAAGCGCGCACTGCGGTGATATGTTGGAAAGGGCAATTCCGTACTTCAAGCCAGGTTTTATTGTTGAAATCTTGCTCCAATACAATTTATTAAAAACAAAAGAACTTTGCTGGAGAGATCAACTTAGCAAGTTAACGAAAAACGTTCAATTTTGGGGGTATTCAACCTATTGCAATTTCACGCAGAACCAGCCTGATCGTCCGGTTCACGTTGGACTCTCAGGCTTCTTTTAGACTCGCTTCGCTCGTACCGCATTTTTGTGCATGTTTCCCGCTACTGAGTGCCAGCGCACCACTCTAGCTGGGCACAGAGTTTCCGACGCCCATGACGATGTCCTGAGAGTCGATCGTCCGGAAAGGGATTGTTCCAAAGGCGTTGCCTTTGGAGGGACGTCCGCATCAGAGTTTGTAACCACGCGCGAAAGTGCAATGCGATGTGCCCTGTATTCTTGCCATGGAAGGAAAGCGCCGGGTGAATCGGCACAGAATCTCTTCCGCAACGGCGACGATCACGACGTAGTCATCGATGTCAGGAGCTCTGCGCTCAGGCTCCCCATCTTTGCCGGAGCACCTATCATTCGTGTCATTCTCTGTCCGCTCAGCTCCTACCCTTCGTCATAAAGGCATTCCACCCGTCTCTACCCGGGTGCGTGACATCATGAACAGCGGTGTCCTACATTTTACCGAATATAGGGCACAGCTGGGTCAATGCCCCAGACTCAGTTACCCTACTTTCTCTGACTACTCCACTAATTACTGTGGGGCAGCCAAGAGGTCACCGCTACAGCTAGCGTTCCCTTCAGGAGTTTCGTTCACATTTGATATGATAAACAGGTAAGATATTATTAGTGATTATAACTGTTTTCTTAGTCAATTCATATTCTAGCACAGGTGACAACAGTTATCACTACTGATAGTAACTTTTTGTTCATTATGGTATCTCAGATGCGGAAAAAATCTTTGAAAAAAAAACGTTGCCCTTCTGATGATCTCTTGGCTGCTCCATTGTAATTAGCGGAGCAGCCAGAGCCATGTCACAAAATTGGCTCCGTTGCATCATAAAAGAGAGTTACATGCCACTAAGTCTGTACAATAATACGGTGAAGAGACTTAGATACTCAAAAAAGTAATAAAAGCCGAATTTGATAAGTATTTTGGTGATTGAAGCTGAAAATATGAGCAATATCCAGATTGTCTCGTAATGCTCTCCTTAATGAGCCATGTCATCTCATTCTCAACTGTATTAGAGAAAGTCTGAAAAACAATGAGTGAGTAAACATGCGGTAAACAACTACTCATGCTCAATTGAGCAAATCAACGTCATCAGTCATACCAACATACCAAGCTGTTCAAAGTGGTTTATTCCTAAAACTGTTCGAAGACGACTAGATCATTTTCCAGGGAATGACTGCGAGTGCTGCAGATAAGGCGGTACAAACAGTTCAGCACGTGAATACTTTGGTGGCCACGATTATTTCGCTCTTGGTGCACGGATATATTATTCGCCAAATATTGAGAAAGTACTCAGTGCTTACTCAATATCAGAATCTGTTGGTAGCTCAATCGTCTCTGTACGTCGTTGGTACGATCCTTCGTTTTTGTATGAATCAGGTAAGACCTCATCGTCGAGCAATCTTCTCTTAACCAGTAGAAATTCATGTACTCAAATTGATCGGAAGGAAAAAGCAGGGGAAACCATTCTGTGTATTGTTTGAAATGGGAGTTAGAACAAAACAATAAATGAATTCTGACGATATTCTACAAAGTATCTAGCTCACGGGATAGTTTTTATCACCGAGCCTTATTCTAATTGTAAGTCTAGACTTTTCTCGATCATGATCTTAGAAATGTTACTGCAGTCACTTAGTATTTGGCCACGGAGTGTATTTGACTGGGCTTATTACGATAATCATACTGATTTTGTACTGCAATAGCAGGTTCGGATGGTAATTTTAGGTGTTGCACAGGTACATCAACAGATTACACATAGTTAAGCACTCTACTGCCGTTTTCTTCCGAAATTAAAGTGGACGCATACAAGCATGTTTTAGTGGGATGGAAAAACATCGCGTTTGTTAATCACCTTAAGGTGGACCCCAGACAAGTACGTAGGTGAGGAAGTCACCACCTTGTTCGATCGCATTAGGAGACCAGGCAAGAAGAATAACTGCAGAAATTCAACCATGGAGGTCAAGTTCTTATCAAGACATGCTTTCTGCAAAACTGTATTGCTGCACAGAAATGCGGATGCATCTCGCTAGTTTCCCCTCTCTATAGTCTAGGGCCCAGCTAATAGATTCCATTGCAAATCTGAAGCGGTAGTTCAGCGGAACAAAACAAAAAGAAGACGGAAAACAGAATACTCTTGGTGTTTTCACCCATGTGGACCTCCTAGTAAACACAGCAAAATTATTATATAATAATTAAAATGACGTGACAGTATAAAATATGCTCTCAACTTCGAGGTACCCATATGCATGTCTACAGTCCAAAAATCGAACAACTGCTCAGACCGACACATTCACAATTGATTATTCCTTAGTTCTATCTCAGACTGCCTCTTTCGCTTCTTTCAATGTTTTTCGACATAAGAGAGGTTCTCTGACTCAACCCATCATATAAAAGTGATTCTATGGTTCTTGCTCCATCAGTTCTTATATTCTTTCTTCTGTGATTTTCATGAACTCGATCTCTTATTGTCTGCAAGCGAATTCTGAGACAGCGAAGAAAGTGGTGCTACAAGGATCCGGTGGAAAAAGATCCACCTAAGATTTCCTCCCTTTGAGCATTATTGCAGGAACAAGATAGGCTCAGATCCAAAGGATATACGGATGTCTAAATTTCCATCCACTCCTCTCGTGGAAGCAGTTTTGGACAAAATGCATTGATGTATCATTGATTCTGCCATGCAGAAGCTCACTATAAACAGGTGCTACCACCTACTGTACTTACAACTCGGGACACCGTTGAACTATTTTTAGACTTTTTCACAAAACCTGTAGAGCTTCTCTTTTAGCCGTTTGTGTGATGGCCCGTGACTGTATAGCGCACTATTTGGTCATTTTGCAAATAAATATAAATGTAAATATAACCATAAATATATTTATTTGCTGTAGTTTCACTACAGCAGTCTATCTGCAAGTGGTCCAGACATTTTTGATATATCTGTCTCCGTACAAAGCTCTCGAGTCATAAATGTCCTAAACATTTATGTGAATACATCTTGAGTATGTACTTTTTTAGTTTTTGTAGCCCATGTTCGTTTGTTTTTTTTCCAAATTTCATCCCTTTTCAGCAAATTTATGAATGGATTATAATCTGCTCTGTTTCGATACTACTCTACTCCACCACGCTGCAGAATAGAACAGATCTCGCATACGCAAAACAATGCAATTCTTTGTGTAAGAAGATCTCTCTCTCTTTCTTTGGGGAAGCTGTTCTTCTAGAACTACACGGGAGATTCCTCTCCAGTTCGAAATGCTTTGAATATCAGGCTAGTTGGTACCCTCTTTGAGTTAGACAGGTGGCATGAACTTCGGTCACATAACTCTCGTAAATAGGCAATGATTGCCTACTCTTTGGATGGTGACGCGTCCTGCATTACCTCCCACGTAGCTCACCTACGCAAATTCACAACAGGAATTTCCATCAGCAATCGAAACAACAGACGAATTAACGAAGGAAATGCCAAAGTATTAGGTGTTAACATCAGTCCTTGCGCTTTTTTTAGTTGCGATTTTTTCCGCCCCACTGCCATTCTTCCTTAACATGTTCTATACCTCTTGAAAGCTCTTTTCTTCTTCTATAATAATATCATCACGCCTTTTCGCAGAACTATTGAATTACTTGATTTTTAAGCTTGAGAAAAATAACCCCAATTCGAGGAAAAACACCATTTCCTCCTTGTATTCAATAGGGACCAGAAAGCACTCGATACTGTTTGAACGGGGAAGCACTGCAAAATATAAACGCGGAATAACATTGCAAGTGGAAGTGTTGTAGGACCAGTTTGGCGATGCTGGCAAGGGTAAGGTCCGACGTTATCATGGTGTAAGATGGCTAGACCCGTGCGAATGGAGAATTACCCCAGTTATTGGATAGCTTTGAGAGGCATGACGTCCATCTAGACCAAACGTTTCACACAGAACACTTCCCAGGTCCTCTCGACGAAAATCTGTTTGGTCGAAGTAATTGGTGTCATTAAGACCAAATATGTCTTCCTTGAGCTTCGAAAATCACTGATGACCAACCATTTCAAGCAAATTGTCTGTTTCATACTTAGCACAGGTCGTTTGGCCAGTTCTGATGGCCTTTCGAGCTTTAGCTGAATGCCAAAATAGGCAGCTGTCGGTTGCGCTGATTTTCGCTGACTCAATGCTCCATTTCGCAGGCTCAAAACTCAACCAAACTCTCATTTCACCAAAAACATTCACAAAATTCTTGTAGAGGAAGATTAGCGCTTTCAAATCGTATATGACCTGTACCTGAAAGATAAGAAATAGGTGGAGAAAAGTGCATCCGAAAAAAAGCGCAAGGACTTATGTTAACACCTAATATTATACTTTTTTGATTTGATGAATTATTTGTGCTGTAGCACCATTGTTAAGATAATAGAGTAATAGAGCAATAGTGTTGATCTGTGTACTCTATCCATAGGGGGAAGCTGAGAGACCAGGGATGAAATAGGGATGAAATAGAGGCGTTGAGCACACTTGTGAATACAAATACAAAACTTTTTTCTTTGAACAGAACTTCTTTCAAGTATAGGTTCTAGGTAGAATAAATTTCCATAATTCCACTGCGCAGGAAATTAGAAGGTTGAGAGGGTTGAATGTGATGATTCAATGGTCCGTCTCTTGGTTTTGGCTACCTTCCCTCACCTCTCCCAACATCCACATGCTTCCTGTCACAGCATATTTTCAGAGGACTATCCTCACAACTTGCATTCTCCATCTCGTTTTCAGGGCTGGTTTGAAAATAGCCACAAACTGGCGTGGTGAACAGGATTTGCTTCCTACCTACCTTAGGATCAATAACATTTAGTTGATTAAAATGACTGTTTTAATGCGCTCTTGAGCAATTTCTGTCTTCAATTTTGAGAACTTTGTAAAGGTTACAAAATAAATAACTTGTATGCTCAAATATTGTTCAAATTTTCATAAGATTGGTGAAACCTGAAGGATATTCGCAAAATAAGCATACCCAGGGTCTTCCCGCGGTATGGCGGATCCAGCGCGCGCTGAAATTTCTGAGTTACACACAGAAACTTACAGAAAGTCCGGAGGGACAACTACTCCGACCGCACCTAGGACAGTCACATGGTGAAATTCTAACAAAGGTGAAATCTCTTTTTCCACACGAAGGGACGGGTCTTTTTCCACACGAAGGACCGGGTCTGTTTTTCTGACGTTTTCGAAGAAATATAAACCGCAAGTTTCTGAAAGAAGTGACTCATTAGCTTGTCATTCCTGAACCGTCTTGAGTTGCATCCGTTCTTATACATATATGTTTAACGCGGATTCAATAATTTTCATTTGCATTGTATTCATATTTCATATTGTTCAAATAACCCCTAGGCACGAATTTCCAGGTTTGCAGTTGCGGTCCATGGCAGCGTCGGTCGCGTCTCCTTTAAGGCAGCATGACAGGCTGGCAGCAGAAACTCGTACAGGTTTTCGCGGCATCGCCGCGCCTCGCAGCCTCGAACGCAACGCAGCAACCGCTCCGCAGCATACGGCTGGAAACAGCCGCCCAATGGCGGCGCCCTCGCAGGCAGCCGCTGACCTCGCCCTAATTGTTAGGGTCCAAATGGTCCGTTCCCCCCAGACTGTCGTTAAGTTCCTGTAAATTACACTCGTTTTCGATTCTTAAACAATAAACCACAATATAAAAAAGTTCTTAAAATTCTTGAGAAATAAACCACGAAATAAAAAGGTTCAGAAACCTCAGAAATGTTCCTAATCAGTGACTGAAAAATGTTGCTACTTATAGGATATATTTATATTTATTACATGAGTTACCTCATGTGAAAAATAATAACAACATGGACGGATCGAAATAGCAAAATCAAACGGAGGTAAAACAGCAATTAAACATGAAAACTGTAAAACACATACCATCGCCTAGGAGAAGAAAAAAGAAACTAGGAAGTTTCAGGATTTTAGGTAGTTATCGATTATCTTTTTAAACGATCGGACGCTGTTAGGAATTGCTTGTACTCTGCTTACCCTAAGTATTCGGGACCTGCCCGATTGATGAAAAAGTGAGATCTACATTTCAGTCTTGCTCTAGAAAGACATAGTTTCAGTCCCCCACCCCTTGTTATTGACGGTCTGAAAGTGCAGAATTTCTTGAGATCAACGTCACAAAAACCTCGGATGAGTTTACAAAACATGAGAAGGTCAAATTTCCTTCTTCTCCAAGCCAGGGTTTGAGGGCGAGGTTCATATTCCTTTCCTAACGGGGGGAATATTATCGTACATAAAGCCCACTGTCCTTATGAAGAGCTTCCTAGTGAGACTGTTCTGGACTCTTTCAAGTTTTTCAACCATCTTTTGTTTATAGGGACTAAAAATAACAGTACCACACTCCAGTAAGGGTCTTACATACGTTTTATATGCGTTTTATATATTCCATTCATATCCTCTAGTAGAGCTTCACTCGTGTAATGCAGAATTGCAGCGCATACTTCATCGGAAATAAAAGAAACACAAAATTGTGAAGGCAGGGCTGGTGTCTTTTCGCCAACGAATTTGATACAAACAGGTGTCCGGTTAGAAAATGCTTATTTTGCCACTGATTTTCAGACGGTAACCTTGGATTTGGAGTTAGTTATCGGATACTCATTCATTCCTGTGGCAAAATGGGTGGAGGTCGCCGTTGAATTCTCAATTAATCTTGTAGAAGGTGCAGAGGGTGTAGTGCTCGTTATTTTCAACGTCCATCGTCTCCTTATTTTCCTGAGGTAGATATTGTTGATTCACTTCGCAGCTTACTTGTTCGTAAACTCTACAGGGATTTGATTAAGACCTCACTTCATAAAGCCGTTCTATGTAGTCACGATTCCAACATCGCTATCATTCATCATCTTTGACTCCTACGTTGACACATTTAACCCGGTACGTGGTTTCTTCTTGGTGTGAGAAGTTATGGATTTGCGCAGTAGTGCTTGTTCATTGAAGACTACAATATTTTACTTATTGTTCTGTGATTCAAAAGTATGGGAAAAATGAGAACGTCGCTTACGCGGTGAAGAATTCTTTTTAGGATTTGTGTCCTTTTTTGAGCGATGGGTTTTACGTCGCTATTTGTGGAATTACCATAGCGTGCTACATTCTTTTGCGCAGACACTTCAGAAGCAGAGTATATTCGGATATTGTTAAGAGGATGCAAAACAAGCTATCCAGAAGTTTGCTTATGCAGGTTCTGTCTGCTAGTTCCTGATGTTTTTTTTTTTTTGGCAGAACTCTGTATTTGTGGTACCAATAACTCAAATATTTCAGATTTTCGTACACCTATCTGCGCTAGCTTTAGTTGATGTGGTAAGGCCAGTAATTGATCTCGTTTTAAGGCCTTTCAATGCAAATAAGAAAACACTCATTATTATTAACGTGGTCTATTTCACGGTAAGGAAAAAAAGAGGAAACACTTTCTTGAACGAATTCTTTCGATTTTTTTCAGTTTGTTAACATGGTGTTCATTTGGTATCCTGTTGCGATTGGGATAATTATCAAGTGGTCCATATCAGGGTTTTTGAGAAGAAGCGATTCTGATAGCAGCGTGAAAGAATTCACGCTTGTTCGGAGATCGACTTTGGAAAAGAGCTCTCATAAAGCTCTAAAGTATTAGCTGTTCACCTATTTATCTTTCGCTCGTATTGATGTTGTATTTTTGTCCTTTCGTATGCTGAATTTGTAAATCACAGCTAAGAATTCCAACGTTTTTACACACACTCTGTTTGACAACTGTTTTACTGTAGTCGTTTTCCTCGGAACTGGTTGCATCTTTGCAATAGCTGGATTTTGCGATGGTTTCGTTTCATAAAATTAATGAAATGTCCCTGCCATTGATTAATTGCTCCGACTTAATCAAGACAAACACAGGAACAATTATTCGATGCATATGGTAGGAGAGTAATAAGAAAGTGAATAATATGCTTTATGCTTGCTTAATATGCTTTAGCCTCCCCTTCATGTGAGTCATCAACATGCTCGCAGCTGTTGCGCAACAAATGTTAATACGGTTTGGCAATCTATTGTAGAAAACAACTCCCACCTCCCAGGAAATATACGAGGACAAGGATTCCGGGAAAAAAGAGGTGGAAAAAGAGAGAAGAGAAGAAAACAGAAAATGGAGTCCGAGGGATGGCCTAGGACCAACACATGTACCAACACACGGTTTCTCTTCCTTTTCTGAATTATGGAACTCAAACCAAATTATTACTGATAGGACTTAAAGGTTGATTAGACCTGAATCGTCTTCTCAATTATGAAATGCATCTATTTTCCTTAGTACTTTTTCCTCAGGTTGTTGCAAAATCGATGTCGGGTTATGGCAGTTGACTTTGAGTTGTCATAGCTTAGTTGAAACTGCGTATTTATTGCGTATTTAGTTTGAGTCAGCACATCTTCGTCATCTCTATGCTAAATTTCGGCTCCATTTGGTCTAACGCCAAGCTTTTTGAGCCGCCCGAAATAGACGAGAACCTTTTTAGCCTACGTATTTTCACAGTCTATTCTTCCTCTCAAGGATAGATCTGACCGCCTGAATTTACGGTCTGTAGGAGAACAGTCCCCTAAGTAAGGTATATGAACGAGGACCTCGATCTCCGCTTGCATTCTCCTCCAGGCGTCTGGAATGCGAAGTATAGCGCTGTGCTATTGTGCAACATTATTTAGAGAATAAATCAACGGGAATCCACTTGCCTAATGTTTCCACATGCTTATTTTTTTCCACAGCGCCAAACGTAGCAAAATTATGAACTTCTGGGCCGCTTCCGCGAGATCGAACATACAGAAGCGGCTATAATGATATGATCAGAGGCACTATTGGAGGCAGAATCTCAAATTGTAACTCAACTACGGATTAAGCTATTTAGGCCAAATTCGACGATGTGATGAGGGTTTGAGTGTTTTTTCTTGACATTGGCGTAAACTGCTTCTATGCTTCCAAGCTGATCTACCGCGTTTCAAGTGCAAATTCACTGTTTTGTCAACATCACGGGTTTCGACTCTATCGCGACATCTCAACTCCGGAAGAAATTTCTTCTAAATCGTAGCGTAAACGAGCAATCTACTGACATAAAGCGCTTGATCTTTCTTGAGCTATATTTTTGTTGAGAACCCAAGGCGGTGTTGATGCCTGGACTGTCCCCGGGGATAGAACATCGAAAATCAAGCGATCTTTGCGTAATGTCTTGCAGATTTCGCTTATTTTTCGCGCAAAATGCGTGTAGATTCGGCAAAATAAGCAAAATAGCGAAAAGCACACGTGATTTTCTCGGATTTTTCCATCTGAGCGGGTGTGAAGAGGCGGCATTTTGCGGGATCGGGGGTAGCCACGAGAGCATGTGGGGGGAGGGGACGTCTACGATATTTGGAAGTACCCCGCGATTTGAGGCCCACCCGTATGTGCAACTGGAGGGTGGAACCAATTTCCACCCGCAGTCATCCCCACAAATCTCTCAGTATACGAAAATAGTTTTTAGATGCTGATCACAACGAAATGCGTTATTCTTCACAGATTTGCCGGGAAACGATAATGATATTCTTCTTTTGCTGAGAATCAAGGATGCCCATTGAGTCAACCGCAAGAATGAGGTACTAAACCCCATCGATCGATATCAGCAGATGCAAAACCTTGTAGCAGGTCTCTCAGTGGGCATCATGATTTCTTCACAGAAGAAAAAGCTGAAAGACGGTTTCTCTTGAGCGAAAGTGGCTCATGTCTGCGCTCTCATCGGAAGGCATTTATGTAAATTTAAAAACTATTGTTGTGCTTTCACTTCGAAGGTTTCATATAATATTTTCTCGCTTACGTATGCGCTGCGCTTACTCGCAGACTGCATCCGCATTTGCCATGATAGGGGATTCTCTGTTGTCTGTCTTCGTTCTCAGCTTTAGTCAGACCGCTCCATAACAATTATGCCCGAGAACTGCACCCGAATAAGCTTTTCGGCAGCGGCTTTAAAACATGAATGAACGGTGTTGTGGTAGATGCCGAAGTCAAATTGTTTGGAGTTCACTGTATTCACATCTGACAGAGTTGAATAGTTTATTTCAACTAAAGAGAACAAAACAATATTCATGAATTAGATTTGCCTCGATTTTGCTTGGAAGGAACAGCGAGGAGTGTGCTGAGCAATCTTGCTAACTCGTGATTTCACTCCTGAAGCTTCATCATCCTTCTTTTTCAGTAAGCCACGAATAGACCATAACATTAATGCCCCTATCGCTGTTGAATACCATTGAGAAATAAGCACAATAAGCTGAAATTCAATGAAGTTTTTAGCAAAAAGTCTCACACCTGACCTAGGAGTTCGTGAGCGTACGAAGTTCCTCAAACTTCATCTCTTTTGTTTGGTTTCAATAGAGGAAAATTCTTGACTACAGGGAAAATCCACTCAGTGACGGTATCACTCACCAGTCCATAGAATGTCGAAAATAAAACGACGATTAACTCATTATTGTTCGTGATGGCAGCGACAACGAAAATCAATGGTATAGATAACGCTATGGAGACTACCAACACACAGTGAATAACGCCCTAAAATAGTCCAGTAGTTGATGAATTTCCGCATTGAGCCATTTTATACACTGGAAGAATAATCGATAACTATTTGCATTGAGAAGATTACACATGTTGCGTGCAAATAAGCTAGACAGTTGCGAATACTCAACTTTCGTGATATTTGAAGATCATAGCCCTTTTTTCCCTTTTTTGTAACAAGAACTTTCAAACTTTTGAGGTCGGCACCATTAGCATTGATCGCACCAATCTCCAAAAGGTCGAAGTTTTCAAATACGTCCTAATGGTCTTGTCTGATGGTGACTATACAATGATGTCGTAGCGCGTATGAACACCACGTGGATGTAGTCGTTATCTACTGGTGCGCTATGCAACAAGAGCAACCCGGGGCGCTCCAAGTCGAAGATCTATCGAATTGTTGTACGTCGCTCTGTACAGCGCTGAGTGTTGAAACGCAACCAACGAAGTATTAGGTTGTTGCGAAAATAATTGCCATTTCACGGTATGCTTGGAAAAAACTTTTTTCTTGCCCAATTCAACAACTTCAAGCCAACTTGTGCTAGCTCCTGGTAGGGTTTGTTCTGCTCTTTCAGATGCTTCTTCAATAATCTCGCTAGCTCTTCCCTGGACTTTTTTTATAGAGTCGCGAAGAATGGTGAGCCGACGCGATTTTCGAGTAATCATGTTGTACGAGTTCAAACTCAGCCATTCTGCAGCGGAAGCAGCCCGTAATATA